>LR890030.1:291808-784308 GCA_900464855.2 Musa schizocarpa
ATGATTTTAGCCCGATATCTTAGTGCGGAAGTCGAGTGGAAACAACCTTACCCATCTATTTGGTTACAAACTACTTATATAGAAATAATGTCTGTTTAATGAAATTCTGGGATTTGGCCCTTCCCTTGCAAGGACAATGAAATCTGTTGAGTAAAGATCGGGATCTGTATCTGAAGCGGGAAGTTCAGTTTAGTGCTATCGGGTAGTCCCGTGTTTTATGTTTTAAGAGAAAGATTAAATGACTGGTTGACTCGAAGCTCGAAAGATAGATGAAGCGTTTGTTGGGGCAATTAGATAGTTAAGTGCCGTTCCATATTATAGTAGAGTAGTGACATAAGCTCCTCTTTAAGAAGAAATAGTTGCAGCAGGAGCGAGCAAGATCCGTTTTCGTATCAGTGTCAGCGCCAAAGTCAGCAGATGGAGCTGGATCTGTTGCCCCTTACTAACGCTAAAAAAAGTAGTGACTTGTTAGCCAAACTAGGTAGGGTATTATGTCGGTATTGTTTAAAGGATCCGAGTCCGGTTTTCAAATAACAATACTGAGAATAGAAGTGAGTAAAGATAGTCTCACTATCGCGAGTTTTCGTTTTTAACATGCAAGTGAGGATCATAGGCAGCAGTAGCTGTTTTCTCAGTGGTAGGCTTTCAGCACAGATTGCTTTTGTTCCCTGATGCACCTCCTCATCCTTAGGCCGATTAATTGAATTCTAACTACTACCAATATAGGCCTTAGAGCTCTATAGCAAAACCCCCAGACAGGACAGGTGCCCTACTTAATGTTAATGATTGCATTCTGACAAAATACCCCCATATTTGTTTATAGTTAGTCATCCAAAACTAAAGTCAAGCGGGGAGCGGAAGAGTAAAGCAAGGAGGGGAAGACCAGAACTGGAGCATGGAAACCTAGGCCCTTGTTTGCGGGTTGAAGCATCGCTACAATATGATTACTTTTATTCTGCTGTCGGAGCTAGGGTCTTGTTAGAGCAGTGGTGAAATTCTGAGTATCGGTAGTTCAAGCCCTAGTTCTAAGGTACAGTCTTGTTGGTTGACACAAGTGTTCTTTCTTATTAGTTTGCTTCTTTGAGTTAGTAGTTACTTGGTTGACTTAGCACCGGAACAAGAGCTATCAAGTTCAATGAGAATAACAATTGCCGTTTTTCGACCCTACTATAGGAAAACACTATCAAATATTAGGAAAACAATAATCCATATTATAGAAATGAACTATTCACTTGAAATACTGTTTGCAAGGAACAACTATTATGTAAGAAATTCAGAATTAAAGCAGAGATACGGAGTGAAGGAGGAAAGAATAAGAGCAGACTATCCATCTTACTCTGGGCATACTACTTACTTATATGACTTAGAGCGGGCTACTGACTTTTTAACCAATGATTCAATCAGAGGCATCAACACTCAGACAAGGAGTTGAACTCATCAGTCCAAGAACCAAATTAACAATAAAGAATGAGAGATATTACTAGAAGAGTGGCATGTGGTGTGGGAGGGAAGGCCACCTGGAGTCGGTACTAAGAAATAAACTCAATAGTTGCTTGCCAGAGTAGGTGCTTTTGCCAGGGCATCATCCAACTTATTAGAGTATAGGCATGTAGGGCGAAATAAAGGAAATCGAGTAGCAAATACAGATTCAAATCGAACTGAAACAGACCTTAGGACCAATGATTCAATCAGAGGAAGCCAATTCAAAAAGTGGGAATTGCACTCATTAGTCTAAGAGTGATTGTTTGGGGTGCAAGGTCGAGGTGGTAGGGATTGAAATAAGAATAGGAAAGCATTAGGGCGGGGAATCAGATAAACCCCAATTGAGAGTAAAACGAACTCTTCCATAAAGCAAGGTAGGTTCACTCGGTCTTGTAGTAGCGCAACTAATTATTTAATCTAAGTAACATCAGCTCTGTATTTGATTTCAGTATTTCATTTCATTACAGAAGGCGGACTCCAACCCCAGTATTTATATTCTTTAACCACTAGCTTTGATTCTTCCTACTCGGGCTACTTCCTACTCTGTCTACTAGATAGGCCTTACAACCATAGCTATAAAACGGAATCTCTCTTATCAAACAAACACTGTTTCTTTATTCTTGAAAACATCCCTTACTGCCCTAAATTCCCTATTTCGAGGTAGCCCAGCATTTCAAGGCATAAAGTTTATTGAGTGCTAGGCCGACCATATAATAAGAGCTGCTTTGTATTTATTGGCCTGTAAAATAGAAAATGCACTGCTAACCAATCCAGAAAGATGTACTTTTCGAGAATCTCCGGTCAGTTTAGGAGAGATGGGGAGACCCAGCGTGAATAGAAATAATGAGAACGTGACACATCGGCATAACTGCATTGCTTGAGGAAGCGGGAAAGAGAAAGATCAAACATCTGGATAAGCTTTTCCTTAACTTACTTTCCGGGCAGAGAACTCACTAACACTTACTTTACCCTCGCTCCTTAAAGCAGTAGATTCTCTATAGTCTTCTCTTCCCTTTTGCTTGATGCAATTCCATCCTTTCAAAAAGTATTCCTAGCAATAACCAGTGACTTGTCCAATAACTCACCAGTTACTTGTCTAATAACTTAAAGAAAACTCCAGCCGACCCCAACCAAAGTAAAAGAATCTCATATTGGTAGCATGTGGCCCTAGACCAGAAATAGTACTATAGTAATTAATTCTTTCTTCCCGTTATTGCCATTGCTTGTTAGACCTCTTGCTCTGCTCTTCACTGTATCGAACCTCTTTCCTTTAGCCTAACACTTTAATGAAACAAAACAAGTGAGTCAGTAGGGGTTTTGCACTCTCTTCAACAACCAGGAGAGGTCTGGTTTTGCACTCTCTTTAACAACCAGGAAGAGCAGAAAAGACAGAGGTATTGTTCCTAGAATTATATAATGAGTATGCTCTCAAATAGGATTTTTTACTAAGGAATGAAGTGTAACCAAATAAGATAGAAAACAATCAGATAGATAAGATTATTGAAGAATCAGAATGGTGTAAAAAAACTTAAAATAACCCATTACTGCTGGCTCTAAGAAATATGAACTAAAACTCAGAATGGAACGACAAACCAATCCATTTGAGTGACCAGACCACCCTATGAAAGAAACTCAAATAAGTGTAAGCGCTAGGAAGCAAGCAAATAAGCAAGAAACAAGCAACGGAACAAGTTCCTTTGACTAACAGGGAGTTCAGCAAATAAGCAAGACTACAGCTAACAGGGAGTTCAGCAAATAAGCAAGAAACAAGCTAACTGGAATTCTTTGAAAAGAATGGAACTCTTATATGATAGAAGGAAGAGAGTAACAAAACAAAAGACTTGAAGCTATTCTCGATGAAATGTAAGTATCATATAATTCCTGTGTTATTATTACCCATTCATATACATAACTAAACTCTATTCTACTCCCTTATTGCATGGATGAAAGTAAACAAATTACTTCTTTTAAGAACGAATAGAAGTGGTACCTCGAAACAATAAGAATAAGCTTTGTGTTTGTTCTCTATGCTTTAGTTGCCCTTTTATCTATGCTTTTTGAAGTGACATATGATGAATGAACTTAACTCTTTCCTCTTCCTCTGAAGGTTACCAATCCGGGGAGCGGGAAGTCCATAAGATAGTAGAATAATGGTGCCTACTGAAGAGAGTATAATAATGGTGCCCATATTACTTATATGTACTAGTGAGTTCGCCAAAGAGCTTACGTGAGTTCCGGACTATTCCAGCGTGTAACATATAGAAGGGTGGCGTTTGTTAGTTTCGCATTAGTTTCAATTATGAGAGTTCCCGTTTTCACGTTAGCGAGTTGAGTTATTGAGTTGTGCAGTAGTTAGTTCTGCGTGGTCTCATAGCTACTTCAGGACGCTTTTAAAGAAGGAGTGGAACCGGGTCGGCCCTTTATGAGTAAGCTTAGTTAGCTATACTACCGCTTAGATCAGGAACAAGAACAAAAACACAAAGAGACTACACTAAAGCTATAGGATACAGCAGAGTGGGCTATCCGAACTCACTCCCAACACTGACAGAGCCCTGATTTCTCGATAGCTATCCATTTCTAGATTCTCCGCGATTCTAGATTATAAGCTAATGAAACTACATGGTTTGCTCGAACTAACTTGGTCTTGTGGAACTTACGTAAGAAGTGAGTTGGAAGTTCCCTTGCTTGTTTGCTCATTGCATAGAATTAAGCGTTTTACTGATAGTTGAGTAACAACCTCTGCCATTGCTTTCAGAAGAAGGCGGACTATATAGATGAGATGATTGGAGTATAATACAAGTGATAGTAGTAAGTTTGAAGTGTAAAGGAAGTGCAAAGGTTGCTTGGCCGTTATGACTCCTGACTATTCCTACCGCGCTTAGTCTTAGGCCTTGGCTTGGTCCGTTGCTTTGCCATTACAGAACGTATTTATGTTTAGTCTGTTATTCTCTATTTTTTGTAGCATTGTCTTGGCTGTGATTTGTTATTTCTTTTCTTGTCTTCCCCGAACTGCTTCATCTGTTTCTAGTGCAAAGGGAGAGGCTCTGTATATATATAAGATAGTAGTTAATAAGATAAGTAGGCAGGCAAGGGGTCAAGCAACGACTTCTCTATTTCCTCATTGCTTCACACAAGTCACACTTTACTATACAATTAAGTACAACTTTCAACTACACTTTCTGAATCGACAACGAATGAACTAGAACAGTACTGGCACCCTCCACTAGACTTTCTGACTAAACTTCCCTTTTAGACCTGCTTGTTGACTCGTAACTTGAAGACCCGATGGCAACTGACCTTAGCGCGGAAGAAAGAATTGATTATGCCCCCACCTCCATAGGATTAAAGTCGCACACCGAACCTCTCCCGATTGACAAGCACCCGAACTGGACTTTGGAACTGAAACGGAATTTCCTCTAGTAACTGCTCCTGAGTCTGGGCTTGCTCCTTCTTCTTTACCATCTGGGCTTGTTCCTTCTTTCTTCTTTACCATATATTAGTAGATACTAAACTTCAACTTAAGCTTCTACTTCAACTGGAACACTGGCATTCCACAGATCAATATTAAGCCCGGCTTGAGGATACAGATCAGAAACCGAAGAATAGACTGTTTGATTGAAGGCGAAAAGAGAATAAAAGGGGGGCCGCTACACACGAACACAGGACTTGTTTATAACTTGTTAATGACTACCTATTTGTCCCACTGACGCACAACGGCGTAGCCGTTGCTTGTCTATCCGTTACTTGGCTCATAGCAAATAGAGAATTCAATGGCTCCTCTCACTCTGAACTCTGGCTCATCTACCTTTTCATAACTCTTGTTTTATAGTATTCGAATGAAACGGAAACTCGGTATGAAACTCACACTCTCACAGGAAGGTACTATATACAAGTGTAGTCGGGTAGGTTCTTACCAGCCGTAGTACTGCAGCAATTCCTTCTTCACTCAAATAAATGGTGTGCATCTTGTTAGCAGCCTTCTAGTCTTATTAGCACTTCACTCCAATTCCGCATCTTTCTTATAAGCAGCATTCCTTACTTTTCTAAATGAGCAAAGCAAGTCTAAGCATTCCTTACTTTTCTAAATGAGCAAAGCAAGTCTAAGCATTCCTTACTTTTCTAAATGAGCAAAGCAAGTCTACTTAACAAACTCGAAGTTTCTGTCGGGACTTCTATTAGGATAGGACTCCGAGACGTAAGGTGTAACATGGCTTGTTTCTTCCTCGAAGGCGCTCCAAACAACTTGCTTTTCTAGTTTTAGCTCAGTCAAGGCCTCATTCCAGAATTGCTTCAAGCCCACCCTGACCATATTTATAAGTTGTCTTGACTCCTTCCTTAATGGAATAGGAAAAGCAGCCTGTCAGTCTAGCATGCATACTAAATGATTGACTAATCCTGAGAGTAATGCATCTTACACATTACATGAAGAAGACGGCTTTTTCACTACCTATGGCCTACATGAGCAAGCGACGTCTATATAGCTAGAGTAGCTCGAGGAAGCACAGGTTCAAGATGGAATTAAATCTTGGAATGGGCTTTTCGGCAATTGAAATTTGCAGTTTAAAGATTCTTTCTATAGTATATGCCGTCACACCTTTGAGCATACAAACAAAACGGAAGAGGCGCCTGCTGTGGCAGAGTAGATATTACGACGCAAAAGCACTAGTCTATGTTGATAACCTATCAGCAGGGGAAGGAGCATAGGTGGTAAAAGTTACTAGGTTTGAGGTAAAAAAATGATATATATATGTGTTTCTTTAGGTAAAAAAATGATATATGTATGTGTTTCATGAGCATTCCTTTCTCTTTCCTTAGGGGTCGTTTGTGTCACGATCGCAGAGCAGAGGATTCAGGACTCTACTCTCAAGAACAGCCTCCGTCTTTACTTATTGTATGGTTATCTATCTATCTGGTCTTTACTTATTGTATGGTTATCTATCTATCTGGTCTTTTCTCTATTATTTCTTTTCTGCGGTGTACACCTATCCTAAAGAGTTCTTTTTTTTGCGACAGTATTGTATGACTCTCAAGAGCAGCCTCCTGTCTGAATTGCTTTTAGGGTGTTTCATGGTTTATAACCTCTCTATTTGTACTTCTTTTCATTTATCTACGTTCGGCGCTCTCTTTTTTCTTTCATTCTAATTTATTCTAGTATCGCCCTTCTTTCAGTCTATCGCTATGTGGCTTGGCTTGGTTTGATCTAATAATCCCTTGTCGCTCAGTGCTGGTGAGATGTCTTGCGCAGGATCTCTCATAGCAACCTTTCCTCTAAGTCCACTAAGTGCAAGTAAGTGCAAATATAAGGAGCTATGGCACGGCACGAGTCTCTCTTTCTCGCATCTAGTTCCAATTTCCATGACATTCCGCCTATGGCACTCCATACAATATCAGCAAGCAGAGTGGACTTCAATCTTAATGTGTATTAGAAGCTTTATTCTTTCAGTTGTGCGCTTCATTGATGCTTTACTTATCCCCATTAATAACTATTGACTTATCCCCACCATTAATAACTATTGACTTTTCCCCATTAATAACAAAGACATGGATGGCATTTCTAAGGCTAGAGATTGGTCCCACTTCTAGGTTGACTTCTATAAGCTTTTTTGTCCCTGCAATCAATCAAAGCGATTCCACCCGCATTAACCCTGGATGTGACTCTAAACCGCTTCGTAATGCAAGTTCTTCTCTACGCTCAGGCAGATGGCAGTCTTTTCTTTGCTTGGGCTAATCTAGATCCGTTCTTTTTTTGAATGCCGTTGTAAGCCATCCACTGCACTTTTCAATTACTGGTGGAGCTATCATATTCATTGATACTTCCAATTTCTTAGTGTAGTAGCATAGATAGATGTTCTGATGCGATCTCTTCACTTTCATCGTTCTGATGCGATCTCTAACTTTCCATAGTGCATCCGTAGGAAAGAATAACTCTTAATGGATAGGGCTTAGGTACCTGAAGAAGGAAATGTTTACTGCCGGCGCGGGACGAGAGGCTCAAGCTTTGTTCAAAACCAGCACTGTTCCCTATAAGGAAAGAGGAAAGTGAAGGCATAGAGCGCGAAGTAGACTGGAATGGAAATAGCTAAAATCCATGATTGTTAGAACGCTTTCTAGAAGGGCTAAAAGCAAGTACCTGGTTCTCAGCATGATTCAAAGACTGATAAAGGGAGTGATTAACTTTCAGCATACAAGCTTACGCCCTGAGCTAGGGCTTCGACCCCCGCCGTAGTAAGAGAGACTACAAGAACACTAATTTGCCTAAGAAATAAGAACCATTGCTGATTGATGACCTACTACTATAAAATAAGAACCATTGCTGATTGATGACCTACTCAAAGAAGGAATTAATAAATCAAAGCTTAGCTCCGCTCGCAACGGCTCACTCATTCCGTAGATGGATTGGGACCCCAAAGGAGAAAGAAAGATTGATTGATTTCGCACCCTTCCAACTAGGCCTAGTATAGTACCTCCCAACACCATTAATGAACCCGCCGCGGAAAGATAACTTCGAAGGTATAGCTCGGGCTGCCACATATATTCATTCTATATTACTATAAACTCAAAGCAAAAGAAGTAGGCAATAAGAGAATCCAGTAAAGTAAATCTAAACTCGAATGGCAGATAGATAGTATAATCTCCTTTCTAATGCATTGGTGCGGCTCCCTAAGCGCTTTTTCTACGTTAGCGCAACTAACAAGCAAGGGTATAATCGTTTTTGTTCGAGGCGAAAGTCAGCTGCACTAAGTCAATGCAAGCGTTTCTTCACTTCAAGAAGAGGTCGGAACAAGCAAGATAAGAGAGATATTCAATTCCACAAGTAATGGCGAAAGAACTCTCGTTACTTACTTCTACTTGTGCGCCGGGCAATAAGCAATGCATTGTGGAGTGACTTTATTCAACAAGTGAGTCAGGAGTTTCTTACCTCTATTCTTAAGCAAGGAAGGGGGGCTTCGCCTGAGTGCATGAGTCTCGGTTCTTTTTCGTTTATAGGCTAGGTGTTTTTACTTGCTTCTCTCTATGCGCACCTCAATTCTCTTCTCTCTACCACACCGCGCTTTAGGAAGGTTAAGAGTCAGGGGGCTCACTACGCTCTCCGTTTCACCTATGCCTCTGTTCTACTCCGCGTTAGCTTATGAGTTCGGTTACGTGAGTCTTGAAAAGCAAGCAATACTGGTTGTTTACTTTATTCCATAAGTGGGGTACACTCTCCAATATTATCTTTTCACTCAATTCTTAAAGCAAGGGTAAGGGAGTGAACGGGAATAAGGGAGTGAACGGTAAATAAGGGGGTGAACGGGAAAGCATCTAATCTCAGTATTTGGGAGTTAGAAAGCAAAGATTAGAGCCAGCAGTGTTTGTAAACGAAGCAATACTTTTACGTTATTCTTCTCATTAGGATAGCTATAAAATACTCTTTAGAGTGATAGGTTATAGGTATATGTTCTAGTCGGTGAGTGACTTTAGCGGTATAGCGGTGTAGGGAGTAGTTGTTGGGCATGTGTACTAAAAGGATTATTCGCATGTGTCTCGGATTATTCGCATGTGTCCGTGCCCCTTCTTCTTGTTAATGAAGCAATTATCAAAGAATCTATAGGGAAATCAATAGAATCGCCAATTTCAGCTAAGAACTCTTCCTCTTCGGTAGTCTAATTCCTTATCTATTAGCGCATGTCTCCTTGCACCCTCTGGAAATCCCTACTAGACCTTTTGTAGAGCAGCACAGTCTAATACCTTAGAATCCCTTGTGTGATCTTGTTCGCATCCAGCGAAAGAAAAATAGGCAACTGTGCTTTGACGTGCATCCTTTTTCGGTAAAAAAGCCCAAACACCCTATTAAGTATATACATTTTATAAACCTATACCCTATTAAGTATAACCATTTCATAACCCTATATCATCTTCCCTATATCATCTTATAGTATAGTTAGTTAGGCTTTCAATCTACCAAGCAATGTATAATAGTCTTGAGCCAATAAACAGTACTTATGGCATATGCAGCTAATTGAGCACAATAGAGTTAGTTGGTAATGCTCCAAGCAAGAGGGTCGTAATAAGTCTATCTCCCAAAAGGTTATGTGATTAGGCACTGAGAGTTTCAAGAAGGAATGATGGTTTTCTTTATTCCTAGTTATTCCAGAATGATGGTTTTCCTTATTCTGCTGAGGTATTCTATTCTTGTAGACCACTGTAAAAGAAAGAGGGGCCGCTTCTCCAGCCGCTAAGATGACACTAATCATTCCTACACGATTGGAGAAATTTGCCTGTATCTATGCTTGCTATTCAATATTGGATAGAATGGGCAAGTAAGTGAGCTAATTGATCTCCCTCTTACCACATCTTCTCATTTTATAGCATTCTCTCGATCTTCAAATGCAATTAGAGGTCGAGCTGAGCTTCCTATCTTCCTCCCTATTGGATTTATAGAAGCGAATCTTGTCTGTGTGGTTAAGGTCCCATAATGCGCTATGGAGTACCCACCTCTCCTGGTTTTCAAATGAAGGCCAGAGTTTTCGTAGGTGGGGGCGTATAATAGTTTTCATCGTCGGTAAGAGCGATTTTACATAAGGATCTCGGATCTCTTCCTCAAGCTTTCCTTTTAAAACGAGCTTAGCTTATAGTCAGGGGCAACATATTGGATTTGGAAAAAGGCAAGGAAGTCCACTAGGCAAGGCTAGGTAGCGCGGGGTAAAGGATCTCTCCACTTATTGATCAAATAAGCGAATGGGTCATGGGCATAAAACAAAGAAAGAATGGGCGAACCTCTATTCTTTATAGAAAGTGACCTGGCCTTACAGATGACCCCTATGTCTCTCAATTAGTATGTCCAGTCAAGGGCTTGCTCTTCTCTTTGGCAGTCGGCGGTCTCTTTTACTCAGTTTACAAATCGGCTGTTATCGAATAGGGTCTTCTCTTAGCAAGTTCATCTTACTGCCTAGCTCCTTCAATCAAGGAATTATTCCCCTTTTTTCCTGAGAGAGAGATCAAAGTTGCTGTACAAGGCAAGCAAGCAAGCCAGTCGGAAGCAAAGGAGCCAAAAGTGGTATTCTTGATAATACTATCCTGCCTTTACCCCCATTTTAGGATTATATTTGTCGTTCCAAGCGCTACCTTCTTTAAAATAAGAACGAACCTTACCACAGAGTGGGTCAGTGCTGTTTGTCTAAGATAGTTGCAAGCAAGGAAGCTAGCCAAGGCAGGGAAGCCCACGGAGCGGTCAAGGCTGTCAGTGCTTGCTAAACAATGAGCTTGCTAAACTATGAGGTAAAGGAAGTAAGTGCTTCTGTTAGCAGTTGCTGCCAAAAAGAAAGGCTTTTCATGGAAGGTTGGAAGGCGGAATCCTGGACTAGCTCATAGCTCATTAATATATATTAATTAGTGACTGATTCTCTATGCCTTCGGGTGCCAGGAAAGCCTATAACTCTATATCAGGGTAAAGTACTGGCTTTGAAGCGGATAGATCGGGTAAAGAAGCTAGATCATCGGTGGAATCGAATCCATCCTATTATGGAGAAGACCCCGGTAAGGCTCTGGATACTGCATTGACGCCTAGAAAGATAGACCTGGTCAAGCTACTAAGGAAGGAAAAGAGTGTAGTCAAGCTACTAAGGAAGGAAAAGAGTGTAGCGGCAGCAATTAAGTAACCTATAGCTCGTATCAATTTAGTAAAGGAAAGTCTAAAACGGGAACTACTCGTTAGGTGCTCGGAAAGTCAACTATAGCTCTACTCGAAACGGTGCTCAGAAAGGGTATAGATCATCAAACACCTGTCTGGGTATTTGTAGTCAATAGGGAGAAAATACGCTTTTTTATGGAGAGGAATAACCTTAGTAGTGAATAGCGTGTGTTACGTCTCTAAACTTACCCTCAAGAACTACACCTAACAACTGACCTTCCCGAACGATACCTCTCATTTGTATTTGTCATTGAAAACCTCTACCTTGCTACACGCAACACAAACCTCTTGATTGAAACCATAGTATGGCATATAACACGCATAGTAACTTAGGGTAGGGGGAGGTAGCGGTGTACTTGGTGTTGTGCGCTAAATCCTAAAGGGTAGGCTTGGTTACTGCTCCAGTTGTTCTATATTCTTTTTTGTTTCCTCTGATACCTGGATGTGCTAGAGCATACCCTACTACTAGTGCTGATTGATACTACGCAGACTCACGCTCTCGAACTCATGAGCCTAACATCTTCCTGGCCAACTAAGGATTTGAGGTAAGAAGCCTAAGAATGCAAGACAGTAGTAACAGACCCAAACTCGAACACTTGGAGAATGTCACAGGTAAGAGGTAAGAGCCGGGAGTTAAAAGCCTAAGTTCAGAGTAAAGAAGAAAAGCCAGGGCATAAAGGGAAAGTACCAGCGCCAAAGCAAGGATAGTTAGCATGGAAGCGGGAGTTGATGAGCAAAGGTCCGTTTTCTAGTGAGTAGTTTTAATGCCAGTTATGAGGTTGGTCTAGCCCTCTATAGTAGGAGAGGAGAGCCCTTTTAGTACCACTTTGATTCCCTTGCTCTCATTTAAATCTTGTATGCCTTTGTTTCATTATGAGAAGCGCCCGTCCAATTCTTTCTTCTTTTATTTCTTCCTCAAGGTGTATTGGTTCTAATTCCAATGGAGTAGGCCTAACCTTAGACTTACGAGTTTCCTTCTGACTCAGTGCCCACAGCAATCATTCCTCTTATTATGTTTTCTTATTCGTATTGGTAGTAGTAGGTGAACTATACGCGGGACATAGCCCGCTACGCTAGGCAGGAAAGTAAGGCTCGGCATGAACACCAGCAATACAGTATTTTAGAGTCAGGATCTAATGTCGGTAGGGTATTATTGCAGTTTGTTGTGGATACTCCCCTATAGAAAACAGATTATTCAAATCCGGTGGAGGCAGAATACGATTTATAGCTATTTTTTCTTTTTTCATAGAGTTTTTTCTACGTCTAGGTCCAGAGCGAACCATACATATAGTTAATGAAACAGGAATAAGGAAGGCTTTATCAGACGGACTTTAAGGCTTCAAGAGAAACTCCCAAGGTATGTCGTCACGGCATCTAATTATCCTACCTACCATAGCTTTCTGCAAAAGGTTATTAGTTTAGGGCAAATGTTTCACTTGGTAAAATGGAATGGTTGAATATACTTTAACTCTTGCTTGCACGGGGAATGTTTTATATCCCTTATAGATATGACACAAAAAAGAAGGATAGCATACTTGCCCTTTTGTGGAGAATACCATCGCTTCTATGATTCCCAGCCCGAATCCAATACTTATTCCCTTCCTTTTAAAAGAGGGCAGGTGCCCCTATCTTCCACAGTTGAAAGAAAAGATTAGAACGAAAAAAGAACAGTAGTAACTAATCTCAGTGTATAGCAGAGCATAGGAATTCCATCTCCTACACACCCAGGTAATCACAGCTTTCTTTCTGCCCCCCCACCTTATTTTCATGTTAAAACTCAAGGAAATTGGCCTCAAGCGCTACAGTTCCAGTTGGCTGCAGTCGAGTCAATCCCATTCGTGCCCCCACTGTGGAACTCTCTTCTCTTACCCTTATGAAATCTTTGATCTTGCTTTTGGATTTATTATTAAGACTCTTCCATGTTTCAGCGGTATCGAACCTAAGCACAGAAGGAATCGCGTTCAATGACCATTTAATTAAGAAGAAAAGCTAATATTGTACAAAAAAGCGGGGTTCTCTCCTTAAGCCTGTTTATCTAATCGAGGTGCATTTCCTTTTTGATATTGACTTATACCATGCCCTTGGGAAAAGCTCCTTAGAATCATTTATTGACCCCAAATACATCCAACTGCCCGCCCGATATACACGTTGTTTTTATTGACTCTTTGCTAATAAAGGGACCAGGGTAGCCCCCGCCTCGTAGGAAAGACATGCAGAGCCGATCAATAGCACCGATAGCGGAGCCCTTGCTTGCTTCTTTCGACTCTTTATTTCCTGCCTTGCCTTACTTGATACCGCACTGCTTTAACCTCTGTCTCATTACTTATATCTCTATATTCAACACCTTCAACTGCTTCCCTTGCCTTTTCACTAGCTTCTTTTCTTTACTTATTTCTTTACTTGCTCCGGATCCCTTACCAATACTGAATTGAATCTTTCAAGCCCAGAAGATCTTATTGCCCAAACTATGCTTTCAGTGAATTATTGACTTTTAAGAATGTCTTGTAACTGACTTGCGCACTGCTTCCTGTGTTGCCGATTCCACTCGAACAGATCCTGTCCGCGGTGTCCGTCCTGATTCTCTCGCTGACAATGCTATAAAGTAAGAAATGAAAAAGGTGATCTCGCGTTAGGAGTGAAAACAATTCAACCAGCAACAGGGAAGGGAGTTCAAACCAGTATTTTGTACAGTAGCAAGCTTAGAAGCGGGTAATTATCAATAAAGATTCTTTTCTTCATTTCAATCAAGAAGAGTTCGCTTCGCCGCGGGGATACAAGGATGCGTTAGCTTTGCGGGGTGAGTTCACTTATTGGAGTTTAGAGTAAAGAGTTAGCTGTAAGGTTACAGCAGAGTCCGCAGTCCTGTTAATCTATTTATTCTAGATAATGTTGTGGTACATTTAAAACAAACACAGTAAGGTTAGAAGGAAAGAACTCACTAATGCGCAACTGTAAGCACTAAGCTTTTGAGTTAGCTTTAGAAGCAAAGGGGAAAAAGTACAGCAAGTTTTGAATTAGGAGTTTTTTGAGGTGTAGCGCTAATATCATATTATATGTGAGCAAGCAATGGCGCTAACATTGTGGATTGTTCGGAATGCTGGAGCTTACTTCGGGGTTCCAATATAAGTTTTTCAAGCTATGTTATGGGTGGGTTGGTTCTTTCTTTCTACACTATGTTAGTCAAATTCTTTTCTTCAATGAAAGAAGCTCGTTTATTTTGTATATAAAGGGTAATCCTCAGTTAGAGATTAAATGCTATGATAGCTCTTCGAAAGAACAGTCACAAATATTAGATTCCCACTTAGTAACTTAAGGTGCAGTGCTCGATCTCGCCCAGTGGAGGTTTATTATGGCGTGTGCTTCTGAAACGCTAAGTCGCGGAGATGGGTTCGGTGCTTTACTTTAATCATATCGTTTTCAGAATAAGAGCAGCTTCCGACTCGCGTTAGCTTACTGTGCGTTAGTGTTGAATTGAGTACAAAAGAAGAAAGTGCACCAAAGCTTTAAGGTTAAGGATACAGGAAGTCAAGCTCGCTCTTATAGATAGAGAGAAAGCAATCTGATCTTCCGCACTAAAAAGATGAAATGCATTCTTTTTCTTTTACTTGCGCTTACAGAGCTGGAGCACAAGCTAGGTTATGGAGGCCTCTATAAGAAGTTTCGGCAAGGGAAGCAGGAAACTTAAGCTCTCGAGAAAAGGATTCCAATTTACCCAACGGCAATTAGCTAATGCCCCGAGTCCCCAAGATAAGTATTTTTGTGCTCGGAAAGTTTACTTAAGCTCGTATCGGGACGGTGTGAGGAAAGGAGACGAGAGGCAATGTTCTATAACGTGATTAACTAAGCTTGTAGGAAGCAGTTCTTGTCGTTCTTAAAGGAAGCCCTTCTTGGAATAATTGGAACTTCAAGGGAATAGTCTCGTATGAAAACAGTGTTGTTGACTTGAGGTAGAAGGGAATAGTTTAGTTTGAAAGCAGTGTTGTTTACTATTTTCTTTTCTATATTATAGACTTAAGGGCGTTGTGACTTTCTTTATATTGATTGTCGTTCAGTGAAATTCCACAAGCAGGTACGCTAGAGAGTTAAGTTCAGTATTTTTCAAGGGTTGCCTCTCTTCCATAGTTGCGGGAACAAGCTTAGTCTAATGTTGCACGTTAGGAGGACAGTGGGTAAATCACTAAAGTAAGCAAAGCAATCGCCTTCTTTGTGGTAGATGGAACAGCGAGCGGGGACATTTTCTTCTACAAAATATTTTTCTTCTTGTGTTGGAGAGAAGGTGCTTCTTATTCTTATATGACTGAGTGGTATTCCTATGCCCCAGAGTTGCTAACGAGCGATGCCCTAACTCTAAACTGGGAATAAGGAGTAGTAAATACAGAGCCCAACACCGCCCAATAGATTGAACTCGAGGCTAGAGCACCAACCTAGATGGGATCCTTACAATTAATTCGATTATTTGAAACTTACCTTGCTGCTTTCGAACTGATACTAATGCTAGCAAGAATTAAGCTACAGCTGCTAGGACTGTGTATCCTGCCTTTTATTCGATAACAACAGCATTGGTTTCATGCTTTAACTAGTGCTAACAAAACTTTAACTAATAAGTAGGAATCCACCATCCCTCTCTAGGGCACAGGGTCAAACTACAGCTTTTAAGACAACATCACAAGTATAAATTAAACTCATAAAGTCAAAGAATCAAACCACCCGACCGACTTATCAGAATGTATTTACTAGCGCCCCCGCCTACTGTAACTGCTAATAGAGAACCAGACCTCTGTTACAGGTAGTCGGAATCAAACTAAGCAGTAAGAGAGTTCAATCCAATATATGAGTGCGCTTGCTTTCTGTAACTACTTTGTTTTATAGGCTTTCAATTCATTATAAGCTCTATTAGGCATATGGCATGATCTATTTCCCATCAAACTACAGAGGTTATGTTCTAGTGCCAAATTTACTAATATCCTGACAGGACAATAGTGATTCTCTTTTTGATGGAAAAAGGGCTATTGCTTTTCTTTGGAACGATAGAGCTCTTGTTCCGGTGTTTATGTCCAATACATCCCTATTATGTTGATGTCCAATACACCCCTATTATGTTGATGGTTCCCTCCCTTGCGCAACGGGTAGATCATATCCCGCTTACTTATTAGAATGAAAATCCTTAAATCTAATCCTGCACCAACTCAATCTCGAAGTCAACCAGGAAAAGGCAATACTTAATTTACAGTTGATCTGAGGTCAATACTTTCATGGAAATATTTCACTGCATGTCATATAATTGTAACTGAGGAATGCCATTGAGAATAAACTCCGTAAGCTTGTTTTGGTTGTTAAGACTCTCTCTACGACGTTAGGCCAATAACAAACTTAATTCGCAGACAATTAGTCGGGACAATTAGTTTCATCAGTTGAGTGACCAACCTCTGCCTTTACTTTAAGCTTTGCGCCTAAGCTTGTTATCGAGCACTTGGTATAGATTTATGGAAATAAACGGTTATAAAGGTATACATTTGAGTCATATTACCGCTACCTGGGTCTCTACTCTAAACTCTTCCCTTATGCTTCTTTACTTTCAACTCAACTTTGCGCTTATGCTGACTTTCGACTAAACCTTTCTAACGCACTGCTTCATCTTAGTACTGCTTCTTAATACGTATGATAAAGAAGTGTTATTTCCTCCCCGCTTAAGATATAGATAAAGCTTATTCTACTTATCGTTATCGCACCTCTCTACTTGCTTGGTCTTTTTTCACCTTACTTGTTTGTCTTTTGCTCCGAAAAACAAACCCTTTACGTGCTACATTTTACCTTTCAGTTAGTGCAGATCAATCCTTTGTCTAATTACGTCGACAAACAGATTAAACAAGATCTGAACCAACAACTAATGGAAAACCATCGTGATGATGCACTTATAATAAAGACTTTCCAAACAAAACATGAAACATTCTATTCGACTTCTTGAACTCGACCGCCTTGAAACTGACCTTCCCGCTTAAAAGCAAGTACTTGATTCAGACCCCGATCCCGATACTTATTCAGTGTAGGGGATGAAACTTTTACTGGCAGTACTTAAGCGCTTCTGTAAACCAGTCAAACAAAGGAAATGAATCCATCTCTCGCCTCAACTCTGGCTTTTATTGATTACTTTTGCATATATACCCTATCTCTTTTGTTATTATTAAACCTTTACACCGATCTTTCTCATCGTTTAAGCAGGTTTAAGCAACGTTTGAATGGAAAATTCTGATAAGTATTCTAAGTATAAGTAAATACAACAGCATACCTTTGGCCAACACCTCCACATGAAAAAATGGATTATTCCCTAATTCTACTTTAATTGCGGATCCTTTTTCTTCTTCTCTAGTTTATGATCTTGTAGACTTTATTTCTTCAGAGCTTTCTTTTCTTCCTCTCTAGCTTATATGATCTTGTAGACTTTATTTCTTCAGATCTTTCTACTTTTTCTGCTTCTGAATGCACAACACAAATAACAAGGGTCGATGTAATTGAGCTCGAGCAGACTTAGACACGAGACTTGAAGTTCATCATGGAATTTCATATCTATCTTATGGAGCACCTGGTATGGAAGCTGATATGGATAAAAAGTATAGTGTCGTCCATTCCCTTTTTCCAGAAGATAATTTCCTGCCTGTGTATTGTCTTCTCAAACACCCGAAACTCGTATACTCGGCAACTCTCCAACAATGGAATTCTGTGCTAACAGGAAGGGAGAGAACAGCGGCGCAGCCCTGCCGCCATGAAGGACTTGTTCATGGCAACGTACTAACATATACTATATTTGTGATTTCCGATTCTTGCTTTGCTACTTAAGTTGCTCTACTACTTTTTCGGATAAGTAAGAAGAATAAGAGTATACAAGGGCCCTTATATTCAGCAGTAGCCCACACCCTATTGCCTTACTTGAATAAACTAACGACCTCAAAACCCTTGCTTTACAGCCCATTAGACTCGTAGTTGCCCCTTGCATTCATATCCCTAGTTTTAGCCCGGTTTCCTCGGTTCGAAACTCTCACTACTAACAAACAGGCTTACTTCTTTGTTTAGGAGTTCTCTATTTATTAATTCCATTATGTATTTGCTACTTATAGACCCGATACTTACTAGACTCTGAAAAACAACCCTAGTATGGTTTACTCTACCCTTTATTCTTATTTATAATATCAACAACATGATCTTTCCTCTACATTTCTTATAGGTAAGTTATACTATACTTTCTTGGATTCTTATTTGCCATATAAAACATATGTCTTTCGTTGCGCAACACATCCCTATTGCCTATTGATTGAAACATGGATTGAAACCATAGTATGTCACAACACATCCCAGTATCGGATTGGATTCAATTATTATATGATAAAACTATCGAACAGGAAATGGAATTACTGGAAAACCCAGGACTTTCAACTGGCAGCTAACCTATATGGTATGGTATGGATTCTTCAACTCATGGGTATGGTCTAGCGCACCTACTAGCGATAGTCCAACTACCGACTAACAGCACCGACTAACAGCCTTACTCTCCTCCATATCAGCCTTACCTTACTACCTTTTAGTATAACCTTACTACCCGACTACCCTTTTGTATAACTTGAAATACTTATAATACTTCAACAAGTTAATGGGACTACCGTAAGTTACTTGGTGGTCTTAGAAGCTCGTGAAAGTTCTTTGGTTTATCAATGGCCTAGCCCGGGTATCCTGACTTTAGAGTTTCATTAATGTACTCCGCTTCTATTCTTCTATTACAGTATTTAGATCGGAAAACATATGTTAGTAAGCAGTCGAGTCTTGTAAGCAATAGATCCATATTCTAATGAGAAAAGAAATAAGTAAGTCAATATCCATATTCTAATGAGAAAAGAAAGAATATCATTGGCACTGCGTAAACTCTCTTCTGTTCTTTTATTGTATTGAGACTATCTATGTGATAAGGATAAGAAATCGACAACCTTTTGAAAAGTATTCCCGCACCCACCAATAGGACAGCCCACCGCTCCTTATCGAAAAACGACCTAGCTCTTGTTTGAGTCTGCAGTTAACCCACCTAAGTCTCTCTTTCCGAGCTATCGGGCTTAGCGCTCTGACTTTAATTATATGACTCAGGATTATAACCTTGCTCTACTGCTTATGGGCCTACCTTCTCTATCTCTTGATTCAAACTGACGACTACCGCGCTTGGTTTAGTCTCTCATCTCCTTTACCTTTTTTCGTTCTGTAACTGCTGATCCGGATCCTTTCATTACTTAATAGAATATATTCCCCGCTGCTTTTAGGCTTCCCTCCTTTGGTTATAGTCTGCATTGATAGCTTTAGTATGCCCTTGCTTGGTTTCAAACTTACTTACTAATTTGCAAACTTACATTGCTGGTATATGATTATACTACACTTATGCCCTTCCCTGTAGCTAGCTCTTCAATTACTATGGTACAAGCTCAAGGATGACACTACTCACTTGCAACAGAGTACATATGGAGGATTACTTCCATAGATCTAGGGCTGCCAGGTCCGGTATGGGTAATCAAACACATAATGGGGTCATCGGTAACATAAGCAAACTAAAACCACTTACTGAGACAAAGAATCAAATTAATAACTATAAGAATAGAGCAGTGAACTATGGAATTGAGCTACTACTATAAAAGGTAGGAATAGAGAATACTGGTATGATCTAACGCACCTACTGACGAGAACGGCCCTATCTACTCCATCAGACTGTAGCTACTGTTTACAGGACTTCATCTCCCTCGCGGGTGCTGAAAGCCTGGCGATAACAAGACTCGAGCTGGGACCAAGGAATTCTACTAGGGATACCAAGGCTTAAACTCTCAATATAGGCTTTCTCACTTAGTTGCACAGGAATAGAACTCGGGAATCAACCTACTACTATTAGATAGAGCTCAACCAACAAAAGAGAGACTGAAAGAACTCCCCCAATACTGTAACTCCGGGGGAAAGAGCGGAGACTTTCAATAAAGAGTATCGGGCTTTATCCACTAACTCAGAGGATATCACTATCCAGAATAATCAAACTAATAACTAATACTTTAACTCCCAAGCTACTACCCCTGTATCTAAGCCCACCTTTCTTTAACGAAAATCTGTATTATCATCTATCGACTTAGACCAACAAGTTCAGTTTTCCCTTATACTCTTGCAAACCGACACCACTGTCTCTTGTCCTCTGACTACCAGCCTGTGACCCATAGCTTTAACTCTGCTATTCCTCGATTAGAGCCTTGCTTCCTGGGGTGTGGGTCTCTTTTTTGGGTGATATTCTATTTGAATAAAGAGTGGAACAGGAGACACCGGAATAGAACCACGGCAAACTACTTACAAGGCCCGATGCACTAAGCATATGGCTCAAAACTAGGAATGCGACGACGGCTTATCATATCGATACAAGAGAAAGGGAATGCCAGGCCCAACTATAAGAATCGAAAGTGAAGAGTTAAGACCCGGGGGAAGGCAGAGGAATCATAATCGCGGTTAGTGCTCTCCAGCTCAAGTCTAGGTTTGGATACTTATAATGCTAGGTATAGTTCGTGAAGGGAAGTTGGTAGAGTGGAGACATTGCTCTAGTTTGAAGCAAGTAATGGGCAGATTTACATCAAGGAGTAAAGGAGTGGGTTCAGCTCACGGGGGTAGTGTTTAGTTCCTGTTAGCGCTAGTTTCCATTGTTCATCGACCTAGGACAAAGGCACGGGCAAGATAGGGCGTGGAGGCACCTGGTCTAATCAGAATTATGTAGTACCCACCACTATAATAATGATATGTTGGCTTAATTACAGTAGTTGCATACTAATACGGGGTAGATATGGACTGAGAGACAGAATAGTGAGACCTATAGTCAAGAGGGGTCGCTTTTAGGTTGGTAGCGGCAGAGTCAAACTATCAATACAGAATTCAGTTCAGTAAGGACAGGCTCTTAGGCAATAGAGTAAGGATCCGTAATAGCTATTATAGGATCAAAGTAAGGGTAGGTAGAGTTGGATCGGGTAAGGTCATTTTCGAGATATAAACGCTGTCGCATAGGCTTATAGAGTCAATAGCGAGGCCTACTATCCAGCAGATGCACCACTAACCCTAGTGGATAAAACTACTAATACAATAGAAAGGATTAAACCACAAACAAAGGATTGAACTCATCAGTAGCAGAGCCAACAGCAACAGGCTTTAACTAAGAACGGGGGAATCAAGCTATTAACTACAGAGCTAAGCCAGCAAAAGCAAGGCGGAAACACTGCTTTCGGCCCCCGGCTTACTACCCTTTCTTTTCTTAGGACTTCTATTCTTATCTGAAATGCCGTATTCTATCATTATATATTAATTCTGAAATTGCTTGTATTAATTCCGACTTCCATTAATGTGTTTTCATATATTCTATTTGAGATTAGAGTTCGTTTATTAAGGTTCAAAGGCTGTAGCTTCTATTCTCATTTCTTTTCTATGGTAGCGCGGGTGCTCGGTCAAGTCACATCCCTATTCTATTCGTAGCGATACTGCTCAAAGAAAGAGTTTGCCCTGGAGAGTTAGTGTCCATGGGATCACACAGCTAAAGAACGAAACTCCAACCTCGCTTTACTGTATCTTAGCCAGATCTTCTTTGCTTTAAAACTATATCTAGTGTTACCAAAACTCGGAACTAGGGCTTATAACCTGTGAACTAAATATGATCCCTCTACGAATAAGGATGGGAACTGCTATTAACGAGAACGAAACTCGGAACTAAGACCTCGACTACTGCTTCTAAACCAATCTTTACCAGCTATCAAACTAAAACTACTGCCGACTAGTTGGGCCTTGACTTAAAAGATGCAATTGAGCCAGTGCTCCTAAAACGGGAATAGTGCCTAACAAGACCTTGCCCCAGAATAGAGAATTGAGCGAGTGTTCCCAAGCCTCACCTCTCTGACTTGAAAAACTATATTCCTCCCTTGTTAACTCTGAAACTCTTGTTCTATAGGCATCAAATGCATTAGAAGCTCCTGGCTACCTAACGCCGAAGAGGGTAATAATCATAGATGTGCTGGCGAGCAAGGAAAGGGGAAGTTAAGCTCGTATCGGGACGGTGCTCTGAAAGTGGACTTACGCTCGTACCGTTAAGGGCTAGGAGGACTTACGCTCGTACCGTTAAGGGCTAGGAGGACTTACGCTCGTACCGTTAAGGGCTAGGAAAGTGTAAAGAAAGGTATAGGCGAGATATAGTTTTGAGATGCCCAATCCGAATTAAAGAATAGGTTATTATATAGGCAGCCGCGTAACCGATGCTAAGTGGTTTCGGTGCCAAAGAGAAGAAGTAGTAGTCCGGTGCTAAGTGCTCTGGTTCGGTGCTACAGAAAAGAAGTATAGGTTCAGGACGTAAGTAAGAGTTCGATGCCCTATAGTACAAGTAGAGTAAGGTGCCCTAGAGAAGAGAGAAGTCTCGGTTTCGATGCTAATAATGGTAGTATTGATAATATGTTCTCGTACGATAATAATGAGAAAAGAAATATCCATATGATAATGAGAAAAGAAATATCCATATTCTAATGAGAAAACACATTCCAATACATATCAATACAAGTAAACATCAATACATATCAATAAAAGTGAAACATAAGAATAAAGAAGTGGGGAAATAATAAGGCATTGAGGAATAACTGATGGAATTAAAGCAAAGGGAGTAAAGTTACAGGAGGTAGGCGCTAGGGGAGATAATAGGGCTTTGGCAGCTGGGTTCTACTCTTTGTATCGGTACTTTAGATCTTAGATATAGTAGTGGATTTCTGCATTATTAAATTCGGTATTAAGTTCATGTATAGTAAACGTCTTTCTATTTGCTTAGCGGAATAGACTCAAAAAGGGAAATCGTTATATCACTTTGTGGGTCGGTGTTAAGTAGCCAAGTCACTTAGACAAACACTGGACTCATAAGAAACATGTTATGTTGAACACGTTGCGCGGAGGGAGTTATTTCTACTGGTCCGGATCCTAGATATACTGACTATGGGCCTGCCCTGCCTTATTGTATCACCTATATTTGATCACTCCTGCACACCGCCCTCTGTAGTGAGATTGTTGGTCTTCAGATCCGATCCTTGCTTGTCCACTCCGCCACCCCGTTATTAAAGTCTGTCTGCCCTGCCCCTCATTCTGTATTTGTCATTTAAGAGCTATACCTTATCCTATTTACTGTACCTTATCTTCTTTCTGGATTTGCTTGTTCAAACATTCTCTTACTTATATAATGTTAATAGTATTTAAATAGTATATAATGTTAATAGTATTTCAATAGTATTGATCGTTTTTTTTCTTATAATTATGAGTGGTTTGCGTAGAGTAACTGGTTTCAATGGAACAGCTCCACTATTTCTATTTCCTATATTTTTGCTATTTGATATATAGCCATGTTGTGTGCCGGGCCGGGGAGCTGCACGGAATGGAATCAATGCCACCGGGCGGGGATAAGCACTGAATCAATGCAGTGGTAAACACTCGGGCTTTTTTAAAGGTACCGATAGGAATAGAAAAGTTTAGAGGTAATCGGAATAGAATAGGGTAGAAGTCGACAAGGGTTTGGGAGGGAATGAAAGCGTAACTAAAGCATTTAACCCTAAACTAGGAAACCATTGGGTTTATTTTGGAAGTAAGAAAACAAGTTGGGTGTTTGGTGGTGACATGAATTGTTGTATATTAACATTTGGATTATCATTATCAGAATTGATTCCATCAGTAGCTGGCTAAGATCCAGGGGAGTAGAGCCAGGCTCGAACTAAGAAGCAAGATTAGGTGCACAAGGGAGGCAGGCGTTGAGGAGAGATTCGTACACCGAAACATCTATTGGAGTTGTTTTTAAGTCGGATAGTTTTAGTAAGGAATCAAAGGAGCAGTACAGAGAATAGAAGCAAGCAAAGGCTGCTTTAAGTTTCTAGCAGTTCCATTCTTTCCAGTATCCGTTCCAATCTTGTGTAGCAGTAGTACACTGTAGCTTTTCCCTTGTTGGCGAGTTCCGCCTTTAACTCATTCAATGCTCACTATCTGATTTACCCCACCTAATAGGATTGAACTAGCGCTTTTTAGGATTAACTACTATAAACTTAGAATTCGCGCTATACCTGGCATTCCCTATTCCTCGCTCCAACTCTTACTGTCCGTGCTATCAGCCTATTTCCCTTTTCTTTATTCTCCACCTTGAGCGTTGGCCTGACGCTACTTAATCTAATCCTTTAGCTTCATTTTCAATCTGTTACTAATGCCTCGTAGCTTAACTATAAGGAAAGGATGCTGCCACTTGCTTAAAATCTACCTCCCATAAACACGGATTCTGACTACACTTATAGATAATTATTTATTTCCCCTTTTTATTGGTCTGTAACCCATACCTTGCACTTAAGTCTATATCTCTTTGCTTTGGTTCTGTAGTAACTATATCTCGGGCTTACTGTCTTTACCCACTTTCTTTCTTAACTCCACGGGAACTAAGCCTTACTACTCCCTCGGAAGACCCAGCCTTACTCACTAAGCTGTCAATCCTTATATGTTCACTTGCATGCCTTATTAACTTGAGTCCACCGCTCCTAACTCAAAGTCAGTTTATAACTTATCTCACCCCGCCACTACTCACTTAAAACTAGCATCCCTTTCTTTTTGTTTGACTTGACTCTAGGGCTTACTTTACTGCCTCTTATTCTTCAAGTAATACCAGTTAGCATGTCCTGGCTTACTCTCTTTAGCTAATATCGAAAAGGCTATATATCTATAGGGGATGACACTGTGCCCTTTATTACTGTAACCACTGCTTCTAATACGGAAATCGCTGCTAACGGGCCTTACTCACTAGTAGTAATAACCCCACTTCTTTCTTTCGTTCTTCCACTAGTACCTCTGCGACTTTAACTCGACATCCACTTGACTTACTGAAATACTTTATATCTTGTCAGAATGAATTGACACTAGCAAAAGAAAGAGATACCGTAGTTTAAGAGTGAAAGGTGGTCAGGGATTTGTTTTGTTACTACTGAGTGGTTTTCTTGCTTTCCTACTTTGTAGCACGAGTTTGGGTCTCTCTTACTTATTTCTATATCATAACTGAGGTGAGGATACTTGTACTTATACTTAGGGCTAATACTTATTATGTTAGAAGCATCGGAGTTGAACTCAGTAATCAAAGAATGAGTAGATCCTACACGTACTAAGGAATAGAGGCATGGAAGCGGTTTGTGAAACAGTCGAGTAGGAATGTGGCTAACGAGCGTAGGGCCTAGAGACGGTAAAGCCAGATTTGAGATTAGTTGTAAAGTCAGGAGTCGCGGAGGTAACTCCAGTCCAGCAATAAGTCAAGTAAGCCTGCGATGCAGTAAAGCGAGATCGGTGATGCAGTAAAGTTAGACTAGATATAGAATTCAAGCAAGGGAAGACTCGGTTGCGGATACAGATCCAGATCTGTAGATATAGAATTCAAGCAAGGGAAGACTCACTAAGGGACCAAGAGAGTGAGAATGATATCGAGGAAGGAAAGGCTAGGAAGCAGTGGTTCGATACTTGGTTTATCGCTATTTGAATTGCCTGTTTCGAGTTGAGGAGTTATTGTGGTAACTTACTATTATTAGAAGAGAGTAGATAGATACATAACGGTATTGATATAAGTAAATAGATATAGTGTGAGGCTAAGGTAAAGCAATGCAAGGTTTTGTGTCGGTAGGGGGTCTTTAAAGCAGTACTCATATCCAGTATTCCTATTTCGATTCTTGTTATTACTAGGCAAGGGTTCTTTACTGTGCTACTTAGTTAAAGCCTTTGACTCATAAGTGTTATTCCCTGGGTTTAGATCGGTTATGAGAAGCAGCGGTATCAATCAGTATTAGTATTTAGGGGGGAGATATATTAGTCTTAAAAGAACAAGTATTAGTTTTTAGTAGCAGTATCGGTAGTGAGATAAAAGTAGTAAACTCTGCAGGAAGTAAGTAGTCGCATACTAAAACACGGGATACGGAATGCAAGTGGGGTGAATAAGAGAAGAGCTTTATATATAAACGACCGCGGCAGGCTTTAAGCAAGTAGTGATAGACTGCAAAAGCCCCCCGTATCTGAATGTGGGTAAAATAAGTATCAGGCTGAGCCAACATAACTAATAAGACTCGGGTAAGAGCATAGGCAGTTTGCTAGTTTCGAGTTCAATTCCAAAAGCTGGGTTTTTATACAAAAGTGGAATAACTATTGTCTTTTTTGCTCTAATTACCCTAGGAAAAGACTCATAAATCTAGTATAAAATAACATGAAATACCATTAATATATGGTATGATAATGAATAAACCACACGCACGGAACTAATGGCAGAGCCAAGCTCACAAGCGGGGATCCAAGTAAGCTGCGGTAGGGCTAAGCCTAACACAAACAAGGCTATAAGGCAGGAAAGAAAGGATCAGTTTTCGGGGTACTAGAATAAAAGCAAGTATATAGCTAGGATCCGATGCAGTGATTAAAGAAAGAAAAGCACCGTATGTTAATACTACAGATAACGTTAGGGCGGTAGTGTTGTTCTCACCCCTGCTTAGTAATCCTTATTGTTGGTGTTCGTGCCACGCCCTGCTTCATAGCTTCCCGTAGTTAGAGTATTACTCTTCCCTACCTAATTCTGGTATTCCTTCCTTTTGGTCTTACCTTCCTGGCTGCCGGTCTTACTTTCTTATATTTCAAGAAAAAACAAGTGACTTTCATTCTTGACTTGGTGCTTTACCCTGCGACTACTTACTGAAAAGCTTGACTTCTTTCCCCCCCGGCTTGAAAACGGAGTTTACTTGCTTTCATTCCGTAGCTACTGATTTAGGCTGGGACCAAGTAATTCCACTGCTGTATCTAAGAGTTAAGGTGACAATCAAAATCATTTCTTGGTTAAAAGCCTACAGGATACCGGGCATAGATCTAAGGCATTGAGACGCATAGAAAGACTTGAGCTAGTGCCAGCAATACCTTTAACTCATAGCTAGGAATGTAACTGCCAACTATCAAACAAAAACCATCGATACCCAAGCCAAGTCTTACTTGTTCATTTGATCGGGAAATATATACCTTCACTTACAAAATCTAGGATCGGCCCAGACTCTACTCTGTTGAAAGATCATCTGCTGGATCGGGTGTTGATGAAGATACCTCGATCGTAAGATAGTCTGCGAAACTTATTTGATTATAGAGGCCTCAACTCTCACTGATTCTTCTGTTTCAACTTATTCCTCTGATTCTATTGTCGCAAAGACAGATTATTTGAGAAGGACTTCCTAAGAACTCGTTATGACAAGAACTAGCTGCCCTGCTGCGCAACGACTGCCGCGTAACACACGCCATTCCAAAGGATGCTAAGACACTAATGAGAATCCAAGAAAGAAGTAAGGGTCGATGTAATTGAGCTCAAAACAAAGGCTTGGCTTTAACTGCTACTTCTGCTACTTTCGTCAGTATGCTGGTCTCGAAATAGTACCAATAAGACCTATTTCCTAGGGCTCGAGTCAGAATAACGGGCATAAGTCAGGATACCTCAGTTGGTTTACTGGGCTAGGGGAGGCGGTGTAGGAAGTAATAATTCAATGCATAAGTCAGAAAACAACTCATAAGTCCCGAACTCGATAATTGATTTCTTAGTATTATATTAGACGCGTAAACCTGATAATAATGTGGCAGCTTCTCTCTGCCTGTAGAGTTAAATTAAGACTTGATTAATGAGGCTCTCTTCTCTTGCTGATGTAGACTTGGGCCAATTACCTCTCTCCGCAAGACCCTTGCTCGGCTCGTCACCAACACTGCTATTTTGGCATTCGAAAAAGGATTCCTTCCCTGACGCCTCTGATTAAATCGTAGATTACACTGGAACTGAACCTTGAGACTCAACTGCTAAGCTTACTCCTTACTTAGACTTAGAGCCACTCACCTCTGTTGGAGACGTTGCACTTGCGGATTCATATAAGTAGGCTTATGAAACAGTTGATTCTCTTGGCTCGGCTTCCTATCTTTTAACTGCTTATGTATCTGATGAAACTAGCACCGACTAGACTTAACAAGCGCTTCCATCTACACAAGCACAAAAGTACCCGAAACAAGACTTGAAGTGTAGTTTACTCCCGTTAGCTTAGAGTCAACAACTGCCTTATCGCTTGCTGCTGACCTCTTTGCTCCTGTTCCTTGATACTTCCCTCAGACAGGAGTACCGAACAAGCCTGTACTAGATTATTTACCTCGGATACTTTACTTGCTAATTACTAGTCATAACTACATATTTTTTGCTGATGTAGTAGTAGCTTGTCTGCCTCTGACAGGAATTGTAATAACCGGACTGTCGTTGCTTGCCGACTTTCTGTGCTTTTGTAGTTGTAGCTTGCCGGCTTGGCGGAGCCAGATCCTCTTTTGAGAATAATTCATTCCTATACTGAAAGTGCTTGTGAACTTGCCTTATGAAAAAAGAAGAAGCCTATGTTGAAGGAAGAAGGATAGCCACACTATTGAAGCTCTGGGAGGAAAGAAAGACGACCTATTGAAACTCTTTAGAGATGGGTGATGAATACATTTATTTCGAGATCGCCAGTCCAGGCGCGGGGCAAGAGCTAACCGTAGCAGTGCCGAGATTCATCGATTTATTCTGTAAATATACTGAACCTTTCTTAGGATCTGTAAATATACTTAATATTAGGAAAGGAGTATGGATTTTCGCGGGTAAGATTCTATTCATTAGAGTCGTGTCCCCGTCTTCTTTATGTTTTCACGAATCCCCTAGTTAGTTAGCTTGGCACTAGCTGTTGTCTAATCATAAGGCGTAAGCGCTGCTGTAATAATGGAATCCGCATCTGGTGGCTTGACGATTGCTTTCCTGGGACTTTTCAATGCCTAGAAAACCTCAGGAAGCTAACTTCAAAAAGAAAGGTGATGAGTAAGAACGGAGCACTTCCGTGAATTGAGAAGAGGCCCGACCCATGTTGAGATCAGACTTAAAGACATAGGTTCGTTAGGTGCTTTTCGCGCAGCCGGGATTAATGAAGGTAGTTGTTCCGCCGAGAGGGTAGAATAAGTAAGATGGCATAGAGCTTGACTTGAGAATGCCCCCCTTACTGCGGCTTTATCAAAGATAAGATTCGGGGATATCATAACTATGCCCATCTCTTGCTAGAAAGGCAAATGAATTAGGTTGTTGGGCACTTTACCCATCGATTGGAGTAGAGGGAATAGGTTGTTGAATCCATAGCAATAGTAAAGCAGGCACACAGATGCTAG
This sequence comes from Musa schizocarpa, assembly GCA_900464855.2. Lineage (NCBI taxonomy): Eukaryota > Viridiplantae > Streptophyta > Magnoliopsida > Zingiberales > Musaceae > Musa > Musa schizocarpa. Next base: position 321,219 of record LR890030.1, read on the forward strand.
GAATGAAGCCTGCCAATGTCCCTGACTATAAGATAACTAGTAGAAGAACCGGCCGGCCAGAGAATAGGCTAATGGGGAATTTGATAGGGCTTGTACAAATAAATAGGGGTTGTTGCACAAATCAGATAAATCAAAAACGAATAAAAAACTATAAAACAAAACCATTCTGTTTTTCTAGACCTCGACCGACAACAAGACTCTGGAGTTCTATAACTGTTTTGGAAGAGAACGAAGTATCTAGTATGCTAAGTTGATTCTGAAAACGAAACGGACAATGATCCCCTGGAATCCGGATTTATCGATTCTACATTAATATACTTTATCATTCTGACGATTCTACATTAATATACTTTATCATTCTTATTATAGAAAGTCAGCCTAAATGGTTCAATTGGTAGACACGCAGCGCAGCTCTTAGGAAGCAGTGCTAGAGCATCTCGGTTCGAATCCGAGTGGTGGCACATCCTATTAATCCTAGAAAAGAAATCCTATCTTCTCTCTCTAAGAGAAACAAAGGATCCTTTCATGCATGTATTCTCCATTCTAGATTTCCATTCACTAATGCCCCCTTTCTTCTATTTAGCACTAACTTTGGAACATAGATTCTTATAGAAAGGGGAAGTATCCATTTATCGATAATTTCCATTGTGATTAGATTCATTTTATTACCTTCTTATTAGTCCACGAGTAGGATTGCATTATTCATCGGCAAAAGGGATGCACTCTCTATAAATCTAACAGGATTCTGAGTTTATCGATGGAATAAACTAATTAAATCATACATAAGAAAGAACATCATCCCTAGCATAATTGAAAATGAGAAAAGCGCGTGCGTTGCTGCCTTTGTCTCTGGGTAGTCAACTAAGCCTCTTCTTCCTAAAGTAGTCAACTAAGCCTCTTCTTCACTGAATCCAGATAGTAAACTCACTTCCGATAGGTAAAGGGGTAAGTAAACAATGTTGTCGTATAGATCGGGTCGTACAAGAAATCCTATTCCCTTTCTTTCTTATGAATAGACTCCATCCTTCTTATGAATAGGCTCTTTTCCCGTAAATCCTATGAATAGGCTCCATCCTTCTTATGAATAGGCAGGCTCTTACCCGTCTTTACCACTCATAGGCACTGTCTCCTCCGAATAGTCCCTCTTTCCCTGTAGGCTATCCACCCCACTTACGGAAAACCCTTGTCTTTCTGTCCTTTCCTTCTTCAGTACTGGCACTAGATCGACAGCTCATCATTGTTCAAGTTTGCTTTCATTCGGAAGCGCTACTCTACCTTGTGTAAGGCGGTCTCAAGTAAGTCTTCTAAATCTTCTTAAAGTGAGTGCAAGCATGATTTGGATTGAATTGATTCTCTCTTCTCTAAACCAGCCCAGTGGAGAAAGCTTAGATGCTCGGTTGAAGTTAGAGTTACTATCTATAGCCCCATAGGACCTGTAGTTGTTGCCAGCCATACAAATGAACTCCTAGGGCAAAGTGTAAGTTGCTGGCCATCTAGCTTAAGTACTAAGCCTTGACTTCCAATCCTATCTTCAATCCTAACTCATCACTTACCATCGAGTTTGCTGTAGTTTTACCTTGCTTTGTGGGTTTTATTCCTGCCGTTATATCATCCCTTTTCTATACAGTTAGAGCGGGAGTTGGTGGGGCTGGACCAGAAGAGCAGTTGTAGTTCCCACTCCTTAAAGCCTCACATCAGTTCTCAATCGATAAGTGAGTTTTTATTTCACAGGATAGGGGATATAGCTGCAGCTTATTGAGAAGCATGGTATCCATCACAGAATAGGACATAGGTCGTCTGTATAAAGGGACTGTAGATTTATATGCCTTTTCCGGCAGTCCCTAGTAGGGCTAAGGCAACCAATTGTTCGGGTGGAGGTTCAAAGGGTTTATCCAATGGATGGATAGAGCATTCTTCCCCTTGTCCCCTGAGATGAGGGAATCACTAGACGCCCCGTGAGCTTATTCTGTCCCCTTTGATTTAAGGAGATAACGATCATCGCCCTGCTTGAGATCGTGTAGATGTTGGCCACGGGTAGTCCTTTTAGTTGCAGTTGCCAGCATGGATAATCTCTCTGAATAAAGGGACCGCCTGCCTATGTTGATTGACTATTATCAGTAATAGCGCAGGACTACATAAGTGTTGTTGAGAGGGTATTTTACACGATCTCATTATTAAGCATATTAAACATCTTACTATCCAGCTGGGTAAAGGACCTAATTAGTAGTCGGTTTGTTTCTTTCAAGTGGGAGTTTTCTATGCTTTAGGTGTATTGTCCCATACCATAATTAGATTGGATTTTATACCGCTCCATTCCTTCTATTCCCCGTACCAATAGTATCTAGAAACTCAATAATTGCCCCTAGTAGGGTTAACGTGATAGAGTGCTCTGGTGGTGCCCCTTTCCTTTCTTTTGAATTAACTATCTCTATCCTATCTCCTCTGAGCGGTTCCGTCTTTCCCCCTTCTAACCTTAATTGGATACATGCCGTGTAAGTCCCTGGCTCATTTCTAGTATTAGTCCCTGTCTCTGTCCCGGTTCTTCTTTCTTAAGGTCAAGTCACTTCGTGCCAGTCTTCCTCGTTGTATTAAGCCCTGACAATTGCAGAAACAAGTAAAAATGACAGTCGTAATGGAACAGCCCTTATAGAGATCCCTTACTTCTTATCAATCAGGTTCCCTTACTTCTTATCAATCAGGTATAGTATTGGTGAGTGTGCAACGAATTGAATCTTTCTTTATTTGGATTTTAGCAAGTGATTACTTTTGCTCGAAAGGAAAGCGGGGTGGGTATAGGTCAAATAATCTATCAAGTGAGTCGCCCCATTGGAGTTCTCTTGCAAGCCTAGCAACATATTTTCCGGGGTTACATGGTCAAAGCGAGCTAATAGGCAGTCAAGTTTTAAAGAAGGGCAGTCCGTCCCTTAAGCAAGAAGCTCACATGGGACCTTTGGTCTATTTTAAGAATTTCTATAGACAGAATCCAGCTAGCTTCAAATAGTGTAAATCTATCATCTCATGAAATGCTTCTCTCTTAAAGCCTTTCCTTTTCAAAATCAATATAGTAGAATAGGGTTTGAAATCCATAAAGCCAATTCAAATGGTGAAGTGCCCTCCGCTTGCTATTAAGTTGGAGCATCCTATTTCACAAAAGTTAAAGTTCCTGGCAGAAAGCTTACATGCTGTGGGCGAACCCTTTTATACCATCTTACTAGCCTTTCTCTTCTGAGCATCCCGAGCTTTTTTCTTTCTTTAAGTAAAGTTAAATCGGGGGGAAGGACACTTTTTCAAGCCTCATTCCATTCATTTCTAGGCGGGGCCGGATGGTTGTTTGATTCTACCTAAAATAGATAGTGAAAGCTAGTTAGATGAAAATAGATAGTGAAAGCTAGTTAGATTAATGGATTACCTTCCACGGGAATCTCCCTCTTTTTCCCTAGTCCCAATCTATGAGAGTAGTTATGAGTCTCATTCTCGCTTGTTTCAGTTTGACTTTCTTTTGCTGTCGTGCGCACTTTTCATTTCATAAGTTAGGAAAACCCTCTTTGGCCATATTGGAGTAAGCCCTTATTGGAGTCCTGCTCGAAACCAACCCGAGTTAAAGGGATGCGATGGAGAATGATTCATATTATGCCTACCCTCCTCCGGGGGTACATACTTCTTTTATATGGAAGATCCCTTATGAAGCCCAGCTCCTTATCTTCTCTATCCTACTTAGACAGCAGCAATGTAATTAATTGACTTGAATAAAATCACATAAAGACTAGGGATTATTCTGGCTTTACCACAGAAAGCGAATCGAACTCCTATCTCTTTACGCTGAGAGCTCTTGCTTTTGCATAATGGTTATAGGCCCCGCAGGATAAGACCTTTCAATAGAAGGCAATTGAGGCCAGGCCTCGCTCTAGATAGACCGTGACTTATCTTCTCAAGCAAGCAGTAGAATGATTATGACTCTCCTTTAGGAACCGCAGGAATTGAACTTACATGATATGTTGATAAAGAAGACTCCAAGCCACCATGCAGCGTGTAGGCGCCATCTATGATGTGAGAAGGCGATCGGCCCGGGCACATAGAGTGCTGGTGCAGGGTAAATAGCGCAGTAAACGGAGCTCTGTCACTGATAGAGCGGGGACTTCCATATACAACTAGCATTGTTACCTTTCTTCTTTCTACCAACATATACAACTAGCATTGTGACCTTTTTCCTCTTTCTATTGTACAGGTCAGGCAGAAAGTATAGATCGGCTCATTCATTACAGTAAGGGTTCAGGGAAGTCAATAATGTATGTATTATTATAAACAATGGGTAGTAAGGGTTCAGGTAAGTCAATAATGCATTAGTATTCCAAGGGTCACCTTTTTTTTACCTCAAATTACTTATATGGGTGCGGGGTTTGTTGTCAATAATATTGTGGATAACGGCTCATTCATATAATTCAGGGGTCAAGAGAAAAGAAAGATAGAAATAATTTCTACGAAAGCAGGGTGCCTATAGCAAAGAAAGTACTTAATTTAGTATATGCTTGGGTTGGTCTTTCCTTGTACCTAGAGTTGAGCTCTTGTCTTGTCGTAGATAGAGGAAGAGGTGTTGTATCAAGGACCTACTTACTGAATAAGCAAAGCCAAGATTACAAACAAGTAGATCTCGCCCAGTAGTGCTCAAAGAGCTTACGAGTCTAGGTTTAACAAGTAATCATAACACTCTTACTTACTTGTTGAATGAAACAAGTACTTGACATGCGGGGAATCAGTTAATTGATACCAGTACTACTAGCCTACTTCCACTCAAGCTTGCTTCAAGGCCTCCAACTAAGTCCTTTGTTCGCCCCTATCTTGCTCTAGTACTGTTGCTTGCGCGGCTTCTTCTCTTGTTCCTTTAGTTTTATACCTTCGATGAGTCACATTAGTAACAAGTTATTCTATACCTATGGCAACTGGCAACTATCATACCTCTCCTCAGGCTACTAGCTCTTATCTCATCTACCGGAGTAAACAAATACTTATTTCAACAAGCAAGCCCAGTAGTTAGTTGGTTTAGTGCCACTGTAGCTCCTTCCCTTGTAGACCCTGCTGGCTACTAATACTGTTATTGCTCTCATCTCATCTAACTCAGGTATTTTATTGAATATAACAACTATCAATCTTATCCGCTACATATACAGATGAAACAGGACTACTCTACAACACCTCCGGCTCACAGAGACATAGCAAGTAGGCAAGCAACAGTAGGAGTGAGTTCAAAAGTACCCGCTACTCAGCAAGAGATTTAGCACCCTAACTTTACTTGATAACAGGCCAGGCCATTCTTCTCTCTATGACTTAGAGCTAGAGCACCGAACAAGCGCCAATCCTTATTTCTTCGGCAGGAACTAGTCAACTAGCAACAGCAAACTAACATGAAAGAAGTAAAAGAGCAAGCAAGGGAACAAGTAAGGCCAATAGACATGAGTTACATAATGGTAGTTGGGATGGGAGTGGCATATACTAGTAATATCACACAGGATCCGGGTATCGAGTTTCAGTATTGATATGCTAGTGGTGTAATTCCCTACTTCCCTGTTTAAGTCGTTTGCCTTTAGGTTCCCTAGTAGCAGCGGCTCTAGTCTAGTGCCTCCAGCTCCATCACTTGGATCAGTAGCGAAATTCTCTTATTAGTATTAATTTTATTGTACTATACTAGTAGCCGGGGTAGTTACAGCGCCTTGGTGTCAGTAGCCCATTTCCTATTTTTAAAAGTTTTTTATTTATTGTTGGGCACTGTTTAATTACCTGCTTTGAGTGAAAGTCGTGGTTGTTAGTGGGCCTTTTCATACTGATATGCAGGAGAGGTAGGCTCAAAAGAGTGTAGCGGCAGCCTATTGTTAGAGTCAATGGAATAGGTATAACTAAGGAAAGCAAGGTTATAAGGTAAGTAAGGGTGTACTGATCAACAGGGTGGTTAGAGTTATAGCTGGGAAGAGTTGGCTTGTGCCTACTGGTTTAGTTCAATAGATGGTATTTTATTCTCTTTTCTTTCTTATGTTTCCGGGTTACATCCTTATCCGTAGTAGCGGCAGGTCTTGTCAGCTGTGTTTTCAGTCTGTGTTCTTATTGCTGGTATTTTAGTTCCAGATCTGTATCCTTATCTTTGTTGGATTCGCGGTATCCTTACTTACTTGTTTGATTCTATTTATTTGTTGTAGATTTACCGAGTTGTTAGTGGCATTCGTAGTAGTCCAATCCCTTAGCTCAAGTTCCATTCTTTGGCTTCCCAGCTTTATTCTGACTTATTCGTTCAAGATACAAAAGAGATGAGTTTGAAATGAACTGTCACATCACTTATTTGGTTTTATGGGAAATCCACTATCGAATACAACTAATCGAGCCTTTCATGTATTTTCTGCCTATAATCAATATGTTTTCAAGTAAAAGTAAGGAGTAAGGAGGAGGTAATCAAGTAGAGCAACCAGTAAAGTAAGCCTAAGAACGAGATACGGGAGCGAAGGAGTAAACCTCAAAAAGTGGTGGTTGGGGGGAAGAACAAAGAATCAAAGATGAGGTACATAATTTCAGTAAGGAGCGTGGACAAGCGGGAATGAAAGCTGTCTTTTGGGGGAGACTCTAAATATGAAATGAAGTACTTTGAGCTAGAGCGGGGAAAGGCATTAGCACTCAAACCTGTGAGCTACAGTGGCACCCTACTAACTACAGTTCATCGACCTAGGACAAAGGCACGGGCAAGCAGTAGTGCTAGTTTTCAAACAAGTGAGTAAGGCTTATAAGTGTGGAACAGGCTTACAATTCCCCCTCGGCTTTGAAGGCAGTGGTTCAAATCTCAGTTCTAAGTGTAAGTACTAGGGTTCCTGGTATAAGGATGAGTTGTAGCAGCTCAATTCTAATAGAGTATAGGTTCAATCTGATAGTAAGCAGTTTATGAGTTAAAGACAATAAGGGCAGGCTTAGACGATGCCAGCAAGGCAAGGCTCTTAGGGTGAAGGAGGAAGTATTATTTCTAAGTTCAAGCATTGTTCTCAGTAGTTCGATTCATAAGGCACAGTGCTGCAGAACGAAAGCGAAGAAGGACAGCTTTGAGATCAGGCGCTAAAGAATCAAAGTGGGGAAGGTCAGCTTTTAAGTCAGTAGTTGGCAGTATTGTTACACTTCCCCTCGGGTTGAAAGATCGGGGGAATTAGCACAGGCTTTTATAGCCAACAAGCAGACTCTAACTAGCAAGTAGGATACTTTAAGACATGAGTATCAGCGTGAAAGCTAGGATGGGTTTCCTAATAGTTTGGGGGAGCGACCGGCTTTTAGGCAAAGAGAGGCAAGCTTGGTCTGCAGGGTTCGATTCCATCTATCGTGCTTATAGGTTGTCTTGTTATGAGGGCACCGCACCTTACTTCTTTCTTCTTATATTTGTAGCTCCAGTCTAAGTTCCGAGTTACCATATTATCAGCCCTTGGGGGGTTGAAGGATGATTCGCATGAGTTCTATTCTTGTTGGTAGTATAGTTCAAGATGGGTTGCTCTATTCTTGTTAGTCATAGTCGTAGTCCTTTCTGTTGTTAAATGCCTTAGAGCTATGCACGAAAGATGGCAGAAGAAATTGAATAATTAACAACTTACTAGAAACAGGAGAATAAAACTAATGAGCCCAAGAGGGAAACAAAAAAGCAGTACTTTAGGGCAGGCTGCTAATAAGGAAGGCTTGGCACGAGCACCAACTATATAGTATTTGAAAGCAAGAATCTGGACCAGCTGTTAAAGAGTGAAATGAGTAAAAAGTCAGGCTTGGATACTATTCCACCTAGGCAGCTTAGGTTGCCGGTATTGGTAGACCTAGAGGCAGCGGAGACCTAGAGTCAGCAGTAAAAGAATGAGATCCATTATGGGTAGGCGAATTGAGACCTATTATGGGTAGGCTAATATAGTAGAGGTGCTTCCGAAAAGCGGTAGTTCACTAAATTATTGTAGGATAAAGTATTTCTTTTGCAGTAGCAGAGAATGAGATCGAGGAAAGACAGACCGCGAGTTTCTTAGAACAAAAAAAGGAGTGAGTAGCAGGCCAATAATGAAAATACGGATTGAGTTTAAGTAGTACCAGCTTGAAGCGAACACAAGTAAGTTTGCGTTGCCATAGTATTAGGTTGATTAGCACTAGCTCAATTCTAATAAGTTTGTGGCCGTTGCTTGTCTATTCGTGCCTTGGCGTCTAGTAGTGACTTGTCTAGTAGTTGTTTGCCCCGTTCCTTGGCGTCTAGTAGTTACTTTAAGTCTAGTAGTCACTTGGTGCATCTATTGTAATGAAAAAAGTGAAGCGGCGTTGCTTGGCTGTTACTTGGCCGCTACCGCTACTTATTGTTTCCGGGGTTTGGGAGAGTTGAGTTAGAAGTGAAGTATACACCATGAGTCAAATCTTATTAGTTACATATTCTAAGAGTAACAAGACTTAGGGACTAACTTCTTTTTAAACAATATATCTCATGGATTATTTCAAAGACCCACTGGACTAACGCCATGAAAACACCACTCCTACTATAGCCGATGGAAAACCTCCTTCTTGCTTTGCTCTACACTGTACCCTTGACCCCCTTACTTACATTGCTTGGCCCTACTGTTAACTCTTGACCCCCTTACTTACATTGCTTGGCCCTACTGTTAACTCTTGACCCCCTTACTTACATTCCATAAATGCGCGATGTACTTTCTACTTGTTTCCTTCTTTAAGTGCTTTTTTCTTTTCTTTATTTAAGTGCTTGTTACTTCATACTGGTTTCTTTGGATGCAATGCATTGTGCTAAGGATAGTTGAACTGCTCTCCTATTTGATTATATAACTTTGCCCATGAACCCAGACTATTCATTAAGCGGTATAACATGCGCAAAGGCTGGATCGAAATCAAAAGCTAGGGCAATAAGTCAAGTACTTTAGTCTAGGAATAGCCGTGCTGATATCCTATTATTTATAGTACAAACCAAAGGCTAGAAATAAAGTATCCAGTTTTTAGAAAGTATTGTTTTGAAACAAGCAAACAAGCAGGGGTGGCTTCTACTTTTATTGTACGTTAGGGAGTTCGCCCTTGCGCGTTAGCAAGTTGAGTTCAGAAAGCCATTGTTCGTTTTGGAGTTTAGTATTAAAGCAAGAAGCAGTTTCGCTAGGTAAAGCATGGAGTTACTACAGTCCGCAGTGTATCTAGGTAAAGCATAGAGTTACTACATTGCGCAGTGTTGTTTACTATCTTCCATAATGGTATAGCACTGAATTATCTCCTTTATAGTCAGGGTAGTGAACAAGTAACTAAGATAAGAATGAAGTACCATAGTCTAGGGTGAAACTGCCTCTATTCGTGATTAAGGAGAACAAATAACAAGGCAAGAACAGAACTTGTAACGCGGAAGCTACCTACAGCGGCCCTTACACTTAACTTTGATGCTTGGACCACATAAGAGGAAAGCTTTTCATAAGGCAATTCGAGTCTAACCTATATGCCTCTGTTCAACTCTGCTAACGCTTATTCCAAGTTTAGGGAAGAGCAAGCGGGGATAGTTCGTTTTTAAGCAAAGGAGAAGCAGTAAAGTCAACAGTGAATTTCTGGAACAAAAGAAATAGCCGATAGGTCGTTATCCTCAAAGCAAAAGCAGAGAAGTAGCGTCATTGATCGAAAGCCTTAGGTAAACAAGGAATTGCTGGGCTCTGAGCGCTGAACAAGGAGTAATAGGTTTTTTTGACTACCCATTCTATATGTTTATAGCTCTATTCTTAAATGAATCACGAGTGCTTCTTCACAGCGCTAAGCATATTCCTTCAGTATAGTTTCCAGTTCTGTTCGAGACGGCAGATGAATAGACTAATGCCCCTGGCAGGTATAGTCTCTCGATCATTGGCAGGTCAAGTCTCTCGATCATTGGCTGAATTGCCTGGTCATTTTATGAGAAATAGTTAGCTTTTTCACATGGGAGAAAAAGGGCAATGCAATCAACTTTCCCTCCCCGGCAGTATAGTGTCGCTAGGATTTATCAATAGAGTACAAGACAGCAAGCAAGATAGTTTGGCTCTGGATTTTGCTTGGTGCTCATCCCTTTCTTGATTCGCTAGCATTTGATGGAAATAGAACGTCGAGTGAAGAGAACCCCTTTGTTATTCTAAATAAAATTGTTCTTTCTTAACTACTAAGTGGAATTATATCACCAAAATAGTCTCTGTGGGTGCTGTCTTAAAGCCCAGTTTTTTGTTATCTGAATGAAGCTCTGTGGAATGCAAAAGTGGAGTTCCGAAAGCAAGCAGCAAAAAGGTCGAATAGTGAGCTGAGAGCTTTCAATAAGAAAATATAGTTATATCTTCAGATCTGGCCCCTTACTCGCTCGTGAGCCAATTATTTATCCTAAAGATTCCATTCAAGTGATTTGCCTCCCGAATCTTATAGACAAGAATGAAGGAATACAACACTCAAACATATTGAATAATACTACCTTCCTTGAATAGAATGAGAAAGAGCGGAAATGAAAATAGCCTTCGGAATACATATGTGCTACTTAACGTGCTGATAGATGAAAGAGGGCATGGATTGATTGCCTGGCAGCGAGGAGTTAATAGCCATCTTCTTTTCTTACATGGTCAAATAATATAGCTAAGAGATATTTCTGCTTTGAAAGAGGAACTTCCAGAGTATGGGCCGTGTCTCAGTCCCAGTGAAGCCCTTGTTAGAATCCAATGCCCCTGAAAAACGTCGTGTCGTGGAGTATACCCTTCCCGCTTGCAGGACCGCACCAACGGAAACCGGGCGGCATGAGGTCTTCTTTGTTATCCAGAAAACCCCTTCCCAGCAAACAAACTCAAGCATAAAAGAAGAGCAACCTAAGGAAACTCCGATTCGATCTGCTTTGTTCGTACCGGCAGAATCCAATCAAGTTGCAAAAGATCCTAGAAGATATCAGCTAGAAATCCTCCTCCTTGCATTTATTTATGCCGGAGACGTTGCCAGTGCTATAGGCTTTGGCTTTATTTCACGCAGAGAGAAGAAAGGAAGGCCATGGTAAGGTAGGTCTCTGAGAAACTGATTTGTCATAAAATAGGATGCTCTATCTGCACTCGAAGCAGTCGTCCGGTTTAGCCTAGCCTTTTCTTTTCACCTTTCGGAAAAGTTATTCACTTACTAGCTGCTATTTCTTCTTCTGGGACTTATTTAAAGCTTGCTCAGAGAGGAGAGAATTGGCACTATTTGGGGGGGGAAGCTGCGAATCCACCTACCGAGTTTCAAGAGCGGGGATATTGTTTGATTCTTATGTCTAGATAGGTTGGTGCCTAGATTAGATTCTATATTAATGATATAGATGATGCTTGTACATTCATATGAGCCTAACTTACTCTTATTATTTACTGACAATGGGCCCACTATGTTCCTCTTATACTAAATTCTTTACTTCCAGCTTTGTCTTGTACATTCATGATGAGCCGTGATCTACTATCTGATGGACTTCCATTTCTCTATAGTGCCAACTACTTAAATACATTAATAAAATCAATATCCCAATCTATATTTCATTGATGATTTTCTTCTTTATATTAATTTCTATATTCTGAATGATATGAATTAAGTCAAATCAAATAACTACTTACTGCAACAAGCGTATACTAAAAGCATAGAAACTCAAACCACTACAGGAACTCAAGAAAAGTACTAAGTAGAGTTGTGACCAAGTCCTCATTTCGGCAGACAAGCAGACTAGTAACTACGATCAAAAGTTTTTTCTTAATTTTTCCCATCGGGGTCAAAGCTTTTAAGCAGAAGTCTTGGCCAGTCCGTTCCCGGGTAATAGTAATAGTAAGAACGAAGAGTTAGAACTATAAGATTAGGCTTCTAGTAGAGTAAGCACAGACGGCACAGTTCCTTCTTTCATTTTTCAATAGTGGAGTTTTTCAAATAAATAGTATGCGCAGACGAGCCGGCACCGGTCTTTATGTTGGGTTGGGCTTTTATTTTGCCTACCACAGCTCTATCCATAGCAACTACGGGGAATAAGTCTATCAGCGACCTTCCACTTATGATTCACCAACTTTACTTTTTGATTTCTACTTCACAATATACAAACTGCTTTTATGAAACATCTGGTCTTGGAGAGCCCTTCCACCTTAATATGAGTTCTTTCCACTTATTCATGCGCCTTTCAAGATACATTTCTAGATGGATTGCCCACCGAAAGTTCCATATATAAAGGCTAAAGGGTTGTCATCGACGTTGACAAAAGAGCCTCCTAAGGTTGGTAGTTGGTTTCTTTTAGTTTCAAGCAGAGCTCGGGCTTCTTCCGGAGGGCAGCTATAAGACCTTTCCTTTCCCCTCTCCCCGATCCATGCTGTCTTTAGAAGCCCTTACGACGACCCCGTACTGAGGAGTCTGCATTTCAGAACCAGCAGCTATCTCCAAACCTTACCCTCGAAAGAATCTAGTGGTTACGGGATCCTCCTGTGGGTCAGGTCCAAAACTATCTTTCCCTACGGATTTAAGGTACTGTGAATCTTTATTATTAGCCCTATGAATCTATGATTTCTTATTAGTGGAGCCCTATGAATCTATGATTTCGCGCACCCCCCAGGCACTGGAGAAGGCTTATTATTTGGAAGGATCACCTCAACCTAGAGTAGTAACATTCTGATATATCCTTAAAACTCACAAAAAAACATGGTTATCCCCGTTCTAACCCGAATCCTACTTCTTTCTTTCTTTCCTGGAAGATTGGAAATTTCTAATTCGGAAGGCGGGGTACTGGGTACTTTAGGATTTGTTCTTTGAAGAAAGCCGAAAACACAGAACTTTCCTCGGAAATAGTAGGCTGCTTTTGTGCTTTTTTCGGATAGCTTAGCTTGTAAGATACTCCGAGAGCTCTCGAATAGGAGAGAAAAGAAAGCTTGTTGTCCATTGTAAAAGCTTGAACACTTGCCAGCTATAGGATATACTCAAATGGGAGAAGAGAATACAGATAGAGGGATTGAGTTACTGGCCCATAGACAGAGACTCCATACCTAGCATACATACCTATTTATTAGTCCGTAGCTTAGGACTTGCAGAAATCAAAGAGCTAGATTCGCAACTGCTACGACAACGGATTCTATTCCCACAGCATCTAAGCTTTCTCCCCTTGGCCAGCTTGAAAACACACTTTGGATGCAAAAAAGAAACTAACAACTTACACTGCAACTCTAAAAGTTAGGGATATGTGAGAAGCTATTGACTCTGGAATCTTAGGTGGGCCGGTTCTTTAGAGATATTTACTCTAGGGCTATTTCATAGGGGTTTATCTTTCGTCAATCTTACGCGCAACCAATTCTCTTGTCTGTAACCCTCTATCAATGCACCCTATGTTAAACTAGTAAAGGAACTCTTTATACCATGGATGTCGGGAACCATCATTCAGATAGATTCACCCACACCTCGCTTTTCGGCTAAAGTTTTATTACCATAACCTAAAGCGGCTCTCGCGGGTATTAACTTAGCTGCCCTGCCATTATTGGTATTCATGGGAGTGCTAGACCATACAAGGTTATTAAACATATTCCATTGCTAGACCCATCCTAATAGGTACTTCTACTTTCTTACCAGGATAGTATCATCATTAGTATTAGTACCATCCCCACTTGCCTAAACAAAAGCATTTAGAAAGGCTATAAAACGAACAAAGGAACTGGCCTTATAGCAGAAGCGATACTTGCGCTTGCCCCTCTTTGCCTACTTGCTTGCCGGATCCTGAGCTAGCTTACTTCCTTTATTCTCTTCTTTAGCCTATTAGGGGATCATCAATATGCAATACTCCTTCCCCAGCCAGCAATAGTAATTCCTTACCTTGAAATGGATATGGGCGCTGCGAGCTTTAAAGAGTAGGCATCAAAATCTCACTCTTAAGAATCAATTGGTGAAACTGGCCCATAGTAAGACTTATACTAGAGCACGCACCTCTATTTGAGACTCCCTCCTTCCTTTAGACCCCATTCTTTTACATAAACCTTCCTTTATTCCCCATTCTTTTACATAAATTAAGTAATAATAAAGAGATAGACTTATGGGAATTAAGTAATAATAAAGAGATAGACTTATGGGGACGGTGAAGCAGATACTTATTGATTCCATAGGCGCAGGAAATCCACACCAAAATCCAGTAATTTGCTCATTCACTTACGAGAAGGAAAGCTACTCGGTTGAGAATCTTCAGAGGAACTCACTAACCTGGCCCGAGAGTCAAAAAAGGAACTCCCACGATATGGTAACACTGCGCTCGAAGTCAGTATCAATATGTTAGAGGCAGGGAAAAATAGTATCTGGACTTTCCTTAAACTGGCACCGAGGTGCTAAGAGCCTCTTATTATTGACATTCCTTGCCCGGTGATAGAACTTTCATTATTATGTATCTTCTGTTTCCTTGGAGTTTAATTCTATTCTGCTAAATACTGAGAGAGTTCCATAAGTGGTAGCATAATCAAGATCTTCAGCCGAATCGAAAGATTCCATTCCCTGGGTGACTTCAGCCTTAATTAAGTATCCAGGTCCTGTTATAGTTGTTGGCTTAGAGTCTCTTTCTGTTCGCCCAGTTCAAGATCCTATTGAATAAGAAGTGAAGCGGGAGAAGGAGAAGTTCGAGTTAAGTCTACTTGTTCAGTTGAAGAATCATCATAAAGTAACAGGATTTGGAAGCCCTAAGTGAATGAGTAGAGTTTCGTAGAAACCCAGTAATTAGAGAATCAGAGGAATCTTAAGGAGAAGGGGCCGAATCCGAATCCAAAGATTAAATAAAAGGTTGACAAGGCAAAAAGGGAAAGTTAGCTGCTCAATTGCTATTCGTATATTAGGATGCGCATCAATTCTGTTAATCAATTTATGGTTAACTTGACTTTAGCTCTCCAGAATCAATTCCTTCCTGATGCACGATATCTTCCTAAAATAAGTATCTTAACGGTGCGAGTAGCTACGTTGCTTGTATGCTTGGCCCGTTAGCGAGTTAGCACTTCCATTCTATTCCAAAGATGGATCTTCTGCAGGTCATTTGATTCCAAAGATATAGGTTTAGGAAGTAGAGTTCCAGTTCGTTCTTATCTTAGCTATGTCGAACAGAGGTCTTACTAAGCAATCTCCCTACTGCATAGATTCCATTTGGTATATTGGCATAACATAATAAGATGAAATTACCTATTGGTATACTTGAAAATATCCCGATTTTGTGTAATGGTAGTTCATGCTTGACAGAGGTCTTGTCTTCTATATAATTAAGTAACAACACCAGAAACCATAAAGAAAGAACACGCTACAAAGCTCAAAGAAAGGGGCTTCCCACTCACAATAGGGATAGCTGGATCCGGAAGCAACTGGATTAGATAAAAAGCTGTATTAAGAGAATCAGTAGCGCCGAGCCGAGAGAATCTTTAGCACATCTATCACGCGAAAAACAGGACTCGTTTAAGAGAATCGACTCTCTTTTCTCAGCGGGTCCATGCTATTATTACTCTAGAGCATCTGGTATATAAGGTAGTAAACACACAGCACCCCTTCCCTTTAGCTTAGAGTCAAGGAAAACATCAATGAAAACCACTGCAAACTCGTAGAACTCCGATAGGTACCTAACAACCCGACACCAAACTATGGATTTTTTCCAGTATATCGTCTTTTGTCTCCTTTCCTCGCACCCCAAGAGTATAGTATAGTTTACTTTAAAGCACAGCGAATTCTTTAGTCTAGTTGGCACAGCGAATTCTTTAGTCTGGTAGAGTTGCACTTTCCTCAAACTGGAACAATACTTAAATCTTTCACTATACTTACATATCAAGCTTCCTAACCTTATCCTACTTTTTATTGGCTTCCATCTAAAACTAAACTGTAAAAAACAAGAACTGGACGACAAGGAGTACCTTCAATTATAAATTCCACTAAGCAAGAAACAAACAGCCCCGCCCTTACTCTAAATAAGAGAATCTATCTAGCACATGAGAGAAAAGAGGCACCTAACCTACTAACTCATTTATAGCTTTTTGAGGGGAATTAGCCTAACGCGCCACTCACTCGATGAAGAACCAGCTACCGCTTATGATCGAGTCGATGTCTACTTTCCATCTTCCGCTTCTAATCCATCTCTTGATCCAGCATATTATTGAGCCTCTGATTCTATAGCTGACAATCCTGACTTTGCTCCAGATCTTTGTAAGGCTTCCTCTTATCTACCGACTTGGAGCTACTGCACCAAACTGTTATTTAGTTATTAATTTGTCCGGGTAGTCCTAGTAGTTAATTCCATTCTTGTAGTCCTAGTAGTAAATTCCATTCAGAATAAGGGGACTCAATAGCACATATTGAAATAGAATAGGTAACCTTACTAACATTAACTCTTTATCGCCAACACTGTAGGGGCTCTGTCAAGGAGAGGACTCGAAAAGGAATCACATAAACTTAATGTCCCCGCTCCAGCTAATTAGAGAGGTTGTTATTGAGGTCGGGTCAGGTGCTAGTGTTTCTATAGTCATTAGTCTTTTTCTAAGGAATGAAAGAATGGAACTCAGTTGGAAAGTCGGAAAGTCAGAATGAAACTACTCCTAATAAGAGCCAAGCAACTCGGGGAGTTATTGAAGAATTAAACCACAACTAAGATATTGGATGCCCATATCTTATATTCAAGTCAGAATTGAAAGCGTAAGTCTGGGTAGGGGCTGAGAATATCCAAGAGTGTGAGTAGTATAACCCATGTGTGTAGCTGTTAAGGTAAGGGAAGTCGGCTTGTTTACTAATAGATCTATACAGGATCAACTCCTTCCTTAACTTCACAAGTCGAGGCCTCCATAAGAAGTTTCGGCAAGGTCTAATCTTTAACCAAGGAATGTAGAGGTGGGCAAGGGGACAATTCCAGTATAAAAAGGATCGGAAGAAGAGATAACCTACTCGCTTTTCAAAGGGGCCCTTTGTTCTCTCTACTTTTTCGTCGATCGCTTTATTTCATTTTCTTTCCAACATTCGGTAAGTGTGTCCATGGGTACGGGGAGGAGAATAGTCTTGGTTCTTCCCCAATTTATCGAGATTGGTCTTATCCCTCTTGAGCTTTAGATGGCAGGACGCACTACGTTCTGTTGATTTGTAGATGGAATTCGATTTATGGTATGGGTGTAGTGAACAACTAGCACAAGAGCCTATATATACACAAAAGTGAAGCTGCCATAGTGTCTGTATTTTCAAGCAATGGAATGGGACAGTTCTCTTTCTAAGGATAAAATAGAGGCGTCGATAATATGACCAAGGCCTTATCACGGGCAAATTGCAACTCAAAAGGGCCAGCGCTTTCCAGATGCCTGATCCGGATTGAAAGCTTCCTGATCGTTATTTTGAGTAACCCGGTTCGTCAACAGAGAAAGCAAGACTAAATCGACTCTTCATTTTATTCTCTAACTACTTAAAGCAAACGGCGAACTAGTGGGTGGATACTATTAGGGAAGGAAGGCAACCAGCGGGTTGGATACGCATTCATTCCATTTATGCTGATGGATTACATCCTATTATAAATCAAGGAGATAACTTAGCAAGGAGATAACTTAGAAGAGGGCCATTCTCTCCCGAGTAATAAAAACTCAAATTCAGGCTTATTAACCAATACACAGAAGTCCCGGGCGCCACTATCTGTAGTAAGATAAGCTTATGGGTAGATTCGAACGTAGAAGGAGATCAATTGACTTGATCGATGATGGAAGTAATTGTCCTAACATACCGTAGGATCAAGGAAGGAAAATAGGCTTTAACCTCACTTACTAAATCGTAAACCTTAGGCATTTCCAGCCACAGGATCCTTTCTACAGGAGAAAGTGCTCTTGTCTATCCTCTTTGCTATCTCAATTATGCGATATAAAGATAAGAAACTAAGATACCTTGTGAACCAGTAAATCTTACCTATCGTACCTACGTGCTATTGCGCGACGGTGATGGGCCGGCCTGGCCAGATCGATTGAGGGAAACATGCACTGAGAAAGCCTAATGAGGGTTACCTATACCATGGTCGAGCATTAGGCTAGTGGAGCATTGCTTTAAATATCAAGCAATATACAACCAACCAGACCTTCTGCCCAATCGGTAAACCTGCTTCAAGAAAAAGTTAGCACCTGATACATGATTCCTTAGTTAAAGCCGTCCAGGACCAGTAAAATCGACCTCCGAAGAAGCTATTTTCCTAGTATAAAGTATTTTGACTATACTCGGGTTAAGGCTAAGGCACCCCTTTTCCATTCAAAAGGAAAGATTTGCTGTGGAAGGAAGTCTTTGGGAAGCGGGGTTTGAAGCATCTGATATTACCGCTCCGTGGGCTTATACTGTTTGCCCTTCGTTCCAATCAAGTTTCAATTCGTAAGAGATTTTAATAATACTTCACTTGCTCATAACAAACTACCTACTAGCAGCCCTTTAGCGCAACATTATACTAAGCTTGGCCGGGACTAAGATACTGGTTCGGTGCTTTAGTGGTGGAGGCTCATCTACCTTTGAATAACTCTTGATTGCTCTGCTCCTCCACCGCCAAGCCACTACAACAAACGCGGTGCAAGTAAGAAGTCAGATTCCACAGAAAAGGAACTTGTGTATTTACTTAACTCTATACCTTGTGCTCGGTAAACTCCATTCCCATGTTTTCTTGGTTGGTTTCCTTTCCTCTCTGCGCTAACAAAGATATTCCCCAAAACTTTACCTGCTCATAACTCGTGTAGTGCTCTCAACTCTAAAGTATTAATTCCGCTGCTCAGTAAGGAAACAGAATAATTTACCTAGGAATGTAACAGAGCAGCTCATCTCGCAGTCCAATAATAGTAAAGTGCTACTCCGTTCCCTTACGCCACAGTTTTTGGGCCTGGGTGACTTGAATCTTATACAGAAGCCTCATCTCCTATTGTTGAATGCCCGATTTCTTGTAATGGGCGGTGGGCGTAGTTAGAGTTACGCTTGTGTAGTGGATCTCGCCCCAAAGCATCCTATCTTTTCTTAAAAATACTAGTTTCCAGGTCTTTACTGCCAATTATGTTTTAGGGGGCATAGTTGAACATGGGTATTACGACGAGTAAGTAATTATTGACAGCTCTTTAACCGAGTAGATAAGATGGCATTCAAGCTGGGTGAAGGGCTGCAAGCGCAAAGTCTACAAGTGAGAAGCTGTTTCATAGGCGTCAGTCTGAGTTCCTCCGATTTCGGCTTTTACATTAGTTCTTTTGTCTAGTAGTTGCTTGGGGCCTAGTTGCTTTGTCTGATAGCCTTAGTTGTGTTCGCTTGCGCGGCAGCTGACTGCTAACGGCCAAGTAAAGGTTTGACTTCCCAAAACAAGTAAGCACTGAAGAAACACCTCTCGAGTCGCCAACTAGAAAGATGGATTCCTAAAATAGAGCCTAGCGCTTCAGTAACAAATAAAACTTTCCTTCCCGTTAGCGCACTGCTGATTATCTTGGGGATTAAACTCTAACAGGACATTAGCAATCGTACCTTAGCGCTTCAACGCCCTACTGAGCTTCTTTCTACGAGCAAGAGGCAAGAGATGTAGAGGATCTCGGTGTTGACGGTGAAGAACTAAAAGTTGACTTTCATCGTATAAATAAATCCAATCTAATACTAATCTATACAGCTGAGGTAGAAAGGAAAGGTGTTGTTGGCGCAGTAACAAATCAATATTCAAGTCACCCAGAGAGAGAGAGAATCCGATTGTTTACTAATTGAATCTAGATAGTTACTCTGGGGAGTTTACTAATTGAATCTAGATAGTTACTAGAGTATAGGTTTAAGTAAGAGTACACTCCTTCGCCCGGAAAGTCACCAGTTAGCGCACTTAGTCTTGTTGAAGCAGAATCAGAGTTCGCCTACTGCTTCATTCTTTTCTTTAGATCCAGCTCTGGAAACAGCTGATTCTCCTTGATACGAAATAGTAAGTCGCACCGCTAACAAGAGCTTAAGAAGGATATTATCTCGGTGTTAGGCAATCGGAATCAGGCCAGGCAATTCGAGTTGACTTTCTTAAACAGTGGATTCTATTGGTTCCTTTCCTAGCACAGTATCTTATCGAGTTGACTTTCTTAAACAGTGGATTCTATTGGTTCCTTTCCTAGCACAGTATCTTATCTCTTTTCTGATGGCGGGTGAACTCCTATGTGTAGTTTTCCATTCTCCTTGTTTAGTCTCTGAGTCTACTACTAAGAGTCTCTTAGTCTACTACTGGGAATTCGAATTAAAACTAGAGGTATAAGAAAAGTAAGGCATCTAATGCATCTAGGTAGGTAATCTAGTGTGAAAGCCACCAAGATCAGATCAAGAGTTATAGGCTTTAAGCCTGACTCGAAAGCAAAGAGACTAATATGAGATGATATAAGGTCAACTGGACTTGTTGGCTCAACTATTGATTAAAAGTTCCTTACCGCTACTAAGCAGGGGCAACTTAAACTAATTAAGGAGCAGCTGATACAGCATATTATCCAGTCGATGGAACTATAACTCTGGATTAAACAAGAAAAGGGGCCGTACTACATTCAACTCGGGATGAAACCACCACTAATAATAATTAAACCCCATTACACTTTTGGGTCTTCAATGAGAGATTACCATGGGGATATATCAGAATTGGAATGAAAACCGGAACTACTGGTGTATAGAGTTTTGTTGGAAGTAAAGCAGTGCTACCTTGCTTGTTTACTTGTTCCCCGAGTTTAATCCGTTCTCGCTCCTAGGCAATTCCAACTTGTTCGTTAGTAGTTGTTTGGCGGCGTTAACTACTTATAAACTTATAATACATTTATGACTTAAAGAGTTCAAAGAGCCATATGTATAGGAGCCTCATTAAGGTATCAAAGAAAGAGTTACCAACCTGTAGAGAAATCTGGGTTTACTTTAACTCTAAATCAGGGTTCACGGAGCGGTAACCAAATTTATGGAGAAGCTAGTAGGAACATATTGTTTGAATTCTTTCAGAAGAATACATCTATCTTATTGACTTTACCGGTAGATGTCTATTACACCCCCTAGGAGAAGAATGAAGTTAGATGATACTATTCGAGGAAAGTAAACTATCTGCTTGTCAGCTTGGCTTTTAGGGAGTTACGAAAGAGGAAAGGTTCGGTGCACAATAACTGCGCTTGGCTTGGCTCCTATTCTTATACTTATTATATTTCTTATACCTTACTGCAAACTATAATTACAATAGTAGGTTTACTAGATCTATCCCTCTTATAAGGAGATACCATTGAATCTAATCTAACTCAATGCGGCTCCCGCCAAGCTACTACTGCAAAGGCAGGAATCGGACAGGACAGGCTCTATATTTACTCCCCAGTAAGTAAAACAGTAACATAGCATTTAAGGCAGTAGCGGAGGTTCATAAACTTGGATATGAAAATAAATAATATGAGCCTAACCTCTTAACAGGGTAATACAGACTTTAAGCCTGGAGCGCAAGAATAAGAGCGAGGAGTCTCGGTCAGTGGCGCCAGGGATACAGATGTGATGGTCCGGTAGTCAGAATAGTAGTTATTCGGTACAGACTTTTCCTGGGGGACCGTATCCGGTTGGTCGACATCCACGGACTCAAGAAAACGGGTATGTATTTTCAGACTTCAAGTAATAACTGGGCAAGCTTAGAGCTCGGGAGTTTTAGGGTTAACTACTATCAAAATAATACTTTAATGGGAATATAAACTGGATGGAACTCAAACTGATACAGATCTTTACTTTGCTTGTTCCAAACCTTTACTAGTGAACAAAAAGGCTATAATTACAGCTTCTCATCATTAAGCTTACAATAAGGTCTTGTCTTGTTAGGCGTAGTTCTGACTTTTTTATTGTTAGGCGTAGTTCCTACTTAATATTCTAATAATAAAGGATAGTCAATGCTGCCTTGGTAACACTTATGAAATTATAGATTATAATAAGATAAAGTCACGGTAGTACTAGTATCAGCTTTAAAAAAGAGGGACTCATGGGTGTAGGAGATATGTATTGATATAAAGCGGAGGCAGCTTAGGTCGGGCAGTAAGCAAGGCTCGGGTAGACTCCAGTAAGTCTGTTAGAGCTTATAGGGCATTACTTTGAGAAGTGTATAGGATAAGTATTGGCAGCCCTGGTTCCGTTCTGTTCGGTAGTGCTTCAACTCCGAGTTTATAGTATAAAGATAATAAGCACTCGGGTCATTCTTTCTCTTTGTTGATCTCATTCTATATCAGTAGTAGGTTTATCCTATTAGATACAGCAGCTCAATTACCTATTTATTACTTTAGAGTTAGATCCCCGAAGGGAATAGTTAGTTGGTGCCCTAGCTACTAGTCCGGGTTAGGATGGCTCTTAATTAGGTTTCCTATAGGGAGTGAGTTCTTTTACCACTTGGGACAATTCTGGATTTATTATTTAATCATTAGTTGACTATTCGATGTATCCTCTAGCGAGTAAGGGCTTGGATCGATGTGCAACAAGAAGGCTTTTGTCCCCTTGTGTTAGTTGTAAGGCTTGGAAAGCGATGTCAGATGGAAGGAAGGGTAGCTGAGTTAAATTCGGATATTATTAGTTATATACTAGAAGGTGGTAGTCCGACCTGATAGCTATTAGTTTTATTCTTGTCAGTACTGGGTTCATTCCAAGTTTCTTATTAAATTGTTAGATGCGCTTTATCATACGCGGGGATTCCTAGTAGAATGCTATGAGGTCTAGTCAGAATTATAACCAGTACTTTAAGACTCAAAGGCAGTTAATCCATACAAAAAGGCAGGGAGTGGCATTTTCAACCAACCTGGTGGAACATAGGCGTGTAAAGCAGTAGTGGATTCCCCGGTGCAATCTATAGCCCCGTTAACAGTGTTTCGATTCCCTTAAGGACTAGGCCCTCTCTTAGTATTACTATAGGTCCCATCATACCCTATATGATATTAGTATGATAGCTAGGGTAGTATGACAGCTCGGCGCCAAAGACTTTCCGGTGGTAGAGGCAGTCCTAGTTAATAGTTTTCTCCAGTTGGGGGATTTTCTAGTCTTATCTGTATTATAGGTGTATTCTGATAGCATTAGTTCAATCCGCCAAGCAACACATGCCTTGAAGACTTATTTGTGTGGGTGACCCTTGCGCTTGTTCCCGACCATGCCTATTAGTCTGACTTTTGAGTTGAAATATTAGTAGTTATAGCTCCAATGCCCAAACTAGAAAAAAGAAGTGAGGGGTAAGCACTGAGAAATCCACTACCACTTCTAAGGCTGTGTAACTAACTGCAGCTTTCAGAATGGAGCTATTGGCAAACAGTGCTGACAAACAGACAGGAGATACTACTTTTTGGAGTTGAACTGGAAACTCAGAAGCGGGCTACTGCCTAACAGACTAACTCCTCTTACCTTGGATCTAATACTACTGATGCGGGTCCTCGCTCTACCTTATTTTGACTCGTTATAACGTATTTTTTGGTTGCTCGGCTGCCACACAACACTAACCAGTACATGCTCTTAACCCACCCAGGGATCTTTCTCACCAACCTATAGTGCTATTTCCTTTAAGAATAGAGTTTAAGAAGGGAATTGAGTTAAGGGAATAATCTACTACTTACTTGCCGGGAAGAAAGAACAAGGCATGATAGGTATACTTACTTATGTGGTTGCTTTACAGAAGTTAGATCTGGAGTTTTTGATACTTATACTTGGATAAAGGAGTTGGATCTAAAGGAATCAAAGGCCAGGGGGCAGTCAAGTCAGATTTGTTGGTTAGTAAGTAAGGCCGGGAAGCAGTAAAGGAAGGCTTACAATCTATGTCAGTTTTGAAGGCATTCGTTGAAGTTTGCTATTAGGGAGTGGTAGGGCGAGCTAAAGGATAGTAGGGGAGCTACATAAAGTAAATAAGGAGTGTGTTAAAACTCAATTCTTATTGTCTCCCGAACCTACCTCTCTACTCCTTAGGCAGGAACACCTGTTTCAAAGAATTAAACTAGAGTGGAGAGCACTAGGTTAGTTACCGGCTCGGAGCCAACAAATACGGATGAAACTTCTGCTGCTCGGAAAGCACTATCAATGCCAAAGTGTTAAAGCCTAATACTCGGTGTTTACTCGGAAAGTACTCTCAATCAAGTCGCAACTACTCTAGCAAGTCCTGGTATTTGAATGAAGCGAGTTAGAATGCAACACTGCACAAACTGACTGAAATCAGTAGTACTGGTGCCGGTGTCGGTGAGCTGGTGGGTATAAGCCTTGTTAACTAACTTATAGAATGGAACGATTGATGGAAAGACAGATACCTGGGAGACTAAGAATTTACCTGCCGGGTAAAGAATGTAACTAATCAATTACAGAATGGAACAGGTCGGTGGAAGAATGGAACAGTAGGTAGGACTCGGATAAGACTCAACCTAGTCAGCATCAGACCAAGGGCCATTCCAACTGGGTCATGAGCAATTCCCAGATAGTGCACAACAGGATCCTAAGCAGTTCTGGCTGGTGCAGAGCTTTCAATAATAAAATAAGGCATCGTCCAGGGAAAGGGTAGAGAAGAAGTAAGGTAAATAAAGTACTTGATGTCATGCTGTGGCGGGATTCGAGATGTAGTGGATGCTCTGTGTTTTTCATAGGGATTTCCCGTTTCACAAAGCCTATTCAGAAAAGGTGTAAATATAAGGGCGATCTCTCACATTCCGCTAGAGATGAAAGAACTCAACAAGAACAAGCCACAAGTGCAATCCCGATTGAGCTCCCCAAGTCCACTTTAGACTTTATTGACTTTGTTAAGCAGAAAGAATGGAATCCAGATAGCTCCATACTTAATAGAAGCAAGTCCTGTATTTTATAGTTATTACCAGACAAGCTACTACTAAAAACATCTCTTACCCAACTAGTAACTAATCATTTCTAGCGTTAGGGGAGGGCTTTGAATCTACTGTAGATTGCCCGAACTCAACTTCCCTTTCAGACCTGCTTGTTTACTCTCCACTTGCAGAATCGATTGTTATTGTTGCAGACTTTTGAACCGCTTCTGAAGAGAAAAGTCCAGCACCGCTTATTGTCTTGTAGATTCCACTAAATAAAACGGAAAGAGACTTGTAGCCAACAGCTATCTTACCCGCCAATTCGGCTTATACCGGAGATGAACTACAGCCAACTTTCAACCTATCTCCTAGACTTTGAGCTCCAGCAGTTGCAGGCCTGTTGCTAAGTTTCAATTAGGAATTTACCATAGGAGGAGTTTCCTTTAGGTTCAACTTGGAGAAATAGGGGTTGAGATCCCGATCCAGCGCCTTCTTCTGCTTTATACGATTCCACTGGAGCAGTCCTTGCTGCTGAGACTGCTGATTCTGGAACCGCTTTAGATCCCGCCCCAAAGTTAAGAATGGAATTGAAGTGAACTTGGTATATAAGGAAGTCAATATACTGCATCCCTTAATGCGAGCTTAAACAGAAACCTCAACTGAAACACTCGCCTTAGCCTTAGCACGGAGTCTTCTACTTTTGGGCCTGTGTAAAGCTTACCCAATTGAATCTTTTGCGATCAACTCTCAAATTGAAGATTACCTGCTTGTTGTTTACTTGAGAACTGGAACTGGCCTACTTTGATCTCCAGTAAAATAACTCTCATAACCATTTTCAGTTTACGACTTAGAGCCAATAACTTATCTATATCCGCGACGTCTTGTAGTTGGGCCCAAAAACTTTACTTGAAAATAACTCATACTAAAGAAAAACTCTGGAGCAAAAAGAATGAGTAGTTGCCTAGACCAACTCTGTATTCTTTATCTTATCATTCTTATTCCACTACTTTGCCAACCTCTTCTCGAGTAGACTAGGATTAAACGAGGGATTAAACTGCCCTGAACCCGGACCTTGATACTATTCCTTTATACTCTGACTTTCCGACTATAGAGTTCCATTCTAACTTTAGAGATAAGAAGCACTGGGTTGTTGAGTTACCTTAGAGCCCATGGGTAGTAACTTTCTCTATTAAACCCTCCTCCACTTCCCCTAGCTGATACACTGAGTATTTATTGTTGCACAACCTTGCTTGTTACGAGTCAACTCATACCAGATTCCACTGCTCCTGTTAAACTTGAGGAACTGATTTCACTCTTTCTCTCTCTTTCACCACTAATAGAGTAGTTACTTGTCTGCTTGTTTACTCCATAAGGGCGCCGAAGTAATATATAAACGGACTCCTTACTTGTTGCCGAAAACAGTACTCGTTACAGGCAATGGTTGTTCCGGGAGGAAATGGATAAAATAAATAGCTCAAGTCTCTTAAAACAAGGGAACTTGCAAGCGCTTCTGTACTGAATGCATGTGGAGTTCGAAAGTAAGCTGTAGAATAGACTAAAGAGTCATAAAGATCAGGATCATAATTTGGATCAGATGAAGATTCTGTTTCTTCTTATTCAGCAGCTTCGGCAACGGATCTTGAAACTCACACTTGACTTGCGGAACGTCTAGTAGATGACACTCGCACTTAAGATTCTATTGTCGACAAGGAGGCAGGCGGGACAAGAAGTTACCGCTACCAACTTAAGGCTGTAAACCCAACAAGTAACTACGCGAGGAAAGTGGACTTCAACTCGTAACTATACTATGAATAAGGATTTGCCGAGGAAAGGAAACTTAAGCTCTAGAACACTTATTACTGACGCTAGAACAGTGGCTCCCGAAAACTGTTAGTCTGAAGTTGACAAGTAAAGTTGTAGTCCTGTTGAAGTAAAGTTGTAGTCCGGTTGAATACCAACAAGCAACGTATAGACTGACCTCAACTTTGGTATTGTATAAGAATAGGGTCCAAGCTGTATATAAGGGAAAGTGGACAAGTATGTGGTAGGCGTGCCGCGTAGGGGGTAGTTCGAGGTCAAGTTTCAAGTGCTCCAAGGAGGTTATCAGAAAGGCCAAGCTACTACAACTAACATAAGGTACTGGAAATAAAAGATATCTTTACTAACTTCATTAGGCTCCAGAGCACATAGCAAGTAAGAAATCAATTATAACGTGTTATTTCAAAGTCCTAATTTCGCCTAACTACACCTCTTTCTCCTATACCTGGATTTTATACTTACTGCACGAGCCTGACCACCAATTTAGGTTCAATACTATTACAAGGGTCCTCTCTCATGACGAACAGATTGAATGGCGCTTAAAGGAAGTAAGTCAAAGGGGTAGTTTGCAATGTCATCATCGAGAGTGGTAGCAGTGGAGAATAAGCATTTTTCTCAGACTAAAGGCTGTGCTTTCTTTCGAGAGAAGAGATGTGGCACTTACTTTGGGAATAGAGGAAACAGGAATGAAGCGCACTAGGAATTCCAGCGGTGAGGAAGAGACGGATTAGACGATAGCAGGGCATTATAAGCCACCCGATTATCCAACAATGCTAGAGCAAAGAGAATAAATAATCTTATACTATAGAACAGACATAACATATCCAGCATTTTGTCCTTTCCTAAAGTTTGATTTGTCTGACCTAATGATACATCTCTGGTTTTAGATATTAGATCTCCCACGAGGAAGAGGTTAATCAAAAATGGGATCTCCATCGGTCTATACTCCTCATGCTAAGACCTGGACCGGGAAGGACGCATCTAACTGCAACTCACGAGATGGCAAAGCAACCACCTAAAAAAGCTGCAACAAGGAATTTGATATGTATGTGCTCCCGCTACACTTCCTTCTAGAAGCAAGTGACGTTAAAAGGCCCAGGTCCTAGTATAACCTCTTAGATAAAGATACCGCCAAAGGAAAGCAGCAGTATCTCAGTCAAGTCAAAGTCAAGAAGAAAGGCAGATCAGATCGTTACCAAAAACTCTATGCTTACCTTGCACCGCTACCAAACTCTATGCTTACCTTGCACAGAAGAATGCTCATGAAGTCACTTGGTCCTTACCATAGTAGAGACATAGCCTAGTGAGTTAGCTACCCTCTCTGTTTTCTATCTCTTTCACCGAAAGCAAGACCTAGAATAGATTTTTGTGGATCCACTACTTCCTCATCTATGATAGCAGTCAATTCAACGGAAACTTCTTATACTTGATAGCGGCATCCCCATCCCTGTGCTTATTTCGACAAGAGTGTTTTAGAATACTATAGCACAGTCTTCTTCCCTTAACCCTGAAATGATTTGTTAACAAGAAAGGAAGTTCGGCCTTAACCTGAAGCCCAAACCACCAAGAGCTGATTCTCGGCAACGATATTCTATCTTGGTCTTGGCTTGTGAAGGAAGGAGGTCGTTTGTTCACTTTCGGGCCTATATGCTTTGTTGAGTTTATTATTCCTTTGTGCGTTAGGGGTGCGCCTATGTCTTTTGAGTTTATTATTCCTTTGTGCGTTAGGAAGTTGTTCAATCAATTCTGAGTTTAGCATTAGCTGAGTTTGAGTCCCGTTTTTCGGTTTAGAGAGATGATTGTGTTGTTGGTTCAGAAAGCGGGTAATCTTCAAGACTCCAATCTGATAATGCACTGGCAATCTGATCTTATCCCATCTTCTGCGCTCGAAACAAACTTAGATGAGCTAACGGGAACAAGTAAACAAGTAAAACTAAGTGCTTACGGGAATTAAGATAGGCTGCCGCTAGAACTCGGCTACTACCGAGTCAGTGAGCTAAACGTCAGGCGCTCCAATGTGTTCTTACAGTTCCTTATTTCTTCGTCGGCTTCTATAACTACACTTGCTTAAAGGGAACTTTCAGACTTATACTTATAACAAACAATATAAGTCCAACACTTCGATTGCACTCGCCCCGCATTAGCTTCTTCAGCAGTGGATCTTCTGTCAACAAGTACTTTATTGAATCTATCGATCGCCTTTCAAATCATTCATTTAGAACTCCTGCTCCGGGCACTGCCCCTGCTCCACCTAATCAAGTTTCGGCTTCATCTACAGATCTCGTTGCCAATGCCTTACTCGTATACCCTCAACACTTTCTTTCCTTGCCGCTGAAGAAGAAAGAATAGGTGGTGTTTAGTTACTATATTATTCTATTATATCCTAGATCCAGAATAATACTCGAATCAAGAATAGGTGGTGTTTAGTTACTATATTCTTCTATTATATTAGGAAATTTTCTACTCTATTATAAGTGGTGCAACTAGATTCAATTCCTTGGAGTCTTTCGGGGTGCTAACTGAGTCTTAATCATTGGCGTAAGGGAGTTCCGGGTGCCTTGATTCAATTCATAAACCCACTCGTGCAGTAGGGTAGTCAACAACAGCTCAGATCTTTTATACTACTTTCGAACAGGAACTCAATTTTAATAACCACTGGAATCTCTCTCGCAGACAAGGAGCTCCAGCCTTAGACACAAGCATAAGAATCACCTACTTCCACTTTCACTTATACTCTCTCCTTTCTTTCTTGCGCACCAAGAACAAAAGGACAATGAGTAAGTAGCAAGGGCGCAAGAAAGTCTGCTTGTTTAGTCTTGTGCTTGTTCGAGTGGTTTTGCATTAGCTTACTTTACTTCCAGAGAGCCTATGACAGGCGGGAGTATGTTCTGGACTGCCTAAAGTCAAGGCTATGCTCCTTCCTATCCGAAACTGGGATTGCCTGGGGCAGAGAGTGCAAAAAGAGGAAGCAATTCCTAAGTAAGTAAGACAGATGGAAACGACATAATAGGAAGGAGAGAGAGATCTGCTCGATGGCTTTGTAATAGAAGAGAGATCTGCTCGATGCTTTGAATCAGGAGAAACTCAGCTTATGGCGAATTACACACAGGGGGCCCGTCCCGCTCTTATAAGGCATTTCAGCTTGCTTTGAAAGAACAGTTCCTATATGTGTGTACTTTCATTGAATGAAGGCAGCGGTCTTTCTCCAGGTGCTAGTACTTAAGGAAAGGCACCCCGGAAAGCTCACATTAGCACTACACAGGCCCTATCCAGTTTCCACAGAATCCAAAGGCTCTGTAAGAGTTAGTTCTCGATTTGTCTCTATCTATTGGTCGGTGGGTAGGTATATGAAAGAACGAATAAGTAGATTTCAGTATTTCTAGCTCGAAGACAAAGAGAACAGGGCTTTTAAAAAGAATAACTGCCCCTCCTTGATTCAAAAAACAGAAGTTGGAATATAAATGACCATAATCAGTAACAACACTTAAGTGCAAGGTGGAGAGTCTAAAAAGATTGAAATCCCGGGCAACTCGCTAACGCCGATGAAGAAATAAGGAGTAGCTTGTCGACAAGTAATAACTCGTACTAACTCTTTATATTACTTACTGAATAATGTGTTTATGTAGTTTTAGCTTATACTCCCGACGCTGTTTCCATTATCTCCTCCCTCGTTGGCCTGATTGCTATGCCAGCCACGAGCAGATGATCTCGAATAGGCAGGGCAGCATCACAGCTTTGAGTGGAAGTTAGTTTCAGTTACTCCCTTCTTGGGACTGAATCAAGTGGTGCATTTGCATCTTAGTTTTAAAGCTCATCGACTCTTGGATCGAGGGGTAAAGAAGCCATCCTTCTTTGAGGTAACAAGGCTTAAACGACGATAACTCTCCTCACGCGAGCTGCTCCATTATACTAATGTTGGGCTATGGTCTCTATTTTCGGCGCTAATGGAGTTAAGCTTTTCTCACTGCTAAACTCTAAAGAAAAGAATGGAATCACAGCTTTGCTACCGCTTGCTTGCAGCCAAAAACTTCACTTTTGATCTTATCCCTTTTGTTACCTGGATCTATATGTGAGTTCAATGATTGGATTTTGCCCGTAACTCCACGCTCCTTGCTGCTTACTGTAGATTTTATTCTTACTAAACCCGAACCACACTTGAAGAACCGCTAGCACCTGCAAACAATACTGAGTCTTGTGCCGCTCTAGTTCTCGCTGCTTGAGTAGTTGCACTTAAGTAAATTGCTGTTGCTTAAGCTTGTTCTAGCAAAGAATTCACTGACGCATTAACTGAGTCTTGTTTGCTTGTTTCCAGATTCCTTAAGGGATTCTTCTGTTTCATCTGTATTTGTTGTCGACGAGAATGGTTCTTCTCTGGGCTTGACGTCTACTGTATAGGAAGCTGTGCCAGTGTTGTAAGGAAAGGGAGTAAGGAGTTAAACTTGTATAGTAGTAGCTTGGCAGTAGATTAGCCGAGACGCATATTAGCCGGAGTTAGCTTAGGGGCCATAAGTATTAGTTTACATAGCCTTGGTTTAGCACTTGGTATATAAGCTTGTAAATAGACTTAAAACTCCATTCTTAAAGGAAAGAGAACCAGTATACCAGGTATATGAGCAAGAGGCTCGTTGTTGTAGCCGCGGATTCTCTTTCTTACTTAACTGCTTCCCTGGCCTACCTCTGCTCTGTCAACTAAGTTAGTAAACCAGCCGCGCCTAGTAACTTCATTAAACAACTACTCTAACTATCAAGTCAGTAAACAAAACAACCCCGTAACTACACAAAGGAAAACAGATGAAACAGGCACTACCTACTACTTTCAGGGTAAAGAACTAGACTTTCATAACAGATCTCGAAACTCCAAGCCACTGAACCTCTATCCTATACCGCCAAGCAACTGACCTGACACTGTAAACAAAGAATTATACTAGAAACTAAAAACTACACTTGAAACTTTACCTTGGAACAAAGTCTGTATTTGACTATGACGCAAGAACTCCTCTTTCGGGTATTGCAGTCAGGTCAACAACAACTGTGAACTCTACTGAACAATAATTAAGTTCATCTCTCTCGAGCGCACGGGCTACTAGATCGTATTTCTCCTTTGATACTGTTCCCTTATAGATCGGTATTTCTCCTTTGATACTGTTCCCTTAGATTTCACTAACAGAACGATACTGTTCCTTTAGATTTAACTAATAGAACAAGCAACTCCTGACTCAAAACTAATAAAACATATTCTCTTTCACTTGCTTGCTATGAAGATAAGCTCAAGCAGGATTAGGAGCAGAAGCTGGGCTGGGCTGGAGACCCATGCTGACTCACTACTTTAAGCTCACGTGCAAACTAAACCTTTCTAACACACTGGTTTCTTTCCCAGAAGTATAAGATTTGATTGGAGGAGAAGATGGAACTGACACTGATGTTGACGCCACTGGGCCTGGACCTGATCCTTATTTCCCGCCCTGTTGTTGTTGCAAGAGAAGCTGTATCCGGTTTTGTAGAAAGTATTGTATCTGGGGCAAGCAGTCAAGTTAGAATTAAACTTTTCCCCCAAAAAAGTGAGAATTGAACTTGTAAGGATAGGGTACCTCGCGCTGGTAGATTATCCAGAGCCTACAGTATATTCCAAGTAAGTAAAGTCAGTTGCAAAAACAGTAGTTGCTAAGGTTAGCTTGGCTCTTCTCTTCAAGGAAATAATCAATAAATAAGCAGGATTCTAGAAGCAGCAAACAGGTCTGAAAGTGTAGTTCCTGGAGATCAAAGCTCTAGGTCCGTTTCCGTTTCTGAATGAGTTGGAACAAAAGGCAGTTTTTGTATGAAGGTCAGAATCATAGGCTTGAGCTAGGCATGCTCGATCTAGGTCACACTTCGTGCTCCTTCCTTTGATAATTGAGTGGCAGAGGTACAGAAATAAATTGAGTCTCTTGGGCACCTTAGCCAGGTATATAAAGATGTAAAGAGACTGCTTCCCTATCTTATTCATCTGAAACACACTTATTCTCTTGTTCCTACTCTCACTTCCTCACCTGCTTATGCGCAAGGAAAGTCTATCAAAGCAGTAATAGTGGAATGGAATATCAAGTTTCCGTTTTGAATTGCAGAATGGAATGTTGAATAAAAGGTTAAAGCTCAGCGGGAAAGTAATAAAGAAAGAATCTTTGGAAGGCTTGAATGCCCGGCTAGCAACTAGGAAAGTAACTACTGGACAAGCAACGAAGCGGGGCCAATAAACTAGGCGCCAAGTCACTAGGCCCAGTGTTGTCTACGATAGAAGCAGTTAGCAGATATAAGCTTTTCGATAATCCGCAACAGAACTAGCAAGGTAACCATCAACTTCTGTCCTGGAATCAATTGATGTT
Source organism: Musa schizocarpa (assembly GCA_900464855.2). Taxonomy (NCBI): domain Eukaryota; kingdom Viridiplantae; phylum Streptophyta; class Magnoliopsida; order Zingiberales; family Musaceae; genus Musa; species Musa schizocarpa. The sequence continues at coordinate 354,118 of LR890030.1, forward strand.
CTTGAAAAGTGGGTGTTTGGCAGAGGTGTCAAGGCCTTATTAGATCAATACAGCGTTCAAGCGGAGAAGCTATGCGAGTGAAGTCAACGATATTATAAAAGCGGGATAAGAATCATAAGTAGTGCGCAAGTAATGAAAGTCTGCAGTTAGAGCGGATCCATAAGTAATAGGTGTGGAGCAGGATCCAAAGAAGGAAAGTAGACATCGACAAGAGAATCATCATAATAAGATAAGGGAGAACCCAGATATAGAATCACTTGGCTATACAGAACCAGAACTTCTAGTTAATAAGTTTTCTTCCTCTGCGTGTAAGGGAACTGAGTTGATAGGTGCATTTTCAATAGTTATATATATGGCATCAGTTCATAAATATCTCTTTGATTGAGTTGCGCTAGTAGAAAGAAAGTAAAGAACAAGCGGTTCTTCATGAGTTATCAAGTTTGCAGCAAGGAAGATTTAGGTTTTCAAAAGAGAAGCTCATAGAGTGGAGTTACGAAAGCAGTAACAAACTATAGCATGAAAGGTCAGGAACAGGATAGGATCAGTTCAAAAGTGAGCTGCCCGGTTCAAATCTACTTGTTCTATTGCAGCAATCGGGTCTTCAAGTTCCGGATCAGTTGCATTATCATCAACAGCAATATGGGGAAGTCGAGTGAGAGGAAGAATCCCATAGAAAGGAGGCGCTCACTAACGTCCTCCGCTCCAACTCAAATGAGTGCAGCTCCTCACGCGCAAGTAAAACATAAAGATCCTAAGCCTAGAAGGTAGAGAATGGATTTGTAATATTCCCACACCTTAGATACTCTAAGCAAGATAAAAGTATAGGTCCAGGTCCAGGCCTCACAAGAGAAAGATCGGAAGCCGGGTGCTCAATTGTAAGAATTTGACTCCGCTTTAAGAGAGTTAGGGTCGGGTAAAAGTACTGTTCTGGTGATTGTTGAATACCAGTAGTACTTGTTCTTGAACAGTGGAGTAGAAGACCGCCCAATGCTTAGTATTAGTATAAGTATTAGTATTCCAGGGATTAGTATAAAAGTAGAAGTAGAAGACTCAGAATGGAACAAACAAATTCCAGAATGGAACTTAAGTCGCCTCGGAATGGACTAGCTGGGGTAGGGTTACAGGCCACGCAACGGGCACTGCCAACAAGAAGCAAACTAGCTACTATAAACCACTGCCGCAAGAATACAACTAGGAAGCATCAGAGTGAAACTTTAGGAACGAAACTGGGTTGAGCTAGATAGGTGAGCAGTAGTTAAGTTAGAATCCAACCATTGAGTATAAGGCTTTCAAGCAGGAATGGTAGTTCTTGTGCCAACTAGTATACGAGTAGTAGAGTTGTCAAGAGCCAGAGGAGAGGTTTAGTTGCCATAGGTAAGTAGATAAGTCTAATTCTTTTATAGGATAGGGAATAATTCCACAGCCAGGCAGATGGGAAGCACATACAGGGAAACAAGTAATAAAAACGCTACTACTACAAATGCAAAGAACCAAAGAACAGGAACAGGAAGATGGAACCCGGAATACTCGCCACTGGGATAACGTTTACTCACAACCACTGCCGACAAGGGTTTAACCAATATTAGTGAAATTCTGAAACTGGGCATAAAGAATTGAAAAAGCAACTAGGAAACTGGGCAGGGGGGAAATGAGCAATCCCCTCTTTTCCGCTCCTTTATCTTAGTCTGAGAAACTAGGGGATCCGCGTACCCTACTGCCTGAACCTCCTTTATTTAAGGCTCGCTTGGTAGTTTATCAGTCTTAGAACCATTCCCTAAATTCTGTAGTTAGTGGTGGTTTCATTCAATCTTACTACTCAGGTAAATTCACAAGACTAGCTGCTTACTTGAAAACTCGAACTTCTGTGTTTCATTCTGTCCTACCTTAGCGAGGTACCCTAACGAGCGATACTTCAACTCTCACATAGGAATTACAAGGGCAAGAACTAAACTACTACACCGCTAATAAGAATTACACTCAGAAGTGGGAAAGTAATAAGGTTACTAACCAGGTGCTCTCAACTATAAAGTCAGAAAAGAATCCAAATTAGTTCAAAGAGCCGAATTAAGGTATAAAACACAAGAATAAAACCAGAATATCTGCGGAAGGTATCAAACGAGTGAAAGCAGTAACTAAACTATATTCTTTAATTCAATTGCTGAGTTGCGGTAAAGAGGATTAAAGGAAGATCTTATGCCTCAGACGGAAAGAAAGTATTTGTTTACTTAGGGTCAGATGCAAATGAGTAGAGGAAAGTCAACTCTATAAGAAGTAGCCCTTAAGTAATTGCCCAGTATAAGGGTCCTGTGCTAGGAAAGTTGAGTTTAGTAAGATAGGATTGAAGCCAAGCCAGCTGCAAGTGAAAGAATGCAACTTGGGTATTTGTGTTGCTGGTATAACACTAAGAATGTAACAACAGGAGTACTTGCTTAATTCTTCCTTCTGACTTGCTTCATTTCTAGACCTACCACTTTTCCTTGGTCACTACTTGGCCTACTTCTTCCCTGGCCCTGGGTCTTGGAAGCAATGTTGCTAAGGGGATATATTCTTACTGAAGCTCTAAGGAGTTAATACTAACTTGCCTATTAGTTGCTTATGAAATAGTATTGGAAGCAATGTTGCTAAGGAGTAAAAGAATTTGTTCCCTTCCCGCCTTGGAGCTAAGTGATTAACTAGATGCTTATTAGTAGCTAAGGAGTTCAGTCATTATTTATTCCCTTCTTGCCTTGGAGCTAAGGAGTAAAGTGATTACTTGTGGCTAAGGAGTTCAGTCATTATTAGTAGGATTTCTTGCCTTGGAGCTAAGGAGGGAAATTCTTATTGGTTTAACATTATTAGTATTATACTTACGCGTTGAATTCTTAAATTAATATTCCAACTTATGAGTTTGTCTCTGACTTTCCTACTAGCTCACCTCTTAGTTTCAGTCCTTAACTACTTAGTTTTATTCTTAGCCCCTACCTTACAACTCTCAACTCCCCTTACGCATTCATTGTATTGGAATCCCTCATTATAGGGAAGTCTAGGGCCTTTCAGAATTGTATATTGTTGAATTAGACAGTTAATAATTGGCATAAAGGGAGCAGTCTTCCACTCATAGATGCAATGGAAACCCGATTTCGGTATGAATTAGGAAATCCCACTTCGGTAAGATTGAGTTTTGGAAACCCGATTTCGGTATGATTTAGGTATGTTTTGTAGTTACATTATATGTTTTAGGTATGTTGTTTTGTAGTTCCATTATTTGTTTTGGAAACCTTATTTTTGTATACTATGAAGTTATGACTGACGCTCAAAGACAAGGTATTAATATTTCAGTTAACAAGCGGATCCAATACACATATATAAGATATTGCTACTGCTAACAAGACTAAACGAGAGCCAAAGGAACTCAACTCGGAAATAGGACTTTTAGACTTGGAACTAGACATTGAAGAAGGGAGTGATAAAACATAAGTCATAATTCTGGTAAAAGGAGGCAGGTTTTGAAGCGGTAGTGGGATTCTCATAACGACTCTTTTTATTCTCCTCTAATAGCTGAGTTTCTTTGCTCTACTGTGCTACATCTTACCCTGTTACTGACTCTTCTACCCGGAATGAGTTACCTGATCTCTTGATATTAGACTTAAGCTCTTACTTATACTAGACTATCGCTACTACTAATAGGATTTGCAATAAAACCAGTTAATTCCACCACTGCTAAGAATAAATAGGAATAAGGCTGCTACTGATGGGAATGAAGCAAAGAACTAGTAATTTTACTCAAAGCAGGTAATGAAACTGTGACTTCTAATACTTTAGCTACTGGCGCATTCTCACTTTTTTATTTTATTATCTCTTTGCTCTCTGCGAACTACCAAATACTAATCCCACTGATATCAAGACTGTTGTTTGTAACTACTACTTCGAAGAACCCCCATACCACAATAGAATGTGGAAAGATAATTAACTAGGGGGGTACATGGTAAGGCTGACCTGCTTCTCGGAATGCCCTACTTGCGTCTATAGTCTCGCTTAGGACCAAATACTGCTAATCGGAATGGGACTACCTCCTCTAATAATCCAACTCGAAACCAGGTCCCAAAGCAGCTATTTCTATTCTCTTTTGTGTAGTAGTAAGCATCGGAATGAGACACAGAAGTAAGGACTCACTCCTCAAATAGGGTATATAAGAAGCGAACTTTCAATTCTGAATACTAATACTAATAGAGGTAAGGGGAAAACCGAGGACGGAAATCAAGATGTTAGATCGGAAGAGTGTAGCTAAAGTGTGCCTTCTCTTTCTTTATTCTAATATAAAGTATTGAAATCGGGCTCTAACTCCAGTCTAGTGATAGGGAAAGTCAGGTTCTAACTCGAGAGCAAGAGTCAAAGTCAGGATCATCTCCCAGTGTTATGGAAAGCGAGTATGCAGTTTCGGAATGAGGTATAGTTAAGCAAGAATAAAAGAAGGGAAAGTAGGCTTAGGTACCAGTAAAGCAAGGATCAGGATCAGCAGCTAACAGTAAAGAAAGACGATAGCGTCGGAAAGATAGACTTAGCTAGGGGAGAGGCATACTATAACTACCAAGCAGGGCTTGGCATCGATATGAACTAATCCGTTTTCTGGTTAGTAACGAAAGACTTCTAGTTTAGATACAAAAATGAAGTAAGGCAGGGCAGCTTCATATGTGTCCGGGGTTAAAGGTCTTGTCAACACTCTAGTATTTCCTTACTGAAAGGTGCACCACAGAGAACGAAAGCAGAGAGAGAGTTTTCACGTAAAGAGAGGCAGGCTCGGATCAAGGCGGGGCAGTCCAACTTCTGAACTAAGTAATGTTAGAGCAGGGACCTAGTCCTATGTTGTAGGGTAATGATGCAGAACTAGCCAAGCGCCTACGACTACTATAATCTAACTTTCAATAAGGGCTTGGACTAGCGCTTCTCGAACTTCCTTTACTTTCCCTTAGGCTTCATATATTGTAGGTGAGTAAAACCAAATATCAATACATATAAGTATAAGTTAACAGAAGAATTAATGTATATGAAAAGAATAATGAATACAGATAAGTGAATGGAATACTACCTAATTAAAGAATAAGATAAAGGAAAGGTAGGCTAAGCTACCCATAACGATAAAAGTGTCAAAAAGTAAGGAAAGGATGAGGTAGGAGCCAATGCTTCATACTAATGAGAAAAAGAATCAATATATTAAGAATAAATAATATAAGTAGTCAGCCCCCCTATAAGTCAGAAGTAAACTCATAGCTCTAACACTGGAATTATACAACTATCTCTAAGACAACAGCTAGGAACTCCGCCTTGCCACTACTGACTTGAAAGCTTGCTTTACCGGCTCTTCTCCTAACACCGAGTTCAATCTATTAGGATAGTCATAAATTCTTAGTTGCTTTTTTCATTCTCATAAGTCGTAGTTTGGTTCTCTGTTTTTTGCTTTACTTACGTTAGTGGCTTGATCGACTAGTATGTTTTTTCAGTCTCCTAAACAGGGCAGTAAAAGTCTGATAGCCCCGAGTTATGTTCTAGTAATTAGCACATTCCCTAGTTATCTTATAGTAATGAGCACGTCTATAATCAAGAGCTAAAGCAGTTATTCATCCTTCGGAGCAGTTCGTTGCTCGGTCGATTGGCCATATAAGTTATTCTTATTACCAAGTGCTTTCTATACAATACTGTCCAAATAATAACATCCACGCCCATACGAGTAGATCTCGCCCAGTAGGAAGGAGTTAGAGAGTTCCGAGTTCGTTGCTTCAAAGCGGCATACCCGACTAAGGAAAGTCAACCTTTTAGCAGTATGCGTATTGATCAATTCAGAGAAGAAAGATGGCAAAAGAAGTGTGCAGGCGAAGGCTAAAGGAAGCTACCCTATATATCAAACCTTTATATGCATATGCCAGTGAACTGGAAGAGATAGTAGAGAAAGCCCTTCCAAACCAATGGAGAGAAAGTAAAGATCTTGATTTCCTACCGCCTCTGTTTTACTTGAGCACAACGGAACTGCCCGTTGAATAGCTTGCTCCTCTTGCACAGGATCCTTCAAAGAGCAAGATTTAGCCCAAAGGTAAAAAGAAAGCTTCTACAAAGTTAAGGCTTTCACTTTGACCGAGCGCATTAGATTAGTATTAGCATAAGGTTTTTCAGCCTTTACCGAGCACATCGTAGAATGAAGTAAACAAACAGAGCATCGCAGGCGGTTTTATATCCTCTGTAGGGGTTAGCAGTTGTATAAAGAAAGGGAAGGGGCACTCCTCCTCCTCCATATCAGGCTTAGCAATATACCTTTTATTCTTATGTTCCTCTTTTACACCTCAAACACCACCTAAGAGCCTGTGTTCCATTATTTGTATTGCAATCTTAACTATTGGACTGCCCTTACTGTCTCTTAAACTTAAGTTAGTAGTTCCTTGGCAAGTCAGGATGCAAAATGGTATCTCCGAGACTGAACTACTTACACAATAAGGAAAAATAATTATCTTTAGGATAGAACACCAGCCTTATTGCCTCATCCCTTGCTCCAACTCTCACTAGCCCCACTTTGATCTTTAGCTACTGGCTTTGGTTTTTACTTTTTATTTGATTATTCAATAAGTTATGATTCAATGAACTATTCAGTTACACCTATATTACGAGAAAACATATTATAATATTAACCCCCAGAAAAACATATTCTAATATCTGGGTTAAAAGAATAATGAAACTAAGTAAACAGAAGAACCAAAATAACAAACAGACAGGAATGCTAGTATATAGTTTAAGGTGGGAACTACCTACCGCACAACTTGTTGTTTGGTGGATCCGAATCAGCAGTCACAGAATTGAAGTTAGTAGCACGGGAAGGAAAGCAAGGGACACATAGGTTGATAGCAAGGGGATAGAGATCCGGACCGGAGACAGTAAAGGAAGGCCAAAAGCAAGTCAAGACTGGTTTTCCCCACAACAGTAGAAGGCTTAGTTTGTGGGAGTTAAGTCAAGAAGTGGTAGGCTTTCAGCACCTTTATTCCCTTTGATGCAGCCCGGGTTGGTTGGTTCTTCCATTCCAGTTGTATCCCTGCGATATAGGAGTAATAGTCTTTGTTTGTAAGTAGTTCCTTCTCTTGTTGAGAGAGTATCTTTGTGCTTTTTATGCGATAAAATCCATTCTTGGTTGACTCGGAGCAGTATCATCAGCTGCGCAATGAAAGTCTCTCGGAATCAGTACAAGAATAAGAGAATTGACACCACTACTTGACAATACTGCTGATAATACTTATACTCAGAACTAAGACTTCCCTCGCCGGCCTCATTACTATATGCTAACTCCAATTCCTAAAATACTAGCTCTAAACGGATATTCTTTGCTTTGATTCCTATAAGTGTAGTCCGCCTTTCCTTAAGAAACTAATTCCTGTAGTCCATCTGCTTGTATTAATAGGTAAACAACCATACTATCTTGAGCACCAATTCGATTCTTATAGGAGAGTTTCCGCAGTGCCAATGATATTATGACTTAGCTGTTTCACCAACGATTCTATTACTGTTTACTTTGCTTTGGAATCAACTCTTTTTTGTGATATTAAATGACTATGCTATGATTACTAATTGGAACCAATGGTATTGTTCAAGTCCAGTAGTAATAGCAAATAGAGTTTAGTAAAACACACGATGATACACGTTAATATAAAAGCATAGAAACAAATGAGAGAATAGAAGTCAGGGCAGTTAGCCTGTTTGTGGCACTAGTAATGTTTGCAGTTCTTTTTTTCTTCATCGCCACTATGATATTGTAGTTCCACCAAGTCAATCACTCCTAGAGTTGTAAGTTTGCAAGTATAGAGGGGCAGGCTAACAGGTGAACATATGATTTCAGAGGAGAATTTTATCCGGAGTTTTTTGTTTTAATCCGGAATGCAGCTAAACGAGTTTCAGCTTTCACTAATACTTAATCAGAATGTCACTGGGGCATAGTAAAGTAAGGAACAGGTACAGAAGCAGGTGGGCAAGAGATAAGGCTCTTGCTACAAAGCTCGATTCTTAAATAGCTCGTGAGGATTCTAACCTAGTGGGCGGGTAAGTTTAGTTCCGACCAATTTCTTTTATTACAACTTACTACCCTAAGTTATAACCTATGTCTTTTATTCCAACTTGCCTACTCTACTCGGCACTCGAAGACACATTGTTTTAGAACTATTGGGTTAAAGCCTATAGCTGATAAGTCATAATACGGATATGATCCAACACACCCACTAGTCATAATACGGGTATGATCTAGCACACCGGGTAATTCAACAAATAAGTAACATAACTCTATCTAGTAGTCACAGAAGAGCATGGGAACTCGAACCACGAACCGGTAAATACATAATGGAATTAATGTTACATAAGTATAAGCCTAGAGGCAGGGCAGGCTAACAGGTTAAATACGTAATACAAGCAAGGGATAACAGCCCTTTAGTTTGTAGTGGGGGAAGAGGTAAGCTAAGGGAGTAGACTTGGTCTGATAGTTCATTATTCTTTTTTTGCATTTCAATCTTTCTTTTGCTAGCTTAGTTCTATAGTTCATAGTGGATTTCCCAGTTACCCTGTTGGCATTGGTTCCATCCTTTGTATTAGTAGTTCGAGTCTGTTTATCAACAGTTTTAAGTTTCAAAGCGAGTAAAGCAATAGAAAGGAAAGGAAGACTAATGGATACTATTGAGTGAAATTACCCTACTATTGAGTTTCGCCCTGTGACTTATGTGCTTGATTATTACTTTCGAGCTCCGTCCTTCACTGGTTCCCACGCAACCATATAAAGGTATCCTTACCTGGAAGCTTTTGAACTTATCAGTATTACAGTACCTTCAATCAGAATTGAACAAGCGCTCACAAGGCTTCAGTTGAATACCTAGATGCGCTAGATCTTAACCCTAATGTCATATTAAGATTTTCCGGGTTCGGGTCTTCTACTTATGAGTTTGGTTCTATTTCCTTATTAATATACTTGTACCCTAGAGAAGGACTTACTTTCATTACGCTGACTTGCCATTACTAATAGTTTTTACTTAATGTAACTCCGCCGGACCTTTGCTTGTACTAGGACGGAATGGAACTGGGTAGACCAAGTCTGGAGAAGCTCACACAGAGACTTAGCCTTTGGAGAATAATTCAGTATTTAACTATAGAGATGTCATTCCATTATATAAGTCCCGGGCGCTTCGTGCTTGCATTCTGTATCTCCACCACAATTACTATACTTATTATTAATAAATGCCTACGTCAACACTTTAGCCTGCAGTTCCTGGAATTTAAGTTGAAGTCTCTTAACTCAGCTTTTAATTCTTTGCCAAGGAACTACTAAACACTACTCGATAAGCAAGAAGAGGAAGGAACTACTAGAAAGCAGTCACCAACCCTACCCGAGTTATCTTTCTTGCCCAACCCCCTCATCTTTGGATTTATTGACAACCAACCGGCGTGCAAGTGTTCTAATCTAACTCTGTGGTATCTAACTCTGTGGTCTCCAACTCAGGTACCAATGTACAAGAATCAAAGTTGAAATACAGAATTCTCCGTCAATCAATATAGTATATCTAATATACAAGAATTGACTAGTGCCCCCTACGCTTATAACCAAGAAAGTCATAATCCAAGATTTACTTTCGATATATTTAATTGAACAAGTAAGGAGACCTTTCTATTGGGCTAAGGATATGAGTAGTAAATACGAGAATGAAACTCAGTAGTAAAAGAATAGAATAGTAGTAGCGAATCAAGCAGTGGTAGTCAAAGAGTAGGTTAGCGAATAAAGTCGTCAAGGAATGGTAACTTGGGATATGGGTAATAGTGCCGGGGAGACGATTGAGACTTTCCCTCAGAAACAAGAATGAATGACAGTAAAGTACGACCCAAACTCGAACCCGTAGGCGTTTAAGGCGGCTGTAGCAGGGGTTAACTACAGGAATTAGGCCAGGAGTGATAGCTTTAGAGTCGGATTCCCATTTCGGAGTTTAAGAATTCCATAGGTGAAGTTAGACTTGGTTTATATAGGTAACAAGGCTTGGGGCTACTACTACGACTACTGGGTATAGCTCTGATATTGATGAATTGAATTCTGTGGAACATCGCACATAGGGCTTTAAGACACGAAAGGAGGACCTAAAACATATAAAGGTATTTCATGAAACAAGTAAGTAAACAAAGTAAGTAAACTCCCCTATCGCCAACTACAGGACTTGCAACTTCAATAAGAACAGGAACAAGCCTAATTTGAGGCAAGGAAAGAGGAAACCCGTGAAACAACACTTTAGCTACACACGAACAAAGGAATTGTAATAACAAAAAAGAAATATACCTGATGTTGTTTCTTATTACCCATAGTTACTTGTCTAGTAGTTACTTGGCTCTCCGAGTGACTTGGCCGGTCTTCAATCAATAAAGCGAGGTGCTAAGAGCCTTCAAATAATATCACGAATTATTTAAGATACAATGCAACCATAGAAGGTATCTCTATACCCAGGTAATTAATAGGTAGGTCGTTGGTGCACAAGAGCTATCAAGTTCAATGAAAAAACCAGGGATCATAAAATCTAAATAGTACTTGCTGTTTGTTGACCTCCATACTTAATAACTGACTAATCAATATCATATAAGTGAACTGAGTAACTTAAATGAATAATGAAATGAATAAGTCAGAGTCAAAGATATGATTGGAAGAACCTCTGTGTAGGGGTCCCTACAGAATGTAAGGCAAGGGTCTCAGTTTCAGGGTTGGGAGTTACAGACCAAGAGCAAGGGGGAAAGAGTGTTTCTAATACTTACACTAAGTTTCTAATACTTACACTAAGAAGTGGGAACCCAGCTACTAATAGCGGAGTAAAACCAATGCTATAAAGAATGCAAATGTACCCAATAAGAAAGAAACACCTAATAGAGAATAAAGCTAATAATATAGCAGTACTGGATTGAGATACGAAAACATATTATCAAATAAGTCAATCAAATAAGTAAAGGAAGGGTGTAAGGCTAACTTCACTGTCATGAGTATCAGTTTAAAAGCAAACAGACAAAGATCCAGATCAGTAGTTAGCTCCCGAGTTCCCAGTCCAGCTCTTTCCGGTAGTGATTGAAGCCTTATCAGTAGTGGCAGCATTCCTATTTAGTAGTCTTCTCCTTGCATGCCTAGGTTCGGGTTAAGATAAGGCAGTCAGTGGTGCAATTCCTATTTTCTTGGATTATTATTAGATGCGCTGTAGCATACCCATGCTTAGTACTCTTACTGACTTTATTCCCAGTTATGAGAACAAGTATTGTTAGTAGGCTTTCAGCACCTTGTTTCTCGTTTCAGCCCTGTTAGCAGTAATTCCATTATTGGAGTCTCAAAACAAAAGCAAGGCAGTAAGTAAGCAGTTTCAGAGCGATAGAAGTCAGTTTCAGATGAGATACAATAAAGCAAGGTTCTATATCATCGGCTAAAGAATGAGTTCGCGTTCACTATGCCTATAAATGCCCCACGAGCTGTGAAAGTAAAGAGGGCTGATAAGCACCAGTTAGATTCTTTCCATTTCAAGCTCTATTCTTTCTCTCATTGGTTCAATTGCCAGTTCCACTCTGTTTTTACTAGGAGTGAGTAGTTACTTGGCTTACTTAACACCGAAACCAACAGTGATCAAGGGACAAGAAAACAACTACCTTTTATACCTTAACTCAGAGACCAGGAATTCAATGAAACTCAGTGAACTCAACTCGGAACAGGGTCGATTACATTGAGCTGCTAACTGATAGAATAAAAAAGTACTTCGACTACTTCAACTGAAGAAGACTTTAGAGACTCCCTATTGATCTGCCATTCCTTAATCTAATTCTAGCTATTTTTATCCAATTGCGCATCTCCACTCTAAGGCTTAGATCCAACACCTTCAATTCCTGCCTGGCATCCTGACTTCCTCTTAAGCTCCAACTACTATTCTGTTAGCCTATCACTTACTTACCTCTATCTCGATCTGTCATTCCTGATCCCAAATCGAGTTAGGGCCTGCCTTTCCTTTCTTAGAGTCTTGCTTCACTGACTATGTGCCTTGCTTGACTTTAGCTAATTATTAAATTACCCTATACATTAAACTCAGCATATAACTTCTGTACCTATCCACACACGGGTTTAGTCTGACACCACTTTCTCTTATTCTTTAGCTCCACCATCAGTATTACCTGATTTATATTAGTCTTTCTTTCCTTTCTATTGGCCTTCCCTGCCTTACTCCCTATGAGCCTGATTAGGATTTGTTTTGTCACTTATCTACTCCATTATAATTCTAGTAGAATTCACTACTTATCCAATCAGAATTGAACTTTTAATTAAGTCATTGAAGCATCCAACTCAAAACTAAGATTCGCTGCCACACCTATGAATCCAACTTAGTATAATCAGAATTTCACTATTACTTATCAGGCTTTACTCCTTGTAACGGTCAAACGAGTACTTCTGTTGACAAGAATAAAACTCTAGCCCTTACTAGTTTAACTCGAAGTCCAGATACAGTATACCCCCAACAACTAGTGGAATGAATTTCCCGCCTATGAGTCTACCTCTCCTGACTTAAAGTAAAGTCTCTCGCTGCCGACCTCGGATCTGTATTAGTAGATTGAGTCCGCCCTTGCCTTGATCTGAGCCTTACTACCTGGCGCTGCATTCCAATCTTATATCAATGTCTCAAAGCCTAAGACTTGGGGCCTCAAATCTCACTTATGGCACGGAACAAACAGAACTGCTTGAAATGCCTATAAGGTTGGATCGGCTACTCGGGTATACCATTCTAACTATCCCGGCTGTCACTCTTGTACTACTGTTAGGGCGATAAAGAACCCATCTTTCTCATAATTTTACCCATCCGTAACTCTGCTAATGGAAAATATATCATTGCTAAACTAATAAATGGTCCAATGAATGCATTTTATGCCTATAGTCCTCTTTGCCCAACCCCTTTTTATGACTTTTCATCTACTTCTTTTGATGATACAGCTTATTCCTTTTGGCCTGGGGCCTGACAATACTAAAACTCAATTCTTATGGAATCCCCTAAACTAAACTCTTAGAAAGTCAGGATGAAAGAAGCGGGCGAGACTGCATAAATAGGAATAAGTATCTTATAGCTATGGGGGAATAGCATAAGTGGATTCTATTGTATGGAGATCCCTTTCCGTACTTTGTTCATGTGACCTTTGCTGTAAGTGGGCCCGCTCTTCGTCCCATTTCATTTACTTACTTATTGCTTCAGTTAGGTTATCGGCCGGGGGAACTCAATCAGTCAATCAATAGTTGGCTGGTTCCACAAATATAGAAGATTAAGGAAAGGGCTGGAACATGACATGACGGCTTATCTCCTTCCTCTCTTTCTTTTACTTGAGCCTAAACTTTACCTTTTACCTTGCTCTGGAACCTGTAGAAAGTGGTAGTCCTGTGAGAGTTATAGTCTTCAGACCGGTAGTAGTAGTATATTATTGCCTAAAGCCGCTTCCTCTGCTAACTCACTGTGTACTCTTACTTCCTCTTGTTGTTTTAAGAAGATTGATTTGTGCATCGGAGCCCTCTACATTAACATTAGGACACAGAGACAGAGGTATCCCTGAAACGAATAGTCTGGAAGCGTAAGCACAAGGGAAAAGGAGACTCCAAAACTCATAGTCTGGAAGCTAACAAAGGAATAATCAACTCGAAAGCATATAGGCCGGAATAATCAACTCGAAAGCATATAGGCCGGAATAATCAACTAGAAAGCCCTAGGCGCACCCACCCTGTAAGCACAAGGGAGAAATCCACTCCAAGACTCACGTTCGAACAATAAAGCCTTACTCTGGGCTGACCCCACCCTAGAGATCAACGGAATGCCCACCGCCTCACTTCTTATTGAACCCTAACTGCTTGCGGCTCACTCCTGACTTTAAAGCAAAAAGCTAGGCACTTTACTTTGATAACTAAACAAGGCATCGCTATCCCTATTATACTGGGCAGGAATACAGGATTCTTGCCTTTCCTTTCGCACCCCGACCCCGACCCGAAACAATAACAGACTACCCCGCTTTACTAACTCGCCCAAAACGATTCAAATAGGAATTCACATAACTCATACTAAAGCCTTTCATAGTTGTTTGTTCCCTTGCTTCCTCACTACTGACTGCAGGCTCATTACCTATTACTGCGGACTCTAAATCATTTAATTAAGTGTACCACCTATTAACATAATAGTAACAACACTATAAAACACTCTCCAGGAAACCCTCTCTCTTGCGCCGTTCACACCACACGCTCTCACTCAAGGGATTGCACTTACTAAGGCTGGGAACTTCACTTACGGTGGTCAACTTTCATTTCAATCAGTTTCACATTCTATAATAAAGTAACAAAACCAGACCTCTCCTCTAGGCTCTAAAGAAATGGAGCTCGCTAACTTAGATGCGATGAAGACAAGACCCGCAAATAACTACTCCTTCGTAAGCCTAACGCGTACTTCTATCCGGCCCGTTGCTTGTTCCTATTCTTTCTGTTTTTACTAGGCCCTAAACAAAACCTACTCCTTCTGTCCTTCCTTTCCTGGGGCTATAAACTCAATCGATTCTTTATGTCCTTCTGAAGCGCCCTTTTCTTTGACTTGGCTTGACGTCTACGAGATATTATTAGGTTTGAAGCAAGTAGTAGTAGGTACTCTGGTAGGTGTTAACCCAGTAGTGTACGGTAAGACCTATTAGCACCTGTAGCATGATCCTTCATACTTGTTCTGAATGAGTGTAATCGAAGTTCGCCTAGTGCGAGTGGAATCTCAGTTCTTGTTTCATCCGTCTTAGTTGTCGGTGAAGAAATAGATGTTCTTAGGTTCATCTGTCTTAGTTGTCGACGAGAAATAAGCCTTCTTTGCCTTCACCTTGATTATAGCCTTTTTCAGCACTAAGTGAATGAGTGTAATCCTAGCCTAGGTCCAGTAGGAAGGAAGCTGCCTGCAAGTAGTTCTGGTAGGAAGGAAGCTGCCTGCAAGTAGTTCTGGTAGGAAGGAAGCTGCCTGCAAGTAGTTCTGCAAATAGAGTTCGGGGCAAAAGGGATAGGGATGCAGTGCGAGTAGAAAGGAAGTCAGCAGCAAGCGCTATAGTTTCTTTTGGTGCTTCTTCAAGTCCAGTTGTTGTGAGAGGCGTCAATTCATTTATTTCTACAACCGATAGGGGGGCAGGGCAAGATGGAGAATTCGTCAACTTTTAGGAGTTGAGTTTTCCCCGCCAACTTAGATAAATAAGTGTTCTTCAGCCAACCCTTTACTATAAGGGGCGAGTTGGGGCAATAAGATAGTAAAGTTCAGGATTTAATGCAGTAGATAGAAAGTAAGCACAGCGGGAAGTTCTTCTTCAAGTATAGAAAGAGTGTTTTCCACTGAATGAAGTACAATAACCTCTATTTATTACAAACAAGCACCTTTCCTTATGACTCTTTCTAAATTAGGCTAGCTTCTCATTCTTTTCTTTTGCCTAAGTGCTAACGTTAGTTTGGGGTTCTTCCTAAGTCTAAGTGCGTTTGTGAGTTAGTCTTTAATACCTACAAAGAGTGTTGTTTACTTCCAATTATTGAATATGTCTACTTTCTTGCTTAACCAGTGATTCTATCTATGATTAAACTCGAACAGGAACTCCTATTCTAAAGTGAAAAGTGTGAGCTACAGCGAGACAATAAGTTGACCTTTCTTATGGCCCAACTCAGCCTACTGCTCTCCGTATCGTATCTCGTTAACGTAGAAAGAACACAGTTGTCGCTTGGCTTCCTCCTCCTTATACTGGGCTTCCTCTGCCTTCTTCCTCCTCCTTATACTGGGCTTCCTCTTCCTTATATTATATTAGATTCAATGAGTGGAACAAACAAGCAAGACCTCAATTCCCTTTGACCTCCATTCGTGATTCAAGTCAGGAGTCAGCAATTACCGGGTACTATAACTCACTTACGCGTAAGAGTGCAAGTGAAAAGTACTTATGCGACTAAGCTTTTGAGTTGACTCCTATTGTTACAGAGTTATTCTAGACGTTACTAAGCTCTTATCTAGATTCATTTATGAAAGCGAGGGAACAAGTCACGATTTAGTAAGCAGGTTGAGCAGTAAGATATCAGAAGACGGATTCTCAGCAGTCTCCTAAAGCAGAAGAAGCTGTGAAGTCGAATTCAAAGTAAAGTTGCTAGATCTACTATAAGAAGGTAATCGGGGTAAGATAGAGATTCAAGTAATTCAGCATGGAGCAGCATAAGAGAATTAATTGGAGTTAACCGTTACGCTAACGCTTATGTATGGGAGTTTTGTTGCAAGACAACAGTGTTTGTTTTACGTTATTCTTTATAAGGATATAGCTCAAAAATACTCTTTCTTCTGCTTTCTCGCCGGATCTGTATTCTTCTCCCGCTTATGATCGAGTCCACTCTATTATATTCTACAAGCAACGTTCCTAAGTGCTAACGGAGTGTCCTTACCCTAACAATGGGAGGGAACCTCCACAAGCAATGGCTAACTATCCTTACCCTCTAGCTAAATCTTCTTTTCTGAAAGTAACAGTTCCCGCAGAAGAATAGCCAGTTAGAGTTTTTTCCACTCGAGGCCAAGCAACAACTACTGGAACCCTCAACTCAAGGCATCTACAAAGCTGCCCTCGCAGCAAAGAAAGAAATCCAAAAAGGCAGAATTCCACTAGTAAGTCTCAGAATGAACCGGGTGTTGGCGATGCTAAATAATTCCCCCCCTGAGGGCACTATTATTGGCTGTTTGGGAACTCTGCTAGGGTAGTTTACTTACTTGCTGAATTCCTATACGAGGGCAGGGTAGGCTTGTGTCATTCCAATTGACTAGCGGATTCTTCACCGCCTAAATAAGAAGTTGTAAACTCGAGCAGGACAGGACATTCCGCAGCTTACTTGAGAACTGCGTCTTTAAAGAAGTAAGTTGCTGTAGTATTAGAATTGATCGACTCTTTGGACTACTACCTTAAGGGGATTCCACTATCACAAGAACAGGATCGGTATGAAACTGGGAATTCAACTTAATTAACAGCACTTTAAACAAATAACTCTGTTAGCGGTCAACCACATACGTGACTTATCTGCTTGTCTGCCACCAACCAACACCCACCTCGGCTTCCTCACCAGATCTTGTTTATGCTTCTTGCACCGTAGCTTTAACTCTTACACAGGTTCTTGTTCCCGTTAGCTTTAAGCGCATTTACTTTTTCTCTCTTACGTCGCATTAACCTTAACCTAGCTTTCAAGAGAGAGTTGGGACTGGCCTGTCATCATCATTAAAAAGAATATCTATTTCAACAGGTAGAGAATTTGGTAAAGACAATGCGATAACTCCACTTGAAGACCCGCACTAAACTTGTATAACAAGCAGGGCACTTTATTATCTTCTTGCCCCAACTTCCCTTGAAGACCCGTTTGCAGATTCCTCACCAGATCTTTCCACTTCCACTTTTGATCCTGATAGGTGTGGGGAGGAACAAGACTCATTGAACCACTTGCTGCCCAACACCTGGACACCCACCGCTCTGTAGGCATTAAAAAGAGATTCGGCTTATACCTTCTATTGTTGGATGAAACAGATTGTCCCGAGTAAAAGGATAGGCTGAAACACCCACTTTTGCCTTTTGCGTGTAAGACCCATGTTCTTAGTAGCGCCAGTCGTTAGTAGTTTCTTGGCGGTATAGGCGGGTTAGTAGTAATATTCCTTTTTCTATACGATTTTCGTACCTTCCAAAAGTAATTTAACATACCCGGTATATAGGCGAGTAAATATCTTAGTCAACAAGCCTACTTCCCTTTCTTTTGCTTTCTGACTTCACTTTGAACTTTCTTTCCTTCCCGCTTACCCGAACCAATACAAAATACGGATCCTCCTCTTTGCGCTGTACCTAATAACTTATCTTCTTCTTAGCTTGTTTCTTCCTTCAACTTATATTGGATCTTCTTCTTAGCTTGTTTCTTCTCGCAACGAGTAATAGGAGTGAGGTGCTCCGTGGGATAATGAATAGCAGGAAGCAGTGTTCTTTACTCTCTTATGGAATCCGTGTGACTTAGCGCTTTTTAGGACAGAAACAGAGAACCTAGTATACCCCTTATGTTAGGTTAGGGAGTTTGCCGTTGTGCACTTGAGTGGGTGCGCTAGAGATCAGAGTTTAGCATCTGGAGTAAGGAGTGTTCTTACTTCTTTCTGGAGTGTTCTGACTTCTTTAAGAGTCCGCTGTGGCAGGTTATTCATTGAGATACTAGCTATGCGCTATCAGAGAGATATTCTTTTAGAAAGCTGCCCTTTACTGAAAAGAAGTTAGGTTGGTGTCGGTGCTTTACTTTACCTTGTAGTGCCAGGTTTCTTTTCTCATTTATCGGACTTATATTTCTAGAATAGTTAATGTCATCGTAACAGACTGATCAAGCAGCAATGTAAATACATTCTCAAGTGGTCATTTTCTGAGGGCTTTCCTTTTATCATTTGGCGAGTAAGGAAACCCAATTCTAGTGCGACACAGGTATTTGTTAATCCAATTAGTTTCATAAAAAAGAGAGACTGCAAACTGGATCTGCCAAGCTTCTTTTTGACGGCATGTGAGCTTTATCCATTTCACAACGAAAGAGATAGATCGGACAAAGGCAAGAGATCACACTTCCATTTCTCCTACACGTTGTCCCCCTTGATTCGCCATTACAGCTATGGGCATATCAGCTTACTTATGTATAGGAAAGGCTTCCACTTCTGAAACACTATCAGGTAGAATAAACACTTATTACAAACAAGACTATAAGACTCTCAGGGATAAGAAAGGGAAGAAGGAATGGCCACCCACCAGCACCGACTCACTCAGGGGCTATTTCGGACCGTGGTGATCGACTACTGCTTTTTCTTATTTATTTAAATATTATTCTCCATTATTATATTGATCCTTTCCCTGTTATAGTTTAAAGCTATACCTATTATCTAGATGGCTAAAGATTACGGCTTCGGCTGCGGAAGTAGAAAATGCCACTGTAATCAGCTGCTCATAAACCCATAAATAATGTTGACTTCCTGCATCCAACCAACCCTTTTACCAGGGCCCCAGAAAGCATTTAAGGGGATAAATCCTCATGTTGTGCGTGCTTTCGAAGCGCCTATACTCTCTTTCTTAATCTATCTCGTCTCGTGGGTTTTTCTTTCATCCTCTCACGGCTTTGATAGGATTCCATTATTATTGATTTATAGATTCCATAGTCTATGAATTTCTGGATTCCATTATTATTGATTTATAGATTCTATAGCCTACGCACTTGCCTTTAGGGGATCTCCGTTTTCCAGTGCTTCCTTCCATCGTCCCTCCCATTGATCTTAGGAATCGTCTTTCTCGCGTAAGGCTAGCGTCATGCTTCACACATGCAGACTCTTCGACGGCTCATTACACGCATGAAGACAGATCATCCAGGTTACTTTATTTTGGACTTTCTTTCTTCTATAAGTGGTGTGCATTCAATTCCATTCTTTAGAGTTCGATCTCTCTAAATAAGATCATAGTGCGGTAATAAACCAACACTCCATCTTTCTTCTTTTTTTCCTAGCATATGTTTTTCATAAGACCCATAGAGCGGTAACGAAGGGGCAAATAGCTGAGACCGATAGGGAGCTGGGAAGAAGGACCCCCATTGTAAACCTAATTGCTTGCTCGTCTCTTTCTTATAAACTATACAGGTGTGCTTGCTCTGAAGCTCTCTTTTTATGAGGACCTCTGGCATTCTTTCATCTAAAGCAATCGTTGAAGCCTTTAGCTTAGGGTAGTAAGGTTATGCCGTTGAAAACCGCTCTCTCTTCCACACCTAGAAAGTAAGTGTTGCTCAGTTCTCTTCTTTTTATCATTGGCTTTGACATAGGGTAGCTTAGCACTTTCCACCCGCATTAAAGCTTGTTATTTTCCTCTCGCCCGCCCTAGACTCATTTCATATGTAGCTTCTATCCTCTTCCCCAGGTGTCACACAATCTCGTGAGTGCTCAATGGCACGTAAGAGCTTAACTTCGGTATCTTCTTTGAAGACAGCGATTTAATTCGAGTGAGAGATCGTGGAAGCAGTTCCCAATTGTGATTACTGGGCTGGGCCGGATGTCTGTCTATAATGGTCTTAGTAGATGGTAGGTTTTACGTCCCGGATTGAGACAAGCGTATGCAGTAGCCATAAGCGCGCCGACCTCTCTTCTCTCTTTAAACCCTAAATAAAAAGAAGCCAAGCTTCTGCTCACCAAATATAATAACTGGGATTTCTTTACTTGGATCGCATCGAGGATCAAAGGCTCCTCTCAGGTCATAAGGAACAATACTCAAGATTCTATCCTATCCGCATTCCATCTTACAATATTCTAGATTCTATCCTATCTGCATTCCTATCTTACAATATTATAGAAGGGACCTTTCTTTCATTTATCTAATTTCTGTTAAGATGTTATTATTAGGTAATGCTGATGCCAATGCGCTATCTTCCTCGCAATAATGGAAGGGCATCTTTCCACACTAAGCTCGATCTTCTTCTTTCTATCCCACCAGCTGCGTGAGCTTTAGATTCATCTTCGGTGTCTAAAATCACTGATTACGGAGGGGGCGTGCGGACGCAAGAACTTGTTCTGGTGGGGCTTTTTTAAGTGCGGAGGTTGGCTTGGGCTTGCCCGACTTTCCTGTCCAGCCGAGTGTTTACCAGCTTCTTCGGTCTAATGAGCGGATCCCATGCTTTGATCAATCAATAAGGGCTACCTATCTAATGAGCAGATCCCATGCCTTGATCAATAAGGGCTACCTATCTAATAAGCTTCATTACACCCCTCCCTCTGTCCTTTATTATGAATGGAATGAATGTCATTCTCTATCCTATATGTTAAGAACTACATACGATAAAAAGTGCTTCTAGGCCGGAGCATAACCATTTCTTACCTCGCTATGCCCTTCAGGCTACACCCTGGCAAGCAATACTGAGTCGAAGCACGGGACAGGAGTAGAATCTGATCCCGGAAAAGATAGGACAGCAGAAGATAGTTGGGAAGATATCTTGAAAGCTCCAGGGTACAAAGTAGGGAATCTAATCTAAGCGGGAGGGGGACCAGTTACCTCCTTTTTAGAGCAGTAATCATGCTATTCTTCCATGGCTAAGGCAGACAAGAAGCGTCAGTTTCTCTTACTTATGATGTCAGTAGTACAGGCCTTGGGAACCCATAACCTAAATTTCCTGTTTTTTGTTCTAGATCAGCTAGCTAGCTCAGGGAGCCTTTAGTTGTATTCGCTGGAACCTGATGCCCCGAGAGGGATGCGCTACTTTCGCCTTTTTCTTCGACCGGCCAGATCCGGAGGGGAAGAATCCAACCAGAGCACAAACTCCGGGGGCACAGTGCCTGCCTCATCTGCCTATGCATATGCTACAGTATATGAGACTACTTATGCTCTGCCCTATGTATGCCTTTGCTACAGTATATGAGACTACTTATGCTCTGCCTATGCAGCCGGGTTCAGAACTCCTTCCTAGGCTAGGCAGGCGGGTCTCGCTTGCGAAGATAACAAGAAGTATAGGCTCCGGAAGGTTTAGGTCTCGTTCACTAAGATTAGATGCTCCCTCTCCTTCTGCCAAAGATGCGACCGCGCTCCGGAACTTTGGGCTCTGACTTACGATCATGCCCACAAGCATCATTCTGCCCATCACACTCCCACAAGCATCATTATCAGCAGGCTATGGAGAAACTTTACTGGGTCAAGTGCTAGATCGACTGCAGCAAGCGCATCCACTGCGGAACCTTAGTTATCAACAATTGAGCTAATCGACAGAATATACGAACCCTTCCTTGATACTGCTACCCCCCCGCTATTTGAATAGACTCCAGCCTCTTGTCCTAGCCATACCAGTCTAGCTGCCTTTGCTATTGGTGGTAAAACCTCCTCTCTTCTACCGCTTATGTAAGAAAAAGTAGGGATGTTGCTAGCTTTGTCGCCGAGTAAAGTCCTATTAGGCTGTTGAATGCTAGATCCAGCCAAGCTACGACTAACAGAGTTATGAGCAAGTCCGTATTCAGCTAGCGCATTTCCACAACTATAGGAGCCATAGTTAGATTCGCCATAGTTACGTATAGGAGCCGAGCCTCATTGAGTTAATAGAGATAGAGATGTGTAGGTCAGATTCATTACTTAGATTAGGGGTATGACATGAGATGATGTATTTCTAAAAACATCTACTTATTTTGGAAATAATGAATTTAAAAAGTAGAGAAATCTCGCTACTAAAAAGTAAACTATCCGCTTTTGTCTATGTTACTAGTTTTTTAGGTTAAGAGCGTATAGGGTATGGCCCTTATATACAAGTTGGCCTAACTACGTTGGTTGTCTTCTCTCTTTCTTTGCCAGTAAGAAGACGAATTCATCAGAGCAGAGGACTTAGCTTCAAAGGTATTCCAACTGCGGATTCTCTTAGGAATTATAAAGAAGAGAGTTTTACTTATAACCTTAGGAATCACAATAGTTAACTTAAAAACAAGATATCTTTCCACTATACTGACACTGTAGACAAACTGTAGAATAAATTCACTATCACTTTCTTAAGAGAAATAATTCATTTATATGTCTCTTTATATGGGATTACATTTAGGGCCAATCAACTACTCCCCCTTAACCGAGCTCCGCTGTTGCTTCTTATGTGTTCGTGTGCGGCAGGAGCGGCTTGCTTTATGGTTCCCTTGCAAATACTGAGTTTACAGACCCGAAAGCACCCGCATCTGAACCAACTAACCTAACTCCGGCCTGGCTCCTAATAAAGAATTCTACTCTGCAGGGAAACAGGCAATTAATTAAGGAGCAGCTAAGGGTAGCGGTAAGTCTATACTATTACTATAAGGGGCTCGGAATAGCTTCTCACAAACACATAGTTGGATAAAGCCCCGGTCAAGTTCTAAAGTCAGGTGTATTACCAATCTTACGCATCTATCATATCTTACTTCTTGGGGTGCGAGTAAGGTGTTAAAGCCACCAAGCAACTAAAGTTCACAGAGCCAGAGCCAAAGTCTGCAGCAGTGATAGTCTCAGTTTGAAGGATAAGTTACATAAGAATTAGCCAGGTATTCTAGATAGGGGGCACCCGTTTTCTTACCTTTAGGGGGAACCAGTGTTATTACCATTCTTATAATAGGGGTACTGGTACTATTCAATTCCATTCTTAATATCTGATACGTAATTCATAGCTTCTTACTTTATAGTCAAATTAGAACTTGATCCCCTGAGACTAGATTCTTATATGATTACTGAAAGGACTGTTTTCGTGGAGTTTTCTTCTGACTTTGGGGCAGTTCTATCCTATTCCACTATGAAGCTATTCTGACTTGACACTTTCCTTTACTCGCTTCATCGCTTGCTGCTGACCTCCGCTCTGACCTTACTTGCGCCTTAACAGCTTTACCGACACTGTAGTAGCTTGTCTGAGGTAAAGAGTACTCGGTTGGGTTAGCAAACTTTAGAGCGCCTGATGGTTTAGTGAATTATTCTATTCTATTAGATTTAGTATCGTTCTTCCTTTTTAGAGCCCTAGGTTAGTTACTTCTTCTATTAGGGTTAGTGACTTATTCTATTAGACCCCTAGCTCAGCTCCACCCTCATATTCCGTTTCTTATCTTTCTACTTACTTTCGAACTACACTTTATGAATAGACTACTTTAGCACCCGAACTATACTATAAGGTTAAGCCAAGCACCTTTCCGATACACCTCACTTACTAAAGTCAACTAAACTATATTACCTTTTGAGCTACAGCGCGACAAGAAGAGAAGGCCTATTTTCGTCCTTTAACCTATGTGTTACTCTGCTAATGGCAATTCCATTCACAACTAATTCCAAATCCCTTGCCACTGTATAAATGTATTTGAGCCTACTAATATAATCCACTATAGCATTTGTTTCTTGGGCCGAAGATCAGAGAAGAGAAGATAAGATTGTAAGAATTGGGTTAAGCGCATAAGCTAAAGCAGAAGATCGGATTGCCCCAACTCGGTACTAAACAAGAACCAGAACTTGACCACTACTTGTTGGGGCAAGAACTCAACTTTAATAACGGACCCAATTAGAAGACCGCTCCCTTCCTTATGATTAGAGAGAAGAAGACCACTCCCTTCCTTATGATTAGTATGAATAGGGATATCCTGAGTTGAAGACCTTTCCCTTGTATTCCAAGTAAGCCAGCAAGCCCTTGTTTCATCTTATTCTTATAAATATAAGGAAGTTGTTTCAAGAGCAGGTGAGGAATCAGAGGCTAAAGTTCGAGTGGGTGGTGGAGTAATTTCCTGTTTCCAAGATATTAGGACTGCGCTGTTGACTACGGTATAGTAGCCTTTGTTAGATGAGCCAGAGGTGGAGTTGCCTGAGTTCTGTAAGTATAGAATTTTAGCCAGTTGCCCGAGGCGATTAACTCTTCAATTTCTTCCAGAGGTATAGCTCTTTCAAGAAGTATTAGTTGACCAAGTCCTGTATCTTAGGCCGAGCAACTACTAGGAGCAAGAGGAGAAGTAGATGAGCTATAGAGATCAAAGAAGTATCAGTTGCCAGAGGTAGATGAGCCGAGAGCTATAGTTTAATACCGGTAGTAGTTGTTCTTGAACACTGGACTTGCCCATGTACTCGGTCAGACCGGACTGGCTCTGGATCTGCTCCACCTATTACAGGCTCTGAAGTCACAACACTTGTTGAACGCTCCATTCCTTGCATTACGGGATTTTAAGCGAGAGGAAAGGCGAGGGAATCAGTTGTTTCAATTTCATTCATTGTTGCGAGATCCACTATATAAGGGTAATATTAATAATAAGAGAGGCTTAAGCATTTGTGCAGGATCAAAAGCTCTCATAAGATCTGAAGCGGATGTGGTTCTAGTTGAGGTCGGGTCGGGTTTCGAGTATAGAAATCTCTATTATCTATAATGAACTGGGCCTTAAGTTTCAGCAGAAACGATATACATACCTATTTCAACTATACCGCCAAGCGTATACTAACGGACAAGTTAACTTAGCAACTACAAGTCTTGGTCCACGGGGCTAAGAAGCTAATGCAGTTCCCGTTTCATCTACATCTATTTCATCTACATCTAAAATCTAATATCTTTTCTCATGCCCACAGAGAGGAAGAGGTGTTGACTTCGGGTCAGGTGCTGTGCTAAGGTAAGATCTGAAGCCGGGTATGTTTGAGTTTCATCCTAGTCTTAGAGAGAAAAAGCAGTGTGAGTGTCATCACCACCACTTGCAACTTGACCGACGCTGTAAAGAGCATTCCCATTTCAGAATTCAACAAGTAAGTAAGAGACTAAATTCTATCTTATCTAATCCTTATATAGAATGCCGATCACACCTAAAATAAACAAGCTAGTTCTTGCTAGGCATATCTATGAAATTAGGATACAGGTACTGGCTGCTATACTAGCAACTCTCCTATCAATCTGGTTACCAGTAACATGCTAAAAGCAAGCTTACTTTGACTGGATTCTGTCTCCTAGGTTCTATTAGAATGGGCGACTTGCCTGGCACTGTATCCAATCTGTTACCTGACAGGCAGCTTATTGATTGTTTCCTGTCCGCTTCCCCATCCCAAGCATAGACCAGCTCTGTAACTTGTCACTCTATCTTCTCGGAAACTTCACAGTCTAAGCAATGGGATATATTGCAAGCTAGGCTACCTTTTGCAATTGGAAAGGGACCAGTTATATGTCGATTGGCAAGCTAGGTTAAGGTAGCGAGCAAGAAACAAGCCATGCCTAAACTACGTGGTTGCCTGTCATTTTCCTAGTGTTAGCTGCCCGCCCTGTCGGATAAGAACGTTCCCACTTTTGGAGCGGACTACTCGTTTGGATGACCTGAGGCATCAGGATAGCACTCTGCCAGCAGGGTTCGGGAACTCTTCATATCTCCATCCTTGGATGCCGCGATCAATTAAACAGGCAAGGCCGGCTTTGCTTCAGATGTAGTGGATCGGTATTCTGCTATTCTCTATCGCTTGATACCAGACATAGAAACCTCTCTCTATCAACCCAACAGTAGAACCTTTCTTTCACATACCCCAGCTATATAACTCTCCTTTATTGTCTGGACAGTCAATCATTTTTCGACGCTAGGGGCTTTAGTCATCCCCCAAGCGTATACTATACTTGTTGAACTCCTAACTCAGGTACCAGTGTAAAAATGGCAAGACATCTTAGATGCTAAAGAGAGTGCAGAGAGTGACAAAACTAGTAGGCTAGAGGGGCAGGTACAGAGCCAAAGGCCGGGAGAAACTCTATTATGTGGCAGTTACGAAGCCAAAGGCCAGGGACAAAGGCTCTTTAGTCTGAATATACGAAACGAAGCCTAACCGTAGTTGTGTAGGAGCTAATCGACCTAAACTCCTTTATATGTATGAATACTCGAAATAATGCATTTCTCCTTTATAGATTACAAACAAACTGATCTGAAGCTATTGTGTAACTCATAATAATTGAATTCCATACAAAGGACAGGTCCGTGGGAAGTGACCTTATAACAGGAATCGTCTATGTTGCCCCTCTATGTTCGATGTCCGAGCGGGCGCATAACATGACATGGCTGGAAAGCAAGATGTGTTAATCGTCCCTACGGTCCTTGTACCTGTTCCGAGGGTCGTTTACTGCTTTTAGTCTTGGACTCTTTGATCTTTTCTTCTTATTTGGATTGGTTACTTGCTTGTTATAGAATCATTCCACTTCCTTTCTTTTCCCAGTGAACCCCCTCAAAAAGAAAAGAGTGACTGGAAATTGAGGAGACTAGTACCGATGGAGTAAAAGATATCTAGGCCTGTTCGTAACGTTTGCTTTCTTAATAGAGAGAGGGATTTACTGCCTCTTTCTTTTCAAACGCGGATCAGGTGTTCAATACAATACATACAGATGGAAGTATGGGGAAGGGAATTCTCTCCAAGGCTGTACAAGCCGGATTCCAGACAGTAGGGAGCCATCAAGTGAAGTACTATCTTAGACTTATAAAGGTGGAGCCGAAAGCAAGCCCTCGAGCCTAAAAAGCCGCAGCCAAAGGGATTACCGAGTGGAATGAGATTTACCGATGGGGGGAATCCTTAATAAATGCCTTATGGAGTGGAAAGACCACGAGTATTGACTTATAGGATGGAAAGGAGTATAGTAGGCAGCTTTAACAAAGCAGCAAAGGCAGAAAGAAAGCATTGACCCTTCACTAACAAGAAAGGCGAAGGACAATCTGGACTTCCTTATTGAGCTGGTACAACAAATAGAGGCGCGTAGCGGCATTTCAGCTTATGCTCCAGAAATACAGAAAGAAACAGAAAAAAACAACCGAATGAGCAAATTAAGAAGATGGCTTCTTGTTCACGAATGCCCTGTGAAAAGGAATTATTTAATCAGAAGCATCGAATGCAAGCAGTGAGGAAGACTAATTCTCTCTTATGAAACTAGAATGAAATGAAAATTAGTCCCACACTTACCACAGGAAGGTACGCAAGCACATTTATGGAAGAAGAAAAAGCGACAATATTGAAATTCTGCACCTGTGATCCTACTCTCTTTATGTATTAAGCAACCGATCTCACGACGATGAGTCACCCCCTCCACGGGCAATCATTTCCTATTATTTGATTCGTCAGTGTCCAGACGACCTTTTCTTTTGTTTTGATGCGGGGTAAGGATTCGTTCCTACCAGCTCCTGAAGTCTACTGACCAGACCTTATTAAGTAAGAGGTAAGTAATAGGATGGCATTACTGTAACTCAAGTGAAGGTAGGTTAGGGAGTTACTTCTTTGACTCTTATCTAGTATCGGGTAAATGCCTATGCGCTATTACGCTATCCGTCTGATCTTATAATCGATAAAGTGGAAAGAGCTTTCCTTCGCTTCTAAGTCTATCTCTTAGTACTTTTGTTACATCCCTTGGGGAGTTCTTCTACCTTACCCTTAGAATTATAACGTTTCAAATAAATCATAGCTGGACTCAAGCGCATCTCCCCTTCCTAGGCGCTTTCCTTAAAATAGTAAGAGTCTATAGGCGGTCGGTAATTATCAAGTGTTCTCAAGGTTTTGATTCGGGTAAGGAATGCCATGCTTGATGCTTTATAGAATGTGCGAAAGTGTGGCATTCTATTCTTCGAAAGATAGTGAAGATGGACTGACTCGCTACTTAGGCGAACTACAATCAATGAGACGATGTTATACCGCACTTAAAACTAACCTCCTGCTCGAAGCTATTGCTTCCATGCTACGCTCAGTGAATCCCGTGCGCTCGCTATAGTTTATCGAGATGAAATGGAAAGAAGGATCTGACCATTATCTAGTCTTATACATGTCGTAGAAACTGCTATTGAATGAATAAAGCGTCTTGACTCCTACCCATGCGGATGCTGATAGATCGGTTTACGCACCTCCACTATTAAATAAGAAAATGAAAGCGAAAGCCCCCAATCGATATAGATGGAGAAAGACTAATTAGGACGCGGAGTTATGTAAACCTAGCAACAACCTTATAAATGAAGCAAGGAATTTAGGGAAGATCTCTTCTATGTTCTAAGTAAAGGGTAAGCTCCATACTTATAGGGTTTTGGGATGCGCTAGTACCAGCATTACATTTCAGTGGGGCCCCACGGCGGAGTCGTTCAAAGATCTAAAAGCAGAATCATCAATTATTATCTAAAAGCAAGCAGTCGTCAATTATCGGCATCGGTTTTCTAAAGGATTAGGGCTAAACGATAGATGAGGCAGAATCACAGTCAAACAAATAAGAAAACAAATAAGAATTCCGAAGTTACCAGGCAGAGAATCCTAAAGAAATATTTACTAAATCAATCTTGAGAAGTTATGTCTTTTCATTAAATAGAGAAAGTTATGTGGATCCTAGCCTTTCTTCTAGCTACTTTGGAGAGTCACCTTTAGCTGTTGGCTGTCATATGAAAATAAGCAACTAAGCTAACGAATGGGACTAGCCGGGGTAAGTCGACTTATGAGCTATACAATGAATGCCATCTATTGGAAATAAAGCGCTATTCGTGGACCTATACCGAAACCCGCCCCCACAGCAGAAGGCCTTAAGGATGATCTTATATCCGTCCGTAAGCTAATCTCTTGAACTCATGAAAAGCAAAGAAGGCTTCTTCCTTAAGGGCCAAACAAAGCCAAAAACCGAATTGCTAAACCTGTCTGCCATTTGACATAGACACCCTTACCTTATTGCTCGAGGTCCATATTAAGAATACCCAACCTACTACTTTTGGATAATAGAGGCCTATAGACACGGGTTCTAGGACAGGACCATAACCTAGCATTTCCTCCGGTAAAGGTAAACCATTGCCCCCACTAACAATTCATATAGATTGGCGGAGTGTTTACTTTCTCTCCTTTTAGTTCTACTTTAGGTTCAATCACTATATTAGTTTCAGATCGCACCAAAGTTCTATTTTTAGAGAGAAAGTCCTACCTATTTAGAAAGAGTGGCACTCTGGCTCCAGATCTATCAACTGTGGAAGCTCGTGCAAAGAAGAAAGGCTGGCAATTACTTCGCATGAAGACGATAATGCCCCCTAATAAAAGCTATATATCACTTGGCGATAAGAGAAAGGGGAACCTGAGCAGCTTGTTACTTTAGAAGCTATAGCAAATGGGCCCTACAACAATCCAAATAAGAGTATAGGAAGCTTACCGGATAGTCTTAGCAGCGAGGAGCAGAGGTCGCCAGGCTCACCAATTCCTGATTGATCTGGCTTCCTTCCCGTAAGCAGTCCGTCTCGTAGGAAATGTATCAAAGTGGTCTTTCTGTAAGGACATAAGCTCGAGTCAATCCTCCGTAAGATCTATCAGTCTCACTTTCTTCCAGCTTTCCAATTCAGTTATACAAATAGGCTCCCGGGCCATTGACTTTTCTTTGAGTTTCTTTCTTCTGTGTGTTTGACTAAGTCACTAAACAATCCATTTTGATTTATTTCTTCCCCCGGTTGGTTAGTTCCTCATTAGTGTTGGTATGGTGCAAGGAGTTATGTAAGATCTTAGGGTTAATACCCATTCCCCCGATCCTTTATTTTCTGTCGGAGAAGAGGAAATCACTGCCCTTGTCTTATACTTTATACTTGAAGTTCACGTGGCCGGTATGCACCATTCTTTAAGCAAGCTTTCTTAGTTGATGTAGTGCTTGACAACTAGTAACTAACTCTCCGTAATCCTCTGATCCTTCTTTCTGTCGAAGGTAATGCTCTGCTTCCACTTTCTAATCTCGTACGCATTCTCTCTGTCAGATCCAAGCCTCTCTCAAGGAAGATCTCGCCCTTAAGCTAACTCAATACTTACCCCCTATCTAAGGTCCTATCTGATTTTAGTGAGGCAGGAGATTGAATCTTCTTTCTTCTGCTTTCCTGCACTCTCTTATAAATGCCTTATCTCAGATCTTGTCATATATCTTTTTAATTCTCTTTGGGGTTGTTTCATATATATATATATATTTCTTTTTCTTCTCTTTTGGGTTTTCTCGGGTAATAAGAGGTCCAGGGGCTTGAAAGCTTACCCGAGCGGATGATAATCTCTTGCTTAGGTTTCTCGTGCTTAATTTACCTATGCTATCCCTCCACTCGAAACTACCCACTTCCTATAATTGCAGTTCACCTATAATTGCAGTTAACCAATAATGTCAGTTCACTAATTTCTCCTGCTATCAATTATGAATTTGAGTATTTACTTTTCGACACTAAAGATAGCAGAAAGCAGAGGAATAGACAACTCTACTCGTTCGGGTGCCATAATCCAATGGTATCCTTAACTCCCTTAACCTTACTGTTAGAGTACGAGGAGCTAGCTAGTAAGCAACAAACTCGATGGAACGCCCCAATAGGCTATTATAGCTATCCGAAGTCCTAAAAACGATCATTACCCTACTAAGACCATATAAACAAGTTAGTTTTTCGACCATCAACAACTAGTTAGTTTTTCTTTAGTGACTTTTGCCATTCAATTTCTTTTGATAAGCTCACGTGAACCCCTAAAACTCAGAAGGTATCACTAGCCTCACTTCAAGCCGAGGAAGCAATAACGCTCTAGCGGGTGCAATACCTATTCCCACACTCTCTCGCTCCTGCCTCATGACATGGAGATCAACCTTTAACCACTCATCAAGCAAATCCAAGATGGAAACAATTTCTGGAGGAACAAGAAAGACAATAAGACAGATAAACAATACCACTTCTATCGGTCGGAACAGAAAGAACAGACTAGCATGAAATAAGTGTGCTCACACGCATCGCAAAGACTCGAAACCCAATCGCTAACCATCGAATCGGAAACTGACAAGACCGCTTTTTGTCTAGCTAGCTTTGTCTTATGTCCACGGCGGTAACTACTTCGGACGACACGGAGAGCATGGAAGAATAGTGCTTTCTTTCCATCTTTGCTGTTGATCTTGTATCGGCATTCTCGTATCGACAATATCGTACGCGGAAACTCAATTCTCGTATCGACAATATCGTACACGGAAACTCCTGTGGGTCAATAGTGCGAGTCAAGGAATCGGTATCCTAATAATTCCATAAAGCACTAATTGCTTATACTGTGGGATTCCTTTAGGTAAAACCGCTAGGCC
Source organism: Musa schizocarpa (assembly GCA_900464855.2). Lineage (NCBI taxonomy): Eukaryota > Viridiplantae > Streptophyta > Magnoliopsida > Zingiberales > Musaceae > Musa > Musa schizocarpa. The sequence goes on from LR890030.1 coordinate 385,697, forward strand.
TAGACCTCCTAGGTCCTATAACAGCTATTGGTTACGAGCTTAGAGACATAAGAGCTCCCGACGGAGACAAGACGGCAGTGATTGTGGGAAGGAAGTATCAAGCTAGGATGAACCCTTCCCACGGGCCATCCCTTTCCCTTTACAAAGGAGATCCCTGCCATGTGGCACTAAAGCTTCCATGTAAACTCAAGAGTGAACGAAAGCCGGACATATATGCGAGTTAAAGTAGGACGAGGCCAAAGAAGCCAAAGGTAGCTAGTAGAGGAAAAGGTAGGTTATTCTTTGTAGTCCAAAGTCAAAGATTAAGTAGCATTTAGAACCAGCATCTAAGTAAATTCCAGATCTATAGTAAACATCCGTCTTATATCCTCTATGTGCATGGGAAGCAGAGCTTAAGGCATATTCCAATAATAAAGAGCTGGAAGAGGCATCTATTTCGGTGCTTGCTTCCTCTCATATCTATATGCCCGCTTCGTAATGGAATGTAAGCCTTTAATTGAGTGTCCGATGAGATCAGAGTAGAACCAAACCTAAGTGCATGGCATGTACCCGAACAAAGGGTAATAGTTAAGCATACAGAGAAGAAAAGGGAGATAAGCCTTCGAGCTGGTAGAGACCCGGCTAGCACGCTCACTATAACATCCAAGCCAAGGTCTAGCCAAAAACGTGAGAATGCCCTGGGGGAATTAGGTCTCTCGAGCCTCTCGGTGAGGAACTGGAAAATGAAAGAAAAAGAAACCAACACTACTGTTAGAAATAATGCTCAAACTAGCTTTAAACAAGGCAAGGCAATCTTATTGTAGCGAGCTCGACTGATGTTGTATAGGGATGCAATACTTTTTTCTGTACGGTGAAGTACATTGACCGCTTTGCCAGCTACCTATTTTATCGCATACCATTACCGAGGGCTCGCTTCAATCAATCCTTTCTGAGTTACTGGCGAAAAGAAAAGGGCATGAGAGCTGTACGCCTACCTACTGTTTCAGAAGGCTACATTTACTACCCCGATTGGTGTGAAGTTAGTGTTTTATATGATTACCCGATGATTACCTTGACGCGCCTAACCTAGCATCCGCATATCCTCTGCTTTCTAGAAGGGAGATTTCACATAAGACTTTACATCAAATGTAGGACTTGGTTTAGGAGACTTAGAAGTGCAAAGCTTAATTAGGACTTTCCCTTAGGAGTATTCTCATCTCTTTTTATGGGAGGTTTTGAAAATAGAATATGATAATAGTAAGCAATGGCATTTGAGTACACTTACTGGAATATCGAACTTATGCTTTTTTCTTACTTAACTATTAGGCAGAGGTATAGCTAAACTTGATTGCCTCTTCCCAAAGCCAGCCGGCCTAAAGTATTTAAAAGCATCATCGAGCAGCAGAAAGTCCCTTCCTTTTCATGGAATCAATCCGTAGCAAGATTAGCTCCTAAAGCTGCAACTATTGATTTACAAGCAATAAAACGGCTGGGCTAACTAAGAGGGCTTTATAGCTTTCGTTTTCTTGCTTGGCTCAAGCGCCGGAGATTCAATTTAAGCTTTTTCTATAAAAGAGCGTATTCTCGGCATCAATGCACACACTAACTCCTGTCAAGATCCGATCGGAAATAGCCGAAGAGGAATGTTAAGAGTAGCTTCAAAGTTCCGTCGCCTTCATGCTGCTATATCCCTTTTTGATGAATCTAATCTATTCCATTCATTTATTCTCTGACAAAACTAACGAAAAATGTATGAGAAGTTGGTTGGGGGAGTGACTTCGCTCGCCTTCGGGTTAGTTAAGAGTGCTCGCTTGCTTCCTCGTTTGCTGCTTTGCCACCTTGCTAATGCTAAGAAGTTACCTTCGTTGGTTACTGTCCTAGGTCGGGATTACCTTCTATTGCCCTGCAGAGAGAATAGAGTTAGTCTTATTTGAAGTTACCCCCCTGTATTTCCCCAGAATCCCCAGTTCAATCTGAGCTGGAAGGCTGCACTCGCTCACGCGGGATGTTTCCGAGCTATATTTCTAAACCAGTGGGAGGGGATGTTTCTTTATAACATCAATACTCTTTCGTATCTCTAGCTTTAATGGCGATTCAAAGCACAGTGAGGCGCTTTTAAGCGAGTTAAAGTAGTCTCCTTTCAAGCGGTTACCTTTCAAACATACTTTTTTAGATTGCATAACGAAAATACCCGGCAAGATCCGAAAAAACGAATAGAAAGAGGGGAGAAAAAGTGTCTAGATCCCTTGGTGCGAAGGGCCTTGTTCTCGAATCCGCAATGATTTTGTATTGCCGGTTCCTGGGCTATAGTGCATGCGGTGGGAGTTAGCATTGCCATTTATTTCCTGTCGTGCTAGCCTTTCCATTGTGAGTGGGATTGCAGCTAGAACAGACAAAGCAAAAGAAAGACCCCGCCGTTATTAAAGGATTTACTGCTTTTTCGTAAGAATGGAAGTAGTTACTATTTCATACCAGAACTAAGATGCCGGTATTTCTTATTTGATTATAACAACTTGCTCCGGATATCCATCTCTTGTATAGTTGGATGAAACACTACTTGGTTTTATAATAGCAATTAGAGAAATAGGACTTGCTCGAAAGATTACCTGGAAAGCTGGGCCCTTACTATTAATTGCAGGGAATAATCAAGTACTGGCTTTGAGGCAGTGACGGGACTAAGAATTTAACTCAGTAGTGGACTTGGGTGCGAGGAAAGGAAACAGTCATAGGTGGAGCAGAGCCGTTTTGATAGAGTTTTGAGTGAGAGTTAGAGTGAATTGAAACACGGATAGATGTAAAAAAACACCGGTACTAAAGGGTAAGGCAGGAAAGGATAAAGATCAAATTTCTGCCTACGCAAGTGGTTCTGCTAGAGGTGAAGAGTCTAGGTCAGCACTTAAGGGATAGGTCGGGTCGGGTGCTTGTGTTTCGCAATTGAAGTTACGTTCCTGGAGATCTTTGTAAGCCAGTTCTAGTTCTGTTATTTGCTTTCTCTTTGCGCCTTTGCTCTCCTCTTTTTCCTTTGCGCCTTTGCTAACCTCTTATTTCAGTGAAGAACCGATGAAGACAGGACTCCCGCTGACAGTAATGCTTCCTTTAATGGAAACTTGGCTTCCTTTTCTTATTCATATATATCGGCACGCACAGAACAAACAAGGGAGCAAGAGCAAGTAACGGCTTTTACTCAGGGTTTATAGCCCACGTTGTACTCGAACTCTCTGGCACCAATTGAATTTCAAGCAAAACTCAGAGAAAAGCGAACTGTTTAAACGCATTCTGTTACTTCTGCATCACCAGTTTCAGGATCATAAAGCTTTATAAGTAGTTTCAACCTGGTGTTGTTGGCGCAGGGCAAGAATCTATTACAGGCAAGGAAGCAAGGTTCAATAGAGTATAAGATTGAAAAGAAAGGTGCTGAAAGCCGGTTAACAATTATCTGATTTTCCTCGGGTACGTCATTTATAGCGCATTAAACTCTAAAGTGAGAATTGCGGAATGGAATAATCTTAAAGAGATTAGACTGTGAAAAAACTCATTCACTCTTCTTCGCTTATCGGTTGACCTTCTCCTCTCACGCGTAGTAGTTGTTATTAGTTGACACTGGACCAACCCTTTAACCAAGATTATTTTCCTCTGAAGCACACTGAAGTAAAGTAGATTTATGTTCTGGATTTTGAGGTAGAAAGTTAAGGGGCGTAAGCAGAAGCGAGGTTACTTCAGTAGATAAAGAAAGCTGTTAAAGTTTGAGTTGTTGTTGGCGACTCGAGAGGCAGAGAAATAAGGAGGTGATTGTCCCGCAGGAGCTTACAGTACTGATTACTCATATCTTAAGGGGTGCTAAAGTCATAAAGATAAAGATCCGAATCAGATGCTTGAACAAGAGAATCAGCGGAATAAAGAAACCTAGGTGTATTTGATATAGAAAGATCTCGGTAATCATAGAAAAGGGGTTAAGCGGTAAACGACCAGATAGAAGCGCACTGAATACTTGTATCTTCTCAAGCAAGAGAAGCAAAGCAAAGGTTATGGGGCGCTAACGGTGAGGGAGTTTTTCAAGGCAATTTAAATTCGAGTTTGCTATAACAGAGAAATTATTGAATTGGGTAGTATCACACAGTAACAAGAAGACTTATAAGGCTTAGTTGCCCGCGAGAGAGGAAATGAGAATTCTTAATTTAACCTCGGCTCTTAACTTTGCTTGAGTCAGTCCACGGCAGCTACAGGGGTTCAAGTCGAGTGCGGGATGCGCCAATCGTTCTCGTTGATTTCCGCTTTGTATAGAAACTGTAGTCATATTATATATACACTTATATATGTAGATGATCTCGGTTAAGTAATCTCGCTTATATATGATCTCGGTGTTGCAAGTCATTATATATGTGATTAAACTAGTAAACAAGTAAGGGTAGCTAGATGAGATGAAACAAGAGCAAGGGTGGAAAGTATTGTACTAAACCTATAGGGTTCCTCTGCCAACTTAGTTTTTCATGCAAGTCTTGAAGAAGCTCGATAGTCTATTTACGAGTAATGTTAATGCATAGTTAAACAGAGTCATATAGACGCAAAAGGCTACTATCGGGTCGAGGTGCGTGCTTGGCTTGCTCCTAGGTTCGAGTAAGGTTGCTAACTTCTATTAGGGTTGTTTAGGTTCTTTTCTTGGCTTGCTCTTATATACAAGTTGTCTTTGTTATCGGAGAGAAAGTCGTTAGCAGCAAGCGGAAAGGAGAGTTCTGTTGCGCTAAGCGGGAAGGGCAGTCGAGCTCAGGTCCGTTTAGGGAATTATCATTCCAGTTTCTAGGGATATGGGGGGTATAGATTCAATTTAATAAGTGTGTTTGCCTTGTTGAGGTCCTTGAATTCCAGTATGGTACGGCAAGGCTTGAAATAAGATAATAAAGGTATTAGGAACTTGTCTATGTCTAGCGGGAGTTGTGGACTCGGTGCACTATAATAAATGGTGTCCGGTCCGGGAAAGTTTAATAATTCATTGTTGAGTGAGGGTGTTCAAGTTGTCGATTCAGAAATATCTGTCCTAACCATCTAAGTATTCATAAGCTAGCTTGAGTCTCGTCTCTTTCTCTTTGGGTGCTAGTTCCCTTGCTAGTTGAGTCAGCAACAAGTAGTGGTCCAAGTCGAGCGAAGAACCAGTTATTACCCCAAAAAGTAAGATTATAACGAGTAAATCTTCAGGGTGCTTGTTTGATTCAGCATATCTTTCCTCAGTAGTGCTTACTTTATCTTGTTCCCTAGCTTGTTCCTACTCTTTCCGTCCTGCAGTAGCTCCTTCTTGGCCAGTTCCGGTTTGCTTACTTATATTAAGGTTTCGTGGCGTGGAGAATCGAATGTCTTTCTTAAGCGCTAAGTTAATCAGTATAGAAAGGTTTGTAGGTTTAAGTATAAGTTTAAGTAGGTTAAAGTAGGTGTCGGTTATACTTAATATTGAGGTTCTTAAAGGGGAGGTCGGGCAAGCCTAAGTGCTAACTTTCGGTGTTTAGTGACTCTTGGGGCGCGCCGGGCAGTAAGCAAATTGGAAGCTTTAGTTTTAAGCAATTCCTTATTTGGTTAATATATTCTCTGTAAGAAGGAAAACTCTCATATTGGATTTGATTATTTTGCACTCCATTCTCTTCCTGACTTTTGCACTCAATGAAACATGTAAACAAGTAAGGATAGCTAGATGTGATGAAAAGTGAACTAGTAAGGGGGGTAGAGCTAGATGAGATAAAACAAAGAGCCAGGGAACAAGTTTGTGGTAGTGAGTTTGCCTTTGAAGCAAGCAAAAGAAAGTGCTAATGCGAGTTCGGGGCGACTCGAGAGGTTATTGTTGCTGTGTCTTTACTAACACTCGAGAGGTTTTTGTTGCTGTGTCTTTACTCACTTATATACCACATGAAAGATAGACTCAATTCATTTATTTTATTGACAAAAAATGAGCATAAGCCTGGATATGAATCAGTGCTTGTGTTGTCTCCGAGATAAAATGCTGTGCTAAAGTCTGGGTATCATGAAATATAGTTTCCCTGGAATCCGTTTGTCTACGAGAATGTCCTTCCTCAGCTTGCCGTGCACTTGAATTATTGTCTTATGGAGCGAGGTTAAGTGGAGAGAGGGTTGGTGCTAGTGTTGTCGTATCAAGAATAAGAGAATCCGCAATTAGGGAAAGTAGAAAGTGAGCAACAAGCTGGAAGGGAGTTGATAGTAGAGTTTCGAGGCTTGAAGCACCTATTGTTAAAAAAAGATAGAGATTCCATTAAAAGATCTGAAACAGGATTATAAGCAGTATAAGGGTATTCCGTTCTTGTTTCATTGTTAAGATCATCTCCGTCAGTAAAGTAAGTTGCAAGCCAAGTATAGAGAGGGTTGGTGCTAGTGTATAGAGAGGGTTGGTGCGAGGCTTTGATGCGCTAAGTGAATCCCGGCAAGCAACTACAAAGAGCCTTGTGAGTTTTCATCAGTGAGCCTTGTTAGTTTGAAACATAATCATTAGCCATAGGTATATGAGCCAGAGAAGAAGTAGTGGTGTCAAAGTCAGTGGTAAGCTCAAGGTCAAAAAGCGGAATTCGCCATAGGGGTTTCATAGCTTCGGGTAACCACCCATGTGCTCTAAGGTAACTAAAGGTCTAAGCGGACTACTTATTAGGTCTAAGCGAGCTATAAAAGCGCAAAGTCTCCCAGATGAGTGATTGGCTCTAAGTCCGGGTTCAGGTGAAGGTCAGAATTGATTCCTTCTTATGCTTCTTCAAGTGGAGTTAAAGCTGCTCTTGTTTCATCGTTTTAAGAAGCCTCATCTCATTCTCATGCCCACTACACTGTGTTGTCTCCAGGAAAGTACTCCATAAAATCTAGTGTTCAAAACTATCAATAAGGTCAATAAAGTGAGCAGCCCTAGATGGTGTTGTAGACGAGAGAGGATCTGAAGCTGTGTGGTATCAGTGCAAGCTTGAGTATAGGGGGTCTACTTACAGGAGTCTATTTCCAATACAGAGGAAGACATCCGGATCGTTCGAATAAGTCCCGAAGGTCGGTTCACTCGGGTTGACTTCCCTTATGCATCCAGCCGCTTCACAAATGTTAATAGGTTATACAGAAGGGTGGGTTGGTGTTGGTTATAACTCTTATGCGTTCTTCGAACCTTCTTCTCAACTCGTCGCTAGAGGAAGCTGTCGTGTTTGCCCTACCACATTAGGCCAAAGCGTTGGATCTCAGGATCGATATTTACCCCTAAAGGGAGAACAAAGCACTAAAGGAAGTTAGAGCATGGACAGGAGGGAGTTGGACATATCGGAAACTATCCGAACGTGAGACAAGAGCGCCCATACCCGCATCCAACCATTCCGACAGGTACGCTCTAAGAACTCAGGTTTTCCTACTACTTCCCCAGAATACATTCCATCTGGGGTTCACGAGGACTGCTAACCACTGATAGGGATTGAGAGTACCTCAACTCCAAACCAACATTCAAAGCGGACAGGGGCGAGTACAATCTCCCTTCAGAGGCGAGTACACCTAGTATCCGACCATTGAAAGAGCGGGATTCTTCTTTACCTCCGGAACAGGTGTTCAGTGCTGTGAGGGAATAATCTATTACGGGCGTTGAAGCTAGTGCGGTGCGGGGAAAGTCGACATCAACGAGATCTGGATCTCAATCTGAAGCTGTATCCGCGAGAGAGTTTCAGTTTCAAGTCAGAGTCCTCTTTTGAGGCCCTTGATTCTTTTCTGCCCAAAGCCAGCCCTACCCATAAGGAGTGATTTGTTTAAAGTCGAGTTCGAGCCTAAGCGAGTAGGAGAAGGAGTTGGCACTTGCTTTACTGTCTACGCTATGATATAATAACTTTCTTCTAATAAAATAAGGGTGTTGGCGATACCAGAGAGAGAGGAAAAGCTGTTTCCGTTTCCGTAGGTTATTGGCAAAAGTCTATAAGGTTGTTTCTTGGCAGATAGGTTATTGTGTTAGAGTCTGTTTCTGTTCGCCCAGTTCTTCTTTCATCATATATAGAAGCCGAAGCCGACGAAAAAATAAGGAACAGGAAAAGGATTAGCCCTCTTCTCTTGTTGAACTCCTCTTGTTGAATTAGTTTAAGCAGTGAAAAAGATCTGTTAAATCCATAGAGCACCTACACCTAGTATAGAAATAAAGATATACCCCCAAAACAGGACAGGAGGTGAAGCTGAACAACTTATCATATTTACTGCGCCAACGACTTATTCTTTATATACTCTTCGCCCAATATCAATACTCTGGCTCCGAACTAAACTCCAAAGTACGAATGAAGAATGTTACGGTATTATCAGTAAGAATTCAGAATGGAATGATCAACTAAAGGGTACGATCTAGTGCATTAAGTAATAGGTCACTTACCCACCCCCGCTCGCCGAAAACTAGTATACGCTTGCCCCGAGTCTCAATGAGTCTTTTCCCTATTAGCAACCTTTAATATAGCTTCAACTTAGAGAATAGCCTATATTACTGCTTTCCTTTATGTGGTCTAGACTTATGCGCTTACAACTCAGGAACAAATTATCACACTCCACTTCTTTTCCCGCTCCCGCTCGTAGAGTTCCGTAAGCCGAATCGACTCTCTTTTCAAATGCTAGAGTTCGAGTTTAATCTATAAGATCATCTCTTTCTGTTCGAGTTTCATCAACGAGAGAATCAGCCGTTTAAAAGAGGTAAGCGGACCAATAAACAAGCTTAAGCTGCTTAGGTAGGGACAAAAGAAAAGGGTGTAAGCTGGATAAAAAAGATCTAAATCAGCAGTAATCGTTTTGTCTATAAGAGTTGTCGGCTAACGGTGAGTTCCAGTTTTCACAAGCAAAGAATTCTATCATAGGTCCAGCGCAAAGCAAACAAGAGCAAAGAATCATATCATAGGTCCAGCGCAAAGCACACAAGGTCCGTATCAGGAACAAACTCCGGGTAGGTAGCTGAACCAACAAGGGCGTAAAGGTCAAAAGCCAATGAGTCAGTGGGAGCTGGATATGAGTCAAGATCTGATGCTGGATCATAAGGATGAGCAAGATATTAAGCAGTTGTCAGTTCCATTGACATTCCAGTTTTCCTCGGAGCTAACGGAGCTATGCGCTCTAAAGATTCCGCGTTACTTAGTTTGGTTGGGTGGGGCAATCTTCTAGACTAACTTCTGCGCTCGATAGATTCAATGCCATATTTGGGGCTTCTACGCTCGAAATAAAGATTCCTTTTTCCAATAGAGGTTCAGGTTCAAGTGCTTGTGCATGATTAAGTTGGGCGAGGAAACTCCAACCGGGTAAGAAGTGAGGTTAACGAGGTAAAGTCTCAACGCAGCGCAAGTCAGCAATAAGGTATAGAATCGTTAAGATGAAAAACGATATTACTCCATTATATACTATGGCAAGAAAGAATCCACTCCTTCTTCCGCGCTAAGGTACGATTGATAATGTCCTGATTCTCTGTCCGTTCTTGTTAAGTATCCGAGATCATATGCTTGAGTAGAAGAAAGATTAGAAGCTTGAAAAGGATTAGGTAAGGAAGTCAGAGTAGATGAAAGAGCAGAGAACAGGCAATTACTAGTTAGGCAAAGGCAAAGAAAGTCCAAATAAAGCTGCGTTAATAAGTGAAAGCAACTATAGACTTAGTTTAGCTCCCGAAAACCATGAGTCTGAAGTGGAAAAGTAGTGGTCCTGTTTCATCAGTATTTGTTGCGCGGCAGAGGTTAATAACTTACTTAATAAGCTTTGCCAAGATAATCATATATGTAAGAAGAGAAGAACTAGAAGAAGAGAAGAACCAGTGCGAGTTTTGCTTGTTCCGCGTTTGTTGACCTGTCCCTAAGAAAAATATTATTGAGTTTAACCCTCCGCACCGACCTAAGCTAAGGGATAGCAGCCGATATGAGTTCAACTTGAGTTTAACCCTCCGCACCGACCTAAGCTAAGGGATAGCAGCCGATATGAGTTCAACAAGTTTCTTTAGAGTAAGCAGTGAGGAGGGAGGTGCCTCTCTAATGGAAGATGTGGTGACCAATATTATTCCAAAGCAGTGGGTTCAATCAATGATATACTAGTGTAGCTATCCGACGAGCGACTAAGTTATAGGGGCTCCTGCGGATTCTGATTCTCTTGGATACATTCCTGTCAACCATATACTCTAGGAAAAGGTCAAGCCTCAAGGAATAGTTGCCCTTTCGAAAAGCACCTGCACGTTATTAATTGGTTTTGCATATCTGAGCGAAGTTTCAAAGCAATATTTATATCTTCAAAGCTAGTATCTGAGTTCAAAGAAAGTAAGTATCCGAGTTTCAAAGCTAGATTCCATTCTCTCTTGAGAGTTGAGAGTCAAGAGTCAGTCTATGGTATGTAAAGTCAACAAGCTATTGTTGGTTCCCTTGTGGGCAATAAATGGTAAAGAACAAGCCAAGGGCTACCGCAACACTAAAACCTGCGAGGAGCTATAAAGGTGTAAGCCTTTACTGTGGATCTGAAGTAAACAAATACTTAATGGAATCCATCGAACGAAGAAGCCAAAGCAGAGGATTTTATTGTCCAAACTATCCTTGATTACTTATAGACAAAAGCAACAAACACTGATTAAACTCGGGGTTAAGATAAGAGTGATGAAAACAAAGCAGTTATGGTTGGCTAGGCATATCTGAACGCTAGACTTGCTGGAAGGATGGAGGCAGAACATACAGTTAACGCAAGGGAAAGCCTTAGTTCTTAAAGGATAAGCTCCGCAGTCTTCCTAGATTTTCTATTATTTATGCTAGCTTGTTATTACCAAGTCAGCTTCTGTCTTCATCGCCTTATTCCTCACCGGAACCCCCGGCAACTGATCCTGATACAAGAAGATAGTAAAGGTAAGGTCAAGTTGTTGACAGTGTCTTGTATTGAATAGAAAAAGTAATAAGAGTCAGAGAGTTTAAGTAAGTCAGCAGCAAGCAGTGTAAGTAAGTATCGTCTCTTTGGGCGCTAACGTATGGTTTCATTTCTTAATTGAATGTTGGAATCGAAGGAAGGCTAAAGTAGAAAGGAAGGGTTGCGCGGTCTACTTCAGTATAGATAGGTTCTTGGCAAAAGTCCACAAGTGAAGATGCTGTTCGAAAGGAAGATGTTGGCGCAGGTAAGAGGTAAGATTAACTTAAAGTAGAGGTAAGGTCAGCAGAAACGCAAAGTTAGGGAGTTATTGTGCTCGTTGCTTGGCACTTTATTGTAGTCTTTACTGCCTTTTAGTCTCGCTCTGCAGGGCCTGTATCTTGCTTTGTTAGCTTCCCTTACTAGCTTTGATTCGCTCTCCTAACTCAGATCCGGATCTCTACTTGCTTCTTTTACTCTGGTACTATTAATAATAAGAAAAGAGGGAGTGGCCCAGCCTTACTCGCCGAGTATAGTAGTCAATCTGACTCACCGGTAGCGCAAAACCCTAGACCCATAATGCTGATAAAAGAAACCATCCTTATCGCATATTATCTTAGTAACCAAGGGACGGGATCGAAGCGACCTTTAAAGCTTTCCATGCTTTAAATACAGACACAGGGCATGAACCTGGCTTTCCCGCCTATTAGTCTGCTCCTATGGACTTTTATTCTGTAACCACCGTATCTTTTCTCTTATTAATAAGTAATTGGACTAGCGCGTACATAGATTGTAATCAACCTCTCCATAGCGATAATAAGAATCTAAAGTCAGGGCAACAGCAATAGTATAGAGCATAGAACCAACCTCGGTATTATTCGAATATAGGTATGAGCTCTCCCCGGCCTAAACCGATTGCATTGTTTGCATTATGTAGTTAAGTTCACCCTTTATTCCTTTACTAATAAGTACTAATAAGTATAGGCCTTAAGCTACTTACCTCCATTACTTAAATACGGATTTGGATCCTGCCACTACCACTTCCAATACTCAAACCAAATATAGGGAATTACACCGGTACTTCATTACTTGGTGACTTCTCAGACTTATCTGCTCGGTTACCTGTTGCACTATACTATTAGAATGGGGCTACTCATCTAAAATCTATATAGATCTCCCAAAAAACGAGTCTTGCTTTACTGTATATTAGCTTTTCTCCCTCCCGCGTTTTCGTTCTTTTACGATGGATGGGGGAATCTTTCACTCTTTCTTCTTTCCCCGGGCTCTAAGGCTACTTATGTATCTCAGCACTTCATCCTGTAACTCCTGCCTTACATTCCCTTCTCTTAGTAAGGGTAAGGATCTCTTTGCTCTACGGGCTTTTAAACTAAACTATGCGCTACCAATACCTTCTTTTATAATGTGGAATTGAACAAGTGCTAACAAGGCGACTACTCCGCTGGTAAAGAATCAATCCCCTAACAAAAAAAAAGAATGCCCACACAGGGTAACAAGCCTTACTCTACATAGATATAAAACGGACATCACTATAATAGATATAAAACGGACGTCACTATAATAGATATCGAACTGACACCACTGCCCTAACCCTTACCTTTACTGTTTCTCAGACAACTCCCACTCTATAGGAAATCGGCTACTACCTAATGGAATGAAACTCAGCAGTCTCAATCAGAGTGCTAGGACACCGCCTCCACTAACTAGGAATTAAACTCTAAACTATGGCACCGACCTGTACCTTTATTTATTATCTTTAGCTTTGCATCCTTGCTTCTTAGTTAAAGAATATTTGTATATTAATACAGACTGGAATCACTGCCAGTAAGAGCTGAACCGGGAATTCCATTACTAAGCCAAAGAGTCAACCAAATAGGTAGGCCACTATCTTTAACCAGCTAGGAGAATGGAGCTGGTGCTAATCAGAATGTATCCACGCTGGAACTATCTCCTTTGTTCGAGCTACCACCACTTATCTTTAGAATGGGGCTATTGCTTTTAAGACGGAAAGTAACTCAACTAGAACCCAGCAACTAATACAATAAGAATCGAGCAAGAGCAATAAAGAGAATGAGATCAATAAAAGTTAGAATTGCGCTAGTGTGGATCCCCGAAACAACCCAGTTATTAGCCTGTCCCTCTTCTCTTTGCTGTTAGCCTGTCCAGCCTTGCTTTTCTTCTCTATCTTTTCTGTCTATCGCCCCCGGTCTACAACTCTACCAATCCTACCTTTGAGTCTTAGATGATGAACTATCGGACTGATATGTTGCCCAGATATTGAGAAGAGGATAGCTTATCCAGATACAGTACAGTACTACTACTTATGATAACTAAAATGGGAACAATAGCTTTTACTACTGGCTATCATTCGGTATTCCGTTTCCTTATATTAATTTCATGATTCTTGTCTTTTATATTATCTAATAAATGGTATCTCCAGTTATTTTGTATGCTATTATCTAGTATTTTATTAGGACAACTTGGTCTAAAAAGTACAATCGCTATTTCCAGACGAATAGAGAATAACTCCACGGGTAGTCAATCTTACTCAACTGGTAGTAAATCTTACTCAACAGTAGCCAAGCCCGGCCTCTATTAACCCGAGCCTTACTTTCTTGGGGCATAAGTGTTTATTTCCGTTTCCAGTATGCCTCGCCCCTTTAATAAGTCTTAGAAGCATTGGTTCAATTGCTTTTTCTGAGGTTCTATTCCTGTCCTATCAAAGCAAGGTTCCCTAACTAACGAGGTACTTATTCACCACCCGGCCTTACTACTGTGTTTCATTATTATGCGGTCCCCTGTTAGTAGTTATTTAAGTTTAAAAACAAGTAAAGTCAGAAGAAAATCCGATATCTCTGTATCTTAGCTCTCTTATTCCACACTTGGAGCTTGGGCCTGTCGCTACTTACTTCAAGACTGTACTTGTTAATAGGGAGTTGGACTGCTACTAGTAATACTGGAATTATCAAGTTGGAATCGACCTACTACTTATGAGGATGGAACCACTATACTCATAGGAATAGGGCTCGAGCCTGGAACTAGGAATTACACTAGCGCTGACCCCCGCTAACGAATTAAATACGGGTACCGGTATACTGTGCCTAGCTCTAGGGCATTGAGTCAAAAAGAGCTGCGCGAACTACCAGATCGAAACACTACCTAATAAGACTGAAGGTGGATCACAGGAATCAAATACTACCTTCACCTAAGGGGATGGAATCCATGCTAACAATAATAGAACTCACCACCCCCAGATTCACCAATGCTCTTGAGAATGAAAAAGCACCCATAGGAATGTGAACTCGTCGGATGCACTGGGGAACGAATCAGAATATAACTACATAGCCCAAGCCTTCCTCCCCTTAGGTAAAGAATAAAAGAAGGGGATGTCGGACTGAGATAAGAAAGTATCTGCTTTCGAGTAAAAGGGAGGCAGGCTTACTAGTGAGATAAAGAAAGAAAGTAAGGGCTGCTTTAGATGCCTACTACTGAACGGATCTTAACGACTCTACTATAAGATAAGACTGTCTCACATAAAACAAAAGAAGTGCTGTTAGAGTGACATTTCCACTAATCTATTTCTGGGTGAAGCAAGAATTCAATCAAGCAGCCTAAGAACCAAAGTCGAAATACGGAATAAGTGTCTACGCTAAGCTATAGGAATGGACCGATACTAACAAGGTTCCGAACTCATACTAACAAGGATGCAACAAGAACACGGGAACAAAACGACTATATCTAAGACTACAGCCACTGGTACCCAACTAGGCTTTCAGCACCTTGCTTTTACTCCTAACTAGCCATATGATGAGAATTAAATCACAGGGGAGTAAGTAGGATTTACTCCTATGCAAATAAGACTGACTCCACTAGCGGGGAACCCCACCACTAACTATTACTACTAAAAGAATTGATCTATCAACAAGGAAATCAACTTTAAAGTAAAGATACCCGGGCTACAAGGACTTTTACTCACAAACTCAGATTTATGCTCGCAAGTGAGAAAGCAACTACCATTCGAAGAAACTTATCATAAAGAATCCCGCTACTGCTTCTAAGGCTCCCACAAACCCTATACAAGGATTGCTTGACTCACCTTTTCACTAGCACTCTAGGCTGGCTTACTTTTTTTAAAAAGAAGGTTTACTTTGTGCTGTAGTCAAGGCTGTGCCACACTTTCCACTAGAACTCGTAAATCCAACTCATAAGTAATAATCTGGATACCCTTACGCAACTCAAACCTAGGGCTGATAACAAGAGTCATTAGTCTCGGAATGGACCCCAAACCCAGGGGAATCAAACAAAGAAGTAAGGACTACCCCACCAACCTATTTGATGAAAAAAGGAATTGAAACACCGCCCAAGAGAAAGAAATGGAGACTTTGCCTTATACCTGGAGAACTAAGTCTGATTTACTTGCTTCTAAGCTCGAATAGCGCCTAACAAGATTGGATCCTAGAATAAAGGTGCTAAAAGCCTCGTGCTTCTCAAACGGAAATAGCGCGCCAAGAGAGTGGAACTACGGGAAACAGACTCGAACCTAAATAAACTAACAAACTAGGAATTTAACTATAGCTAACAAAAATCCAATAGGAAATAGGGATATGGGTTTCAAGGTATCAGATTTGAGAAAGGGGGGTTATTAAAAGAATTGACCAGTGCCAAAACCAACCCACTCTTATAGACATTAATCGTGGAACTCCGCCCTTATACCCTTGCTTTATTTACTGGCTATTGGTCTGTAACCCGTACCTTGCATTAGGACTTCCCCGGCTCGAAGGCTATACATCCTAATATTATGAGAAAACAACCAAAGGATAACAAGGCTATCATTGCTTCTTACTATCTTTGTTTTAAACTGACATCTTTCACTCTTGAACTCAAAGTAGGTAATCCCGCTATTGCTGATGAGACTGCTACTGCTAACCTATTAGACCGAACCTACTACTTGAAAGACTGAGCACTACTAGCAAGGATCGAATCACTGATAGCAGGTCTACCATCCCTCGCTCTTATTCTTTAGTTAGAGAGTTAACCTTCCCCTAACGCATATTAATATGACTTGAAAACAGCTATTCCCTACTACTGGTCTGACTCTCCTTACTGCTGATTTGTCTTTGAGCATAAGATCTAGGGTGGAAGCTTCCGAGTAACGATACCGGGCCAGGCTAAGGATACTAAGAATAGGTTAATAATAATAGGTGTGTAGTCGAGCAGGGAAAGGGGAAGTTAAGCTCATATCGCTAGAGGAAAGATACGTTCGAGAATAAGAATGCTGTTGACTTATAAGAAATATGTTTACTTATAGTAATGATATGTTTACTTGACACCGGAACAAACAGCCGCCTAAATATACAATGAAAAAAGTATTGCTGTTGCCCTGACCCAATTCAATGAAAAACTAGATAAGAAAACACATGCTACTATTACTATTATTATCAGAGAATAGGAAAAGTGACTATCTTGTTTGTATTAATAGAAGTTAATATAATACTGCATTTTATAAGTCAATAAACAAGTCAGAATCAAGCCAGTAATAATAATACCTACCTACTGGGATGTCTAAGAGCCGCTGTCACCCGAAAAAACAGAATCAATCCATTGTTGGTTGCCGGGGTTCTATTCTCTATTCCCAGGTCCCGCTCTAATAGTTAGTAAGGCAATTCCCCTTTTCTAGTAGAGGTAGTAGATAAAGTGGTTCGATTCTTGTCAACAGCAGTTCCACTCGCCAAGCAGACAAGACGACAAGCAGGCTTACTATCTGAACTTTGATTCCTCGACTAATGTCACTGATTCCACTACTCTGGGCTCCCACGCTTACTTTACTGATCGCATATACTTGTATTTCACCCTATGAGCGAACTACTACTTACGATAACTAAACTCGGAACCTAGGCTTAACTACTAACTGAAAGAAGCGAACTGGTTACAAGCAGACTAAGCCACTGGTCTAATAGACTAGAAATAGAAAGCAGGAAACCAATAACTTATTAGCAGGATTTAACTAGTAACAACCCTATACTGATCCCAAGGCTGCCTCTCCTCGCCCTAAATAAAGTAGTTACTCATCTCATTCTTAATACTTAATACAACATTCTATAGCTGCTGACCATCTATCGATGCCCTCATTCTTACGAAAACCACTATTAGTCTAGACCCAATACTTAAGAGCCTATCCACTATATCATAAGTAGCTTCATTCCCGGATGCACCAACTTATACCTAGTACTCCCAAACACGACATTATATTTTGTATTGCCCGCTGCCCTACCGCTCCTAACTATTACTAACCCGCCTTCAAGTCTCTCTGTGTTAGGTATAAAAAGCTATATCTATCTGCTTGCACTCGTTAACTACAGTATAGTTAGGCATTGGTTTGGATCCCGCTATTTGTTGTTGGATTCTATCAGCAGTTGTTTTGATTCCGATAGTTGTAAGTGCAAGTCCCATTGGTATGAGTCGGATTGCTTTACTTACCCCAAAGCTGAACCCAGTGCTTAAGAGAATTGAATTAGTAATAATAAGAATGGAATCGGTACGGGCAGACCGGAATCACTGCTACCAAGTCCCAGTTTCCATATTGGTCCCTATTGCTTCACTTAAGTACAGGCCTCCTCGTTTCCATCCTGAGTTGACTTATTTCTGTCTTACTTTCATATCCCTTTGTTTAGTAGCTCGTACCGTAGCTCCCTAAAGTGTATTACGTGATTAGGCGGGGACAGGCAGGCTACTATACTACTGGCCTGCAGTCTTCAGGTCATGAGCCTTATGAGTCGACCAATTCCTCTACCCCGCTTCTTTCACATGATCCTTCTTTCCCTCTCTCTTCCCAGCGCATCAAAGAAAAACGATTCCAAGCGCAAAAAAGAATACACCGACTGCTGACCCCTGCTGACATCAAAGCCAACTTACTCATCTTTTATTCTTGCACTGCTCACCTTTTATTACTATGTTCCTCTTTGACTCTGTGACTACTAACTGTTAGCCTAGCATTCCTCTTCCTTTCCGCCGGTCTCTTAATCTGAAACTGACCTATGATAACTCTACTATGGATAACAAGGCCTCGAACACTGCACTAATTACTGAAACTAGAAACTTGGAATCAAACCAATACCGGTAAGAGAATAGAGACATTCTACGACAAACAGGCTATCACTGGGTTAACTAGAATATAAACAACGCTTCTAATACTTTAACTTGTAACTTGGAATAGGACACTGCCCAACGAAATAAACTATCAAGTCATAATCTTAGAATGCAGTTTCAGAGTGGAACGTTTGTTTGAATCTCTAGAAAGTAGGTATCTTATCCTACCGCTTGAGAGGATAGGTGGGCAAGAACTCATTCACTTAGCTTCAATTCAGGCAAGGGCAGCGTCAGCTGCTGGCTATTTTCTTATGGCCCAGATCAGAGCAGAGGTTGGCTTTTGGGACTAGTACTTCAGAAGCTAATGTGGTATCATATCAGTGCAAGCTTGAGTGGAGGTAGGAGGCAAGTAGTAAAATCTGAGTTAGAGTCGGGAGCGGCAGGAGCCCCGGTGCATTCATAAGATATATAGTGGTAGTTCAATTAACTGTATTTGTAGCCAAGCCAGAGGAGAGGAAGTCTTAGTTGCAATAGGAGATAGATTCCATCCATTCTGTGACTGCTCCTGTTCGAGTGCTTGTTTAATCCCCAACTAGTAGTTGTCCAAGTAGTGGAGTAGACAATTAGTTGAAAGAATAGAGTCGTAGTACTGTTCTGGTTGAATCCCCAATTCCAGTTATAAAGTCTGGTTATGAGAGATCGGGTTGAATCCCCAACAAGTATACGAGTACCAGATAAGAGAGGTGGGCAAGCTATAACATCTATTTCCTCCCCTGGTAAGTACTGTTAGAGTATGAGTGTAATCCCGGCAGTCGAAGCCTGCAGCTCAGTATGAGTAGCTTTTAGCCAGTAGCCCAAGAATCAACCCGTTAAGGCATAGGATATATCTAGTCAGTAGCAGAATTGAACTACCTCCTTTAAGAGTGGAGCCAGCAAGCTCCGAAGTCGGAATGAAAGATCTATAAACGACAGAGGTCTAGTGGAGATGAGCCAGAGTTTAGGCCCTTCTAGTAATTTACCCCCTGTTTCATCAGTAGCTGAGGTAGACTTAATGGAATGAGTTTAATCCCCAGTGGCATCTGTAATAGTAGCCATAGGTCAGAGGTAGAGGAGACAGAGAGGGATGAGAGAAGGTATTAAATGCAGAGCAAAGTCAAGGGTAGACTCAAAGAATAAGGAAGGGAGAAAGAGAAGAGAAAAGATCCCGCCCTGAAGTTAATGGTTTGAGTTGCATCCCAAACTAGTATACGAGTAGCCCTGAGTGAACCAGCTTTTGGCCCCAACAAGTAGAGTATAGTTGTTGAATAAGTATTTGTTTACTACGGAGAAGTGGATGAGCCTAATTCTTTTAATAGGAGCCATAGGTCAGAGGTGTTAGAGCCAAGCCAGAGTGAGATGAGGAGGTATAGTAGAGTAAGCTAGTCAAGTAATCAATAACCCTTTGAGTGAACAACTTACTATAAGGGCCCTACTTCTTTAGTTCTAGCACCCGAGCTCTACTTGAAGTAAATAAATAAGAATTAGTTGACGCCGGTCGAGGTCAAGTTTAAAGTGTTGTTTAAGTGAGCCTACCTTTAAGGATTGCTAGTATCAGTGTTAGAGGTATAGAGTAGCCAGCAGCGGCAGACAAGCCGACAAGCCACTCGAAATCAGGTGTTACAAAAGAAGCAAGGGAACCATCAAGGGAAGCAGTGAAGTAAGAAGCAGATGAATAGTGAAATTGCTGAGTTGAAGACCGCCCCTACTCTTTGGGACAGTAAACCCTGATTCTCTTTCTTCCCTTTCCATTGATCGGCGAGGAAAGCAGTAATATAAGTGGGCACCAAAATAAGGACTTGTTCTTAATAAGGTAAGCCCGGGCATAAAAGAAAGGTTAACTCATAACTCATAAGTACTGGTTATAAAGAAGCTAGTCTTGTTGTTCTAATGTCTGAATCCGGACTTGGTAATAACCTTAGGACTTGTTGTTCGAGTAAAGTATCTAGTTGTTGGCAAAGGGGAACCAGCAACTTAAGAAGCGGTTTCAAGATCTGACTTTGTTTCAATTGAAAGAGCAAGAGGTCAGAGTTGAATGATCCATAGGTGTATGAGCAAGAGAAGGATCCGAGTCAGACAAGAGGGATAGATCTAGCTGGTACGAGGGCAGGGTATCGAAAGGGAGTTCTTTTCTGGTCTGCCCTGTTTTGTGGAATCCTATTTAGAAGCAGTTCGAAAGGAAGGCGTGTGGTTGGTGTATTTGCCATTCTCTAAGTTTCCCTGGTATATATAAATGAGTAAGGGTACAGCGCTTCTTCTCTTTATTGCTCTAGTAGTTGCTAAGTGAACTTGTCTCCGCTTGTCTGTTATTTTGAGTTTCTCTAGGTTTGATGATTTTCTTCCTTTTATTCCACAGAGAAACCTCTAGTAGTGGGGCCTAGTTGCTTTGCCGAGCATTGCCGACGAGATCAGAAGCCCTAGACAGCAAGGGAATAATCTTAATCATAAGTATAAGGTCTGGTCATAATCTAGTACAGTCGCTCGATCAACTGTAAATTCTGTATTTCATCTATAAAGCTTAGAGTAAAGCAAGAAACCTATGAAATAGCCCTGCACACTGCGGTCAGGTCAACACCACTGAATGATATTTTGACCATTATCAGAGTTTACCCCGGATTGATAGTAGTTTCACTAACTATGGCTCATGTGAAACCTAAGTATATCGGTAAGGAACAGGAACTAAACTCGCTTGCAGCTTCCCTTCGCCCGAGCTACTTTATGACTATGATTCTCTTATATATTAAACAAGCACTACACTTCCTGCTTAAACACGAGTCCTTTCTTCTTACCTTAACCCTTATTTCTTGTTTACCTTATTTCTGTTTCTTGCTCATTTGACTAAAGCTTGTTCTTTTCTTTGAAGCTTATGTTTGTTGGGCGAGTGCTTAGTAAACCCTAAGACTAACTGGTGCCCTAGTTTGTTCCCTTGCTCGTTGATAAAACCTTTTTCAAGTGGGAGCAGTGCGGTATCAAGTATTGGAACAGGCGAAAGTAAGTTAAGCTGAACTTCAAGTATATGGAAATTCTGTTTACTAAATTCAATGATGAACTTTCAAGTCTCGTGTCTAAGTCTGCTCGAGTGGACGAACACTGGATTAGGGAAGCAATAGCGGGGTTCGAATGATGTCTAGTTATTCCTAGGTAGTTACAGCAAGAGCGAGCTACAGAGCCGGAAGCAACTGAATAGAGCTACAGCAAGAATAAGAGCCGGGACACTTAGACTTAGTGACAACAGAGCCGGAAGCGACTACCAGCTGACAGAAACACCCAACAGCCCACAGGAAAGCCAACCATAGAAGCACTCCTCAGGCTACAGGCATAAATTGATTGAGTAGGTAAAGGCATTTCTAAGGAACGGAAATAATAATAAAGAGAAGGGTTGAAGCATACACAGAGGCGGGCTGCAACAACCATTTCTTTTTTTGTCTTACAATTTTGTCTTATAAAAGCTTCGCGTCCAGGGAGGAATTCCTAAGCAGATGTATCAGTACCAACTCAGAGCGGATGTATCAGTACCAGCTCAGAAGGAAATCAGTTAACATGAACAATAAGTATGAAGGTAAGCCCAAGAAGTCCCATTTATTAAAGTGAGTCCTATTAACACTCTCGAGAGCAGATGCAAGCTCTAAGAGAAAAGCCATCAGCAAAGAAGAAATAGCCCCAAGGATACAAGGATCTCTAGCGTGTACAAACATTATTATAGCAAAGGAGGAGCACTCAGCCAAGGGACATAACTTCTATGTTGGAATCTAGTTTTCTAAAGGAGTGCATAGATTAAGCGCGCCAAGAACCTGAATCAATATGTTCCCTGAGTTCCAGAGAGCACAACTTCATTTCTCCTACTACTGGACGTGGGCATCCGTGTGTCAATATGTTAGTTTTAAAGATTACAAGGAGCCTTTCATCTGGGGAAAGCAATCGGAACAGCATATCAAGGAAAACCTCAAAGCAAGAGATATGCATAGGAGATTCCGGAGATAAATCAATGGATCATTCAGAGGCTAAGGAGCATCGAACAGTGGGAACAAGTTTCTCTTCTCACCGAACCGCGGAAATTGTTCAAATCATCGGGACCATGCCAAAAACATACCCATTAGCTACAATGAGTAGAAAGCAAGGGTCAGACTTGTTGTAAGGGAGAGAACAAAAACCCGAAAGCACATTAAAGTACAAAAGAGCGGGATTGGGAGTGATAGAGGAGCGAATGCTGCTGGGCGACAGAGCTCTGCTAACTACTGATAAAAACAAGTAATGAAAATAGTACTAGCAAATCAAATAGAGAAGCACCAGTATTATTCCCCCGAGCACATACACTTCAATGCCCAAGGTCATGCAGAAAAAATGTATACTAAAAGAATTGGGTAAGAAATAGACTCGATAAAGAAAGAGGAGGTGTTCTAACTCATAGAGACTCGATAAAGAAAGAGGAGGTGTTCTAACTCATAGAATTGGCCTTTGTAACCTTTAAAAGCCCACTGCTGCTGAAAGAAGAGCGGAAAAGGGAGCCGGGCATGCTATGGAAGCTACTCAATACCCATGAGAAACTGTGGAGACCATTCAAAATAGGGGTACTGGGATAAGAGGTAGATGACCAAGCAAACAAATGGCAGCAGGTACGATAAGAGGACATTACAGCGGTATAAAAGGAAGAACAGGCGACTGAGGCTTACTATGCAGCATGGTCGATACAAGCCTCTATGGAAGGGTTCTCTCTTGTCAAACGCTATTGCCTTAACATACACACATGAGGACTCATGGAAGCCGGAAGAGTGGATCCCGAAGAATGATATGGAGACCGAACAAAGCCTAGGAGAAGAGGTAGAGATGGAGGTCACCTTTCAAATCAACGTAGGGACAGTGAGAGCTTAAATAGTAGAAATAAACCCAGCTCGGAGGAGTTTAGTCCTAAAGGAAGGCTGGGATAGGTAGGAAGAATTAGGCTAAGATGACGGAAAAAACTACTTTCTTTATATTACGGATAACGCGCCGGAGCATCTGTGGGTGGATAGGATTGAATCTTCGATAACTTCATTAGGATCTGATACCGCACCTAGAACTGCATTCTGACTTGCTTGTCTATCCGTTACTTGGCGGTCGTTAGTCGCTACTTGTCAAACAGGGCTCGCCTAGTCTTGTCTTGTACTCTCGAAGCAAGTGAAGTATGGAATATATGGATCAAGAGCTGGATCTGAAGCATAAGGTCAAGTTGTTGACAGTGCAATATAAGACAAAAGGGTCTGTTACATTATTATTATTGATTTACCCTGTGCATTCGAAGCATTCGAAACGAAAGAATCAATTATGGATTTTTTTGACAATAAGATCTTCTGCGCTCGACTCGATATATGAAATCAAATCAAAGGTTTCCTCTGCGCTAACTGGAGCTGCAAGTGAATAATCATAAGTGGAAAGATTTGTTGCCGAAGCCGAAGATAGATCAGAAACTGGTCCGGGCCCAACTAGTCCTGTTGTCGGTGAAGAAAGTTAATCAGCTAAGTCGCCCCACTCGAGAAGCCTAAGATTGAAAGTAGAGTGAGGGTGTGAGTGAGGTATAGTTCAGAGGCAGAGTTAAGTACTGGTGTAGCGGGATGTGGTCCAAGTCGAGTCGGTTCAGATGCTGGATTCATTCCAGTTCTAGGAAAGTAGCAAGTATGTCCAGTTGGCAGTCCAGGCCCAAAACAAAACAAAGTGGAGAGGATAGAGGTTTAGTTTCCGTTTAAGTATAAGTTGACTTTGCTGAAGACAGAACAGGCCCAGGCCAAGAAGACGAACAAGCAATGGTTACTACAAGATCTGCATTAGCAATAGGACCAGGATCGTTAGAAGGGAAAAGTCTAAATCGACTCGATAAGATGCTTAATTAGGTTAGGAATAAGGATCTTTCAGCATAGTAAGGACCAGATGAAGCAGCAAGTGCATGAAACAAGAGCACGAAACTAGAAACAATCATACCGAAAAAGCAAGAGTCTCTAATATATCTCGTTATATAAGTGATTACTAAGAATAACGATATATATGACTATAGCTTGCGAAACCCTTACAGTCTTGTTTCTTTGGGTGCTTCTGCAAGTGTTCCGTTCGAAAGTAAGCTGCAACAATCGTTTTTCAAAGTGGTTCTGTTCTGTTCGAGGTAAAGTATAAAGTATAGTGCCTAGTTTAATTGACAATAGAATCCGAAGAAGCGGAAGCTGTCTCAAGTCAGTAAGCAGTAGTTATGTAGTGTATAGAAAAAAGTCAATACACAGATTTCAATCAAAAAAAACGATGTTTGGGAGCAATAAGATATTCTGTTTCTGCGAAAAAGTATTTGACAGTTCTACTTTATTTAATCTTAGTTGTCGACGAAAGGCAATAAAGCAGTGAATACATTAATTTGTTACTCGGCCTTAGCCCTAAAATGACAATATCTATATTACCAGCAATTGGCTCTTTTTCATCTGATCCATCTTTAGATCCCGATTATGCTCTATCTTCTGCTGGAACTCAACTAACTCCAACATTAGCGAGTTACGCTTCAACGCTAGTAATAGATTATTCCCGAGCAAGACTAAGAGCTGGAGCACCGAAATATTAAGTTGTACCGCGATAAAACTCATTACATGTTAAGAAAGAAAATCTAGCCATTCTGCTGCTGACCAACTTATAATATTTATTGAGGAACCTACAAACAAACCAAGAACCGAACCTGTACCTACGAACAGCGCAAAGATTAGAGGCAAAAATTCATGTTGAGCTTAGAAACATATACCGGAAAGCCATTCTCTTTTATTATATATTCTTTCCCGTCTTTACCAGCATTGCTAAGGCACTTAGGCTTTAAAAGTTAACACTGTATTAAGTAAGAAAGAATATGTTTTAGAGCTTGGAGTTAAGAAGCAACGGAGAAAGAAGGAAGGATACATCGTTTCAACAATCAGAATTGCACTAAGTAGCATGGGAATCAAAGACAGTAATTTCAGAGTGGAAACCCAGAGGATAGGAATGTAACCACTGCAGACTTTAACTAATGTTTCCGAAACTTTAACTCGTATTGGTAAGGCTGGAAAGTTTTATAACAAGAACTAGGGTAAGTAAGGAGAATTAAATCACAACTAATTAATGAGATCACTACTAATAAGAGTGGAACAGGGGCATGAAATCAATGCAAGTAAGAGTCCAACTGCTAACTATTATCCTAGCCCTACGAGCCTCGAACCTCTACATAGCTTTTGTTCTTGAACCAATACCTTTGGATCTTGCTCTGCTGACGCTGCCCTTGCTTGATTTACCTTAAAGCTTATTTGACTTACTCTTATTCTTCACAACTACCTAACACTGTTAGCCTACCTTGACTTTATCTTTCTTTAACTAGCACCTGCGAGCCGAGCCCTGGAATCTTATCTTATATTAATGTAAACAAGACTATGGATCTAGGGCGGGAATAAAACCCCTGCTTGATCAGAATGAACTGTAGCAGCTCGAGCCTAACTCTAACTCCTAAAACTACTTACTTGCTTTCTTGCCTGGGAGTTATAACCTGTCTTCGCTTCTTGTATTTCACCTATGATTCTATGACTTGCTTTGAGTCTGCCAATACTAACTGTAAAACTGTTACCTACTGCCAGTAAGCCCGCCATTCCTTTCGCTTACCCTTGGCTTGACTTGCTCGTTCTTAAGGGGTAAATTCTTCAAACGGACCTGTAACTTGTCTGCAATGCCTATATTTGAGTATAGTATGCCTTTCCGGCCTATGAGCCTTACTTACTGTGCATCATCCCGGTCCAATACCCTCGGGACACACTCAATCTGATTCCCTTGCTGACAAGTCTCTAGCTGTTGCCAAACATACTTTCAAACTTCAACATGGATCCTTACTTCTTGGGGGTTCTTATACTATTACTAGCCGGAATAGGGCTAATGCCGACAAAGCTTTCACCGGAACCTGGGAATCGCACTATTAAGTAAGAGAACGAAATCACCACCGGAAAGAATACAACTGTCCCCACATAGAGCAGCCTCCCCCTTCAAAGAATCCAGCATTCCTTACTCATTTGTAGTCTCACTGGCCCGGCCCCCGCTTACTTATTCCATTCTTGATTCGAGTTAGGCTCTTCCGCTGCTCTCTTTTACTCCATATTACTAACCCGCCTTTCTTTACTGGAGTTATTGCTTTGATTTTGCCCGTGCCCTTGCATTCTATATCTAAACTAGAAGTCTGACTATACTTTTAAAAAGCTGTTCTGCCTCGATCAACTAAAACTATCCTATTAAACACTAAACTATAGAATTGAGCTACTGTATCTAATACTTTAACCTATAACTTGGGGTGGAACTGCTGCTTCCGAGCCTAACCTTCCCTGCCCATAAGCTTACTTTACTTTCAATTGTTCTGACTTTCCTTGGGTTAATAACTATACTGATGTCAACAAGGTGCTTCAAGCCTAGTGCTTTTCATGATAGAGCTAGGAAAGGGGAAATCCACTACCACTAATCGGACTTAAAAAAACACTTGGAAACCAACTCAGGCAGAGCAGAGAGAATTGAATCACGGAACAACAGCACTTATGCTCTAAACTCTAAATTGAGCTACTGGCTAACAGGCTATTGAACTACTGCTGAAATATAGGATGAAACAGGGCTCTCAACTTTAACATTAATTAAGGGACTTACACTCAGAAATAGGACTTCCTTTACCGATAACAAGACTGAAGCGACTACCTTTAAGAATAGAAGTGAACCCCCAAGAATGTAGTCTTTCTCCGTTGGCGGTACGAGACTAGAGAAGTTATTAGCCTACTATGAGAATAGAAATAGGGATGGCTAACAGGAGTAGAGCCAAGCAAGCTAGTCAGTAGAATCATAAAGAGGAAGGCTCGGGCAGTTGAGTCCAATTCTAATAGTAGTCGTGTTGTTTGTCCGCTTGCCTTTTTCTTATTACTGTTTGAGTTTAGTGTATTGTCTAGTCGTTGCTTGCCGATTATTACTTTCAAGTTGGTATGGGTATTATAACCCGTGTGTTACGCATCAAAGGGTAGACTCAATCGAGAGCAGCTTTGAGCCCTAGTTTCTCTAATAAAATGCTAGAAAACAACTAATAACTAGAATATGATAAAACCAATATCAATACATATCAATACAATATCAATACATATCAATACAAGTAAGCAGAATCATTAATATATGCGAAAAGAATACCAATAAGAGATAGAATTCAAGTCATTACTTTCGGAATTAACCGCTGGAGTTGCATACTAGGGGACAGGAGAGTCTGAGTAGCAATAGGGGTTCTGTCGGATCTATCAGGTGGAAGAGAAGACTTCTTTTTTGATTTCTAGTAAGAGGATAGTTCATCTAGTCATAGAGTAATAGTGTATTTGGGCATAGAATAGAATACTTGCAGTAATCACAAGAATGGAGCTGATGCTTCTCGGAATAACTACAAGAATAGGGAATTTACAACACCAACAAGGGTCGATGTAATTGAGCTACTACTTATCGGATGGATTGCCTCGAACAGTGTTTGTTCCCGTCCGTGCAAGTAAGGATCATGACCTGGTGAAGTTATAAAGCATGCAAGTTTGTAGTTGGCTTCTATACTCCCGGTTCAGGTATTAGAGTTACAAGCCGAATTCCATGTGAGAGGTTGGCCTGGGGCCCAACGCGGTAAGTATTATAGGTAGTAGAGGTAGCCTTGGAGACAGGTAAGTTAGACTAAAACAATAAACAAGCAGAGACTATAACATAGATCCCCCCGAGTTCTCTTTTTGTAGTTATTAGTTAAGGAGTGAAGACGAGGCAAGCAATACTTATAGGCAAGAGATGGAGGCTAAGATAAGGTAAAGCGAGGATCGAGGCAAGTAGTGAATTCCCGTTTGAGCGGTTGAGTCTTGTCAGCGTTTTAGCTATAGCCTGTTTCGCCCGCCCATTCTTAGAAGTGATAGTGAAAGTCTGTATTGCTAGGGGTATCATTCCATATTTTGAGTGAACCGTCTTAGAAGTAGTAAAGTAACCCGGAGATGCTAGCAACAAAAGTAGACTTCAAACGAGTAGTGGTAGAGTTTCAGAGGTGAACTCCAATATGGAGTTAGATATTCTAAGTTTTCAACAAGCATGGAAAGCCCCGGCTTAGACCAATCAATTCTGTTCTTTATTGACTAGTTGAGAGCACTGGGCTGTGTACTATGCCCTTATTCTTCTATTAATGAGTAAAAGACCTATGTCCTGGGGGTATCCTGGCATCCTCTACTCTCATTAGTGCAATTCTTTATTACTAGTTCGATGCTCCCCTGCTCTCTCAGAGAGTTTTCTTCACGAGTCCAATTCTTATCGTTAGTTGTTTGATGCGCTACAACGTACCCATATTACAGAGTTTTTGGCCTAAAAGCCTGTAAGGGTAGCTTTCTAGTAAGCATTTTGGGAATGAAATACAGGATATCCAAACTCCTATTTGGGAAGATACCCAGGCTGAGATACTGTAAAGCTGGGTTCTAGATCAGTAGCTAAAGAACCAAAGTATTGATTTGAAGAGTTAGGTCAAGTAAAGTAGGGCTAAAAGACAGGAGAAGAAGGGGCTTACTATTAGGGTGCGCGGCCAGTCTTAAAGGCGCTGGTATAATTTAAACACACGGAATTGTGAACTTGCCCAAACTTACCTTGAGGACCCTTACCCGCTTGCACCTGCAAACAACACTGAGTCTTGTGCCGAATCAAGTCAAACAGTCAAATATCCCCCAGAAATAAAGATTCTTTCGAGCGATCAGGTAAACTCGCTAACGCACTCTTGAAGCTGTGCGGTACCCTTAAGATGTTCTATGCACCTTAGAGAATATATAATTGATGAAAAGCACTCTCGACGACATTGACTACCCGGGAGAGCTCGAAGGGATTCTATTCAGTTTAGTAACGCTACCCGCCCAATATGGAATTTGGAAAATCTAACTTATGCCATAAACAAACATTAGCACTCAGGCAAAGCCCTGCCCTTGGTTTTTATCGTCACTTTAGGAATAAGAATGGAAAATCCTATTAGTTGCATATGATAGGGGAACGTAAACATCCTGCCCTGTTACCTTCTTAAGAATTTAATATCGGGTACCACCTTATCCTCTACTAGCTTATTGACCCGAACCACCCTAGACTCAAATACTACATTCTCTCTTTCCGTTGCTTGCGTATTGTGAGGATAGTTCCAATCTAATAGAATGGAATAATAGCATTACTTTTCAATAGAATGACTTTTCAATATACGAGATGAGACTCCCTTCTTTCTACCTTAACCTGGCTACTTAACTTTATACTGCTATCGCAAAACCCCATTAAGAAGTCTGGGCCAGCGCTCAGAGCTACCGAATTCACAACGCTATAGGCTTGTTCTCTATGCTTTCCCTAACAAAACTGCTTCCTGCTTTCAGAGTCCCATATTCTTGTCCTTGCCCATACGGAATGGAATCTAGCGTGACATATAATCCAATAACGTAAAACTCGGAAACTAACTACTTACTTGAGCGGGTGGGGGAACCTAGAACTCCTTTCCTCCAAAGCTCACCTATTACTGCTTACTCAACGCACAAGGGAAAATGGACTACTCTAGCGTGTGTGACACATATATAATAAGAGAATCCGCATTTTGTTCATAGGAACCATCCGCCTCAATTCAATTCTGGAAAGGTAAAACCGAAATTCCATTCTTTAAAGGTAACATAGTGAACACATATGATATTAGCAAGTAACAAAACACCTCCATTGAATTAGAATCAACATCTTATAAATAGAGTAACCAAACAGGCAACTTAAAGCTTATATAACTCGGGGCACAGTAATCGAATAATTTCTATCGCATCACACACCCTGTCTGTCTTTATCACTTAAGCAATAGGGACCGCGCGGTAGCTTTCCTCCATTCGGGACCCATGAAAGAGTCTTAGGCACAGGAAATGGCTGAAACAAAAGCTATTGACTATGGTGATAAAGAGTTGTCCGAAATGAAATGGTAAAGGCTTAGTCTTAGCCTTTCTCAAAGCAAGAGTCAGATCAACGAGATAAGAATGTTCAGGAGCAGAGGAATTACCTGAATGAGGGAAAGATAAAGGATGGTGAGCCGTGGAGATCCAACTATTTACTTATTGAGATCCTACTATTGACTTAGTTTGAAATTAAGATGACTGTGACTTAGTTTCAAATCAAGATAAGATGATTGTTAGCGATCCTAGGCCCGGAGAGATGGCTTGCTTTATTGGCTTGGGTATGGAGAGGCGATAGAAGGAGTTAGTTTACCTTACTCTTTTAGTCTCATTGTTAGGGTTTCAAACCAGAGTCCTTCCAGTATTCCATCTTGTTTCACTATGATTTCAAGGCTATTAGTTGAATAAAGAGAAAGCGCATAAGGCACTAGCGAGTCCTGGGCTATTATAGTATGAGGAGGCAAGTTATTTATACGTGTCTCTTGCGGGACCTAACTATTGGTTCTAAAAGCTGTTTTCCTTCTAAAGTATTAGTAGACTAGTTGAAGCTATTAAAGTATCTCTTCCCCATTGTTGTTTATAGGGCCTTTTCCTTTATCCCAAATATATATAAAGGGATTTACACATTCGTTAGTCAAAAAGTAAAACAAAACGGAAGGTTGATGCTACATGATACTGGGCTAATCCCATATAGTAAAACCAAACAAAACGGAAGTGGATGCTACAGGGCAAATCAAATAGTAAGGTGATTTCCTCCTTACCTTAACCTAACCTAAACGCGCTAACCCAACTGCCACTAGAGCCGACGGCAGCCCCTTCCTTTTGAAGCTTGGAATTAGTGCCTTGCAAACCTATGATTCTCCTCCTATCTTACAGCTCTTCAATCTCAGGCCAAGCACAACTACTTAAGAATGGAATTGCCGCCGCGGTTGAAAGATCTTACGCCGTTGAAAGAGCAAGAGAAGGCAGGGAAATTGGGGTTGTATCCAGTAATAATCTCATATCACTAACAAAGAATACAGAAGGTTACTAACTACCAGTAGGAAAGGAATCAGGCTTCGTTGCTTGCCCGGGTATTTTAACTCCTCACTCTGGCTGGTATTTTATTGAATATAACAACTAGAACTCCTTTCTCAGGCCAAGTTACGTATACAAACACATAGCTAGCAGCCGAGCAACTACTTATGACCAATTCTTCGATAACTCAACATATAAGTAGAAGAAACATATTACCAATCATATATAATTTGATAGTAGCTTGGCGGGGACGACTCTCTCAAATATGGGTTAGTTTGCTCAATCGGGTAAGGGTAAACGGGAAATAATAAAGTATCTTTGGGGGACTATCTTATCAGGGGTACGGGGGAAGGCTCGAATAAAGTAAACCCAATATTGCTTAAGGAGCGGTAAATCCATAAGAGAGTGGATCACGTTGCTTGCCTGCCCCAAAAGGATATTCTTTAGTTGATTAATTTCTATGACTTTACGGCACTACAGAGAATACTTTCTTTTGCCTGCGAGCTACACTTGAGAATACTTTCTTTGGGATCCGCTAGCGTAACAACACTAAATAAGCAGTTTAAGACCTGGTTCAAGCGGAAAAGAGCTGGCCAGGGGGAATGGAATACGGGAGCGATAAGTTCTTTTTCAAAAGGTTTGATTGTTCGAGCGGCTCAATTGACTATGAAGATTGACAGTTAATCGTCGACGATGGCATAGATTCGATTCGTACAAGACGAGAACTATCCCATATAATATAAGTAAATCAGACAACTGCGCAAGAAATAAGTCTTCTGAAGCGCAAAGTGGTCCATACAATCCAAGCATAAAAGAAAAGCGGTTGTTTCAGTTTCAAGCCGAAGGAACAGTATAAGAATATTCAGGCGTCGACGAGAAATCTGGTGAAGATAACAATACGATCTCGGCTCGGTTGGGCTCTCTAACTCTGGTTGTCTTTAATTAGGTAAAAGGGGATCTGGCTATGACCGTGAGTGAAAGCCTATTAGTATTAGAGAAGGGGGGAAGTAGGTGATTGGATCGAGGTTCAATTGGTATGTAGAACAAACAGGAATGTGGTTAATGTGGATGCCATCCAACTATTTATATATACCTATCGCTGGCTGGATAGAGAAAATGTTCCCTGGGATGGATTAAGGTGTCAGCTCTTTCCTTCTTTATTTGATTAATCTCGTATGCCTTTACGGTGTGTATGCCTTTTATGGTGTATATGCCTTTACGGGAGCTCTCCCTATCCATATTTTCTATATCTTTATTGACGTCATATAACATTTATTATCACAAGGGACAGCCAGATTGGATCTCCAGAGGTTTACGTGCTTACCCCAGAGGGAAAAGAGAGACAGCTCGACTACCTATTTCTCTTTTATAATACCCTACCAAAACTCTTTCAGTAAAACGCAATCATGCAGCTCTCCGGAGGTCTAATTCTTTAGCACGCACGACATGGTACGCCTGGATCCGTGTAACAATCTAGCTTCCTTGAGCCCAAGTTTCATTATTGGAGGAGAGTTTCTTTCTCTAAGTTTCATTATTGGAGGAGAGTTTCTTTCTCTAAGTTTCATTATTGGCCATTATATCTTTTTGCTGTCTACTGCCCACCCTTTCTTCATTGAACTACAAGTGTAAATCCCAATGGGAAGAATCCGCTCTGCTCCTGTTTGTTCTGTCTAGTCTACTGCTCTTCATTGAACTACAAGTGTCAATCCCATCCCAATGTGAAGGTGGATCTTATGAATTCGAATAATTAATTGAACCCTTCTTGACTTGGTAAGGGTACCGAACTAACAAACGGAGAGGTAGATTAGTATAATTGCCATAGGTATAGTAGCCTTAGGGTTATTATAATACGGGTATAGGAGAAATAGTTCAAAGAGACAGCGCTTAAGTTAAATTTGTTCTTGTTTCATCCGTTCTTGTTGTTGGCTTAGAGCCAGCTCCACTGTGGAAAGGTGAAGTAAAAGGTCCTGGGTCCAGTGCCAGTTTCATCCGTATTTCAGTAGTAGAGTAGTCCAGGAACTTGATTCGGCTCCTATACCTACTCGTAAAGACTCATAACAAAACTCCTACCGCTACAGTTGCTCTCCTGGCCTAAAAGCTTCCTTCGACAGCTAACAACCAGGGACAGAGACTTCGCCTGCTAACAACACAACATCGATTAACTCATTAAGCAGGGTCACTAACTCCGTCTTCTCATCGTTCGTAAGAAAGACTAGAATGGAATCCAGTTTGACTTCCTTGACATAACTTTGCTGTACCCAAATAAACTGAAACAGTCTCTTCCATAGCAGGTTGAGCTCGTTTTGGGGATTGAACCTGCATCTGGCCTATCGCAATAACTTTTTATCCTCGCCACTAAGGCCTTCGGGTGTCAGACTCATTACTCTTCTTGGACGACTCATCACCTCAAAGCTAACAAAGGAAAGAAAGACTCATATAATACTCGGAGCAAAGGCATATCTGGAGAAACTAGATCGGCAAGCTCTTCTCTTATAACTCGACCGAGGTAAGATCTATATATTAAGAAGAATACCCATTTTCGGGAACTGGAACTGACTACAGAACCATAATACTCTTACAACAACAACAGTTCTACGGTCGCAATCATACCAGTCTAAGAAGACCAATTCTTAAACTCCGGGGCCTCTATCCAATCTGTCGGGTTCTCCACACCAGCATCCCCGATCACACAGACTGACAAATCTCCGAATAACTGAAACATAGCTTCCGCATCTAACATCTTAGAGAAAATCCTTTTTTCACTCAACCGGTGGCTCATTTCAAGATGCCTCCCATCCGCAATGAAGATTTCGAATCCCCTCTTCTGTCTTTGAAAAAAAAGTATGCACACAAGGTTCCGGAAATCAAAAAGAGGGAGACCCTTATCCTTTTAGAGAAAACTTATCATTCAGTGTCCCCGGGACGCATAGGGCGTAAACATGGGATTCCTGCACGACGGCAATAAGCTCCTTCTTCCGCAAGACCTCTCAATCGAGCTAAATCTTATTAAGTAAGCACATATCCCAAACCAACATCATACTTTCCGAGGCTCTATACACCTGACGATTATATACTGGTGACCGGCTTCCAAAACCTACTAAAGTCAGAGAATTAAGACTCCGGAACCCTATAAATTCGCCTTTAAATACTGTCGCTATCAAATGCATTTCTGGATTCGTCTGGACTTACGGTTCCACTCCCCTTTTGCTTTGGCTGGTCCCCGAAGTCTAAGGTAAGTTGTCTTTCTCATAGGCGGATTAGGACTTCTAAGGGAGGTACATAAGTCGTGGGTGTGGCATGCGCTGCGAGTCGGGTAGAGCTTCGATTCATCAATCTTGGTTCACCCTAAGCCGTGAGTCATCAGTCCAAGAACATGGTAAAGTAAGTAGCTTGACTCCGCCGATACACTATGGGAAGGTTCGCTCACTGAACAGTTATTCATTATAGTCAGATAAGAGTCCAACGTTTCTCAAGAGGGAATTCTTCCAAACAGGGTTTCTCCCCCGCTCCTATGTTATCTACTTTTCGGCTTCAATCGGGCTTTCCATAAAAGTGACTAAACCATGAAGTTTAGATGAGATGCAAATTAATAAAAACAATCTTAGATACGTGGGGATGGCTTCCTTTTTTGAGTACATAGTGGGTAAGGACACGGTAGCTCGCTTGAATTACTTATTTCGAGGGTTAGGCTCAATCGGAGCAGATGATGGGAGCAAGAGCACCTATGCTATATCCGGGCTCCTTGTGCTTTTACCTCGCTCGTATATAAAGAGTCACTATACTGAGATTAGATTTGAAAGAGTCACTATAGACATGGCACGTGAAAGAGTGTAAAGAAAATGGAGAGCCCAATAAGCAGCTATCGGAGGAACGAAAGAAGGTACTCGACAGAAGACCACATAAAGTTAGTAAGGAAAGGGATCCGCCGAAGGTCAAGGGTACTACGATAACGAATCTGAAGTAAGATAAAGTTTACACAACGTTCTCAGATGCTATTCGACCGGAAGTAGCTCTAGGAATAAACTAAGCTAACAAGCAGATAGGCATAGAAGGCAGCATCTTTTGCCAGCGTTCATCCTTTCCTTCAACCCGAACTTTGTACCCACTAAAGCGGAAGAGTAACACATGCGAGAAGCTACTTACTAGACCAATAATAAAATTAGCCCGAGTTAAATAGTACCATGCGGTATTAGAAGACAAACTAACCCGAGGTGCTCCGTTACCGCTTCCGAGGGAGTAAAATCACATGGGTCAAGGGGGGCTCCGCCTTTCGACGAAGATTAGAACCAACACTTGTAGTTGTACCGAACCCTTGTAATAGATTTCAAAATCAACATTGGGCGCCCTTCGATTGGCTTTCGCCTGGTCTCGTGTCTCCGTATTGGTCTAGGAAATAATGTTTCTTTTGGCGGTAGGAAGGTCTTTCTAAAGATCTTTCTGTGTCTACTGCCTCTTCGAGAGACAGCTTTCGATATCACAGTTGTTAGTTGGGTTGCAGCTCAAGTTCTAGTTTGCTTTCATGGAAATGAGTTACATATCAAGGAATGTCGCAATAAGAGCTAAGTTATATGGGTTCCGTACAGTTTTAGTCGATAACTATGACTAACCGGGTTGTTTAATTGAAATAAGATTCATTCGTTGCCTCGCTGCAGAGGCTGCTTTGGCTAATTCATTGGCTCCGGTCGACAGTTTGAAAATACTTCGCTAGCTCAACTCTTTTTTTACAGTACGCTTTCATTCTCGGTCTTTGGCTTTGAGTCTGCTCCCGCCTCGAAGGATTGAGTTGATTTCGACGATGCCCGGCCACTCTGGCCCTATAAGGTATGTAGTAGATGCTGAGTTCGATCGCCCATTTCGTTAGCCTCCCTGACTGGTAAGGCTTTGCGATAATTTGTATAAAAGTATGGATTTGATCCGCCACTTGCATTAGGATCTGGGTTTAGCCTGAGGAGGCTCCAGCAAGCTAATTCTTGAGAATCGCATCCACCTTCGGGTCCATTTTGGGGGATAGCTGTCTTTTGGGGCAAGCTGCCATTTAGATTCGTAAAGTGGCGATACAGACTCGTTTCTTTACGTTCTTCTTGGGAACTACTACAATCTATGGATTCCCCATCAGTGACATTGAACTGTAAGCCCTAAAAAGGGATATGCTAGAGACCTCGATTTACCTGTAAACCTCTACGGTGATTAAGCGAGTTTCTAATCAGTGATAGAATTGAGTTATCCTCTTCACGGGTAGCTTTTTCTCTTTCTCTTGCTCTCGATGGAGGTTATAGTAATAAATTGTAGGATTGTTAACTTGATTTGGACAACTGCTGCTAATAGAATCGAGTTCTTTCGTTTTAGAAGTAACATCACTAAAGGGTTAAGCTGGCTCATAACACAGTCTAGTGGGGCATGGTTTAGAAGGTGCTCATAAGAGGCAGAAACCACAAGAAAGCTTTATCATCTGATAGAGAAGCAAGGTTTTATGAATCATCTAACAAGGCTTATAAGAAAAAGGTAAGCGACCGGTTCACCCTAATTACATGAAGGGGTTGTTTGGTTTTCAGTCCTCCATTCCAAGATAAATGCCGGTCTATTGTGTTAACGAGACTTACGAAGATGCCTAGCTAGTTTTGGAGCAGGGAAGTTCAATAGCTAAATCAGAAGTTAAGCCCTCGATTAGCACTCCCCACGACGAACTGTTTATGATTCGATTAAAACAGGCTATTGTGCGGCTGACGTCAATCTATCATCTCGGCCGGCTGTCGTCATGACGGGAGACACAAGTGCGAGGACTTTCAACAAAAAGGTTTATTGGTTCGCGGGGAACCTTTAGACTCTGTGATAGAAGTGGAAGGAGTAGTTGGTGGTTTGCTTTCTTGCTAGAATAGATAGTAGCAGATGCGGCTGACGTCTAAAGCATAGAACTTGATTCTTTGTAGCAAAGGGATTCGAGAATAAGAAAGAGCCCCTATCGTCCATTAAGGTCGGACGTTGCGCTGTACTCTGGGAATCTGAAAACCACTAGTGCGCAAGGCAACGTACCCATATCCTTCTCACTGAAAGTATGTAGCTCGTAAGTAAGTAAGAAATATTCCTTTAATTAGAGCTGAAGAACCTGCTTCGGCCTACCACCCGCTTTTATGTAGCTCGTTCCCTAAAGGACCAGCTAATATCGGTAGAGTCAAAAAAATCCTATATCTTTGGAGCTACTCCGTTCCTCCTAACCTATCGTTCCTATCGGTTGAGCACTACATACCGTCACCGTCACAACAACTCATACGAGTGATTTTTTCCCACCTACTATACTCTAGAACTCCGAGCTCCTAGTCCCTACCATAAGAATACCCGGGGAGTTTTCAAAGAAAGAGAAAGATATGAAGTGGTTAGGTAACATCAATTCTAGTGATTCGGTTTCCAGTGATTAGTTTTCAAATTTCTCGTCTGTCTGTGTGATAGGATCCTTTACACTTTAGAAGCTATGGAGCCGGAGCCTGTTCCTAAAGCATAGGCTCTCGTACCAAATCCAAGGTATAAAGAAGCCCAGGTCGATGACAAATCTTCACCTGTTAGGAATATCCAAAATATGTCAAATGAATCATCAAATTCATAGTATAGTTTCTAGTAAAGAAAGGGCTTTTCGATCCAACTCCTTTAGAGAAGTATCCCTTGACTGTCTATTGGCCTGTAACTCATACCTTGTTCGTAGCCTTTACTGGAGATTTTTA
Source organism: Musa schizocarpa (assembly GCA_900464855.2). Taxonomy (NCBI): domain Eukaryota; kingdom Viridiplantae; phylum Streptophyta; class Magnoliopsida; order Zingiberales; family Musaceae; genus Musa; species Musa schizocarpa. The sequence continues at coordinate 423,315 of LR890030.1, forward strand.
TGCCCCTCGCCAGCTGCATTCGCCATTGGGGTTTAGTCTTATAGTTTACTCTCGCATTCTGTATTGATGGTTCTTTATATAAGGTTATTAGGGCAGGGCTCACAAAGGTATTTTCTTTTCTCTTTTAGTAGCGCAAAGCAGCTTTCTTTTTTCATTTCAATTTGATACAGACTGTTAGTTTGGGTTCGATTACACTCGAAGCTACTCTCTATGAATGAGTGAGACTACTCTATGAATAAGCGATTACACTCTATGAATGGGTGGTGCAGCTGGATTTATTACAAACATAATGAAGATATAGGTCGGGGCGCTAAGAGAATAGTGAGTTTAGTTTCAAAAGGGAGGAGAGATCGTTCAAGCTTATTATAGACTGAAATAAACCCCTGTGTGGGCAAGCTTCTATAAGATTTAATAACCTGGGGAAAAATCAAGAATTAGTATAATGATAATGCAAACCATATCTTTTATTTAATGCAACCAGGTAGGTAGTTAACTTAAATGATAAAAGGAAGAATCGAATTGGTGCTAAAGATAGTATGGTCGTTTCTCTATTAGTATGGTCGTTTCTCTATTAATACAAGCAGGTGGACTACAGGAATGAGTTTAGTAAGGGAAGGCTAATAGCCGGCGTAGTAAGCAAATACAGATGTTATATCTAAATAGTCAGAGTAAAAGAGGAACATAGTCATCAAAGTTAGCAGTGCCAGGTTGTAATCAAGAGATAGGGAATCGAGCTACAGCTGATGAGACTGACATCACTGGTAGAGAGAATCGACTATTATCTAATCAAAGTATGAGTGCGGGAACTCTAGGCTTAACCCACCTTACAGTCTTTAGCTACTGACTTTCTTTCTGTAACTTACGATCCGGATCTTGCCCCTACTGACTATGTCTTTGCCCCTTTGTTTTCGTTCTCAATGCCGCGTCTATCAGCCTATCGAGACTGCCAAACCAAAAGCCTTACTTTATGCCCCAGCTGCCCAAGCCAAGCCCTATTTGTGGTTGCGCCTCAACCTGACTTTCCCGTCTATCAGTACGTCCCTCTCGCCTTCCATTCAGTATTGAAACACTCTATTATTATTAGGGTTTACTTGTATTGATGCCAATTCTTCTTTTCTTTAGAATAATGATTCCGCTTACTTATATTGAGATGTCTTTCTTAGTTTTTATCATACGTTCATTTCTCTTCTATTTCTTAGTGGTTTCCACTTCTATTAGATGGCACCTGGTTTTGTTTTGTATACCTTGCTAACAGGAGTCAATACACCGGGATGCTAGAAGACATAATAAGAATTTCACTACCATTAATCAGACTTACTACGCTCCAAAAAAAGAAAAAACCTACCGCTATCAGATCCAACAAGCAGCCGGCAACTGGGAAACCCACTAATTACTTTGCTTCCCTAGCTCTCAAACTAGCATTTCTGCCTTGTATTCTTGCTTATATGAGTTTGTCTCTTCCGCTCCCGCCTTTAAGTCGAACTTTCCCCTATACTGCCTAGTCTATCACTCTTGACTTTATTCCCTTCATTCTAGTGTTTCGCCCGGAAACTACTTATTTCTAAAGTATGGATTTCTTGTCTTTGATTGTTTATCCCTGGGCTGGGGCCATAACGCGACTTACTAGCTTCCAACCACTATTCTATTATAAGACTAGTAGAATGCACAACTACCTACTATGAGATTGTAGCTACAGCACCAGAAGCAGCCTACCAGTCTTTGCTTACTAGGTTTTAGTCTGCCCTCCCTTTCTTTGATTCCAACAATGTGAACTCATATCCGGACTTATTTGTTTTAAACCTAAACTCAGAACTATGAATTCAACTCTGGACGGGGGATCGAACCAAGGAAAGCACATACTCCTATTGGAATTGAACTCGACATCCAAGATCCTATGCTTTTGATGTAAGCCTGCTCCTCTTCGCTTTCAAGGCAAAATCAACTGACAGGCTTTCAGCACCTTGTCCAACAACCAAGCGTATACTCGGTGCTTTAAGGCTTCTACTTAGTAATGAAATTCGAGTACCTACTTCTATTCTAACTGCTTCCCTTGCAAGACCCAACACCCCAGATGAAATGAATTGAACCCTGCACCCTACCCTAGTATTGGAAGAAAACTAGTCATTCCACAAGCCAAGCGTATACTACAGGCACTTACTAATTTAACCCACTTTCCACTTACGACTTAATATAAGGGCCACTATCCCTCTCGGTATTCAACAAGCACTCGAACAGGAACAGGGGATTCCACTAGTCAAGTAAGTAGAAGGCTATTCAGGTATCAAACGAACAGGAGCTTCAACCCCCTTAATTGATTCTTCCTCCTGAAACAGGACAGTAATCTTTCTGCAGCTGATGCCACTGAGTCTTCTAGCTTGAGGAAAACAGCAATTCCATTTCTTATCGAGCACATGTAGTATATAGATTAGTAAAGACATAGCTTCCCTGAACCCGAAAGCTCCATATTATGCTTATGTACCCGATCAAACAACAGATCTCTACTCTTAACCTCGAACAGATACATCATTTCCGGATCCTGCTGAAGATCCTAATAATGATCCTTCTCTTGCGGACTATGCTCGAACTATACTATCCTTTCCTTAACAATAACTCCATTAACTACCTAAACAGAGACCTGAGCTCGAACGTAACTATCCTTGACTTCCCGTTAGCGTAACGCAACTCATGAATGGAAATTGTAAACTACTTAAGGTAAGCGCAGATCAAAGCAGCTCACTTTAGCACAACCAACGTCTTGCCCTCAAACCCTTCCCTTTAGTGCCGAGTCAAGCCAATAAATAACCAACACCCAGCTCTTTCCAAGCAAGGACATTCGAGTCGACAAGAACAGGAATTGCACCCGATTTGATTTCTGAACCGGAACTGCATGTTGTATATTTAAGGAATTTTAACACCACCGCCCCTTTAGCTTCAAAACTCAATGCTTGTCTTTTTCATTTCCGACCTATACTAAATTTGTAGTTCTGAATGGAATCTCTCGCCTCTCTCTCTTATTGATTACAATGTTCGTTCTCTTATTGATGATTACTTCTATTCTTTCTTTATAGCCTCCGCCCTTGTTCTTTTCTTACTTCTATTCTCTCGCTGCCAGGTAAAGTTATTCAAGCAGGAAAGTCAATGAAAGCAGTAAAAAACCAGTTAACCAGACGCAACTACTCAATTCCAATACATAATTTCCCTTACACGCAACAGAACAGTAACTAACTTTAGCACTTAACTCTTGCGCAGAGTCAAACCAGAATCGGGCAGAGGGCAGCAAGAATGGGGCTATTTCTGCAACAAGCACCGAACAAGCGAAGTAAGTAAAAGCACCTGAACCTCTCTTTTCAATCAATCGAAGTAAGTAAAAGCACCTGAACCTCTCTTTTCAATTCATCATTTCATCTTTCAAGGGCTGGAAGCAACAAATCATTGAAAGTCACCTATACCCCTGTTCAACTCTGCAAAAGCTTATTTTTCTTTGACCAAGTCCCGTTTTCGGGAGTTCGCGGAGTGCTAAGGCTTCGGTCTTTGTTTGTCTACTTGATTCTATAATGGGCGACTTCACTTCCATTCTTGAAGCTCAAAACTATACAAACGCTGGTCTGGCCAGGCCGCGTATAGGAGAAAGTCAAGGTACCCCCTTCAATTCTTCAGTGTTGGGCTTAGTGAGAGAGTTTTTCTCTGTTCAATTCATCAGATGGGCTTCTCTTTCCATGGAATAGGAATTCACCGATCAACAGAACAAGACTCAAGCTAACTGGAGTTTCGTTCAGAAGCACTAAAAGTGGGTTAACGAGCTGTTTGAATTGCGCTAACGAAGGAGTTCCAGTTTTCGGCTGCTGACTTTCATGCTCCTGACTCTAATGTTCCACCTGCTGACTGCTTTCATTGCAAAACGTATTGTTGTTGTAGAAGAACAATTAACTGGTCAACGGACTACTTCCTTGAAGAATGAGGCACCGATATACATAAATCACTTATTTAATTTCACCGATATGCTTCCGATCACTTTAGAATGTAATGGAATATTCCCAGTTTTTTTCTATACTCAATCAACGAGCTTAACGGCGCTTGGGCGAATTCGTTCTTGTTTACTTGTGCACCCTTGTGGAATTGGATTTCCATATTACTTCCAAAGAAAATCATGGAATTTAAGACATGGTTCTGAGACGTGAGCTCTATTAGGTGGTCATTCGCATTCGGCTTCTGGAACAATACTGGAATCTGGAACTCCACTTTATGATTCTTCACCGACAACAAAGCATTTCAATAATTCCTAAAGTAGAACAGAGCTTGCTGGTTCAGCTACCTATGCTTTCTTTGGTTACTCTTATTATTCTATAGCAAGCAGGCTTTCAGTGCCTTCAGCTCCTTCTCTTCTGGATATTTCTGATTCACCTTCTCTTCTTTCTTCTATTCTTTCTTTATAGCGGCCTTGCCTTACCTTACTTTAATGAAAAGCACTTAACAAGGACAACAGGAGCGGTCAAGTATCAAGTGGAGTGCAATAAGAGGTATTTACCACTACTTTCAAGATGGGTTTACAGCTTTTCTTTATGGAGTGAGTTGGGCTCTCAAATCCGGGCAATAAGGCTTACTTTATGTTCCGGGTAGTATAGTTAGTGTCTAGGAATAATCAATATAAGTGGAAAGAGAATCCGCAGCAGCTGAATTGACTGTTAGAGTTTACTCCTATTCCTATAAAGAAGATGAAGATCTTTATTCCCTGGCTTCCTATCTTTATTCCCTTGCTGAAAAGTATGTAATTGAATCTATCCCACCCGCCTATCATTAAGGAATGTAAGAAAGCTGCTTCCACCGAAAGAAACTTAGTCTTGTTGGGGGCCTTGGCAGTCTTCCGTAAAGTCAACCAAGAATGCATTTATCACTCCAGCTCCGGAGTCTTCTTCTTAATACCGATATAAGTAGAACTGGGCAAACAGAAACATCTTACTTTCTAAGCACAAGAACTCAACTTTACTACTTAGAGTGTAGAGCTACAGGAGCAAGCCAAGTTCCAAAGGAATAGAAAATGCAGTCACGCTAGCAACGGCAAATGAGCAAGCAACTGAATGAGTCACGCAAGCAACAGAATCCGCAGTTTATTAATATGCTGGATCAGAATAAGGTTCCGGGGTTCCAGAGAAGAAGCATAGCAATGAGAGTTAGAGTATAGTTCGGCTAAATAAAAAGTCGGGAAGTGATAAAGTAAAGATGATAGACGTCAAAGCATTTAAACAGCAGTAACAGGGCTTGATATGGAATTAGCTATCAGAGTAGTTTCCAGTAGGTTCAACAACGCATAAAGGCCACTATTGGATGGATTGGGATGCTAGGAAAGGTTCGGCTCTGGGCTTGTCTTCAAGTTAATGAGTTTCTTCGTATGTAGAAGCAGTGCTAGTTGTAGGTTATTCAGAATCCCAATAAGAAGTTAAAGAATCAACAGTGTGTTCTATAGCTTTAGTATCCTTTCCTTGCACCCGAACTCATTCATTTAGTGCACCACAGCAGGAGGTTACGGGTTCTTAGTCAAGTGTATTAAGGAAGGGTAGCGCGGTGTACTTCGGTTTGGATCGATCCCACCCTATTCTTCTTAGCCTAACAGTCTATTCGTGGAAGTCAATTATCCAAAAAGTATCCTTACTAGACCTTCAATCCTGTCATCGCTTTCAGATAAAAGGAAGTTTTACTTGTTATTAGACCAACTATCTCACGCTCTCTATCTCTCTAAAACCAAGCCAAAGGAGCACATCTAGTTTAAAAGACTCTAACTCTTATTTGTTTGTGAATGGGCGGATCTTTCTTTTCGTACAAGCAGCAGCTTCAGAGCTTTATCTATAAATAATTAGAGGAGACTTTTAGAAACCCCTCATGCCTTCTCTGGAGACAGAGATCCTACTGCTACCTGCCTTTATTCAAATATGGTTGCTATTTTCCTTGATATCGACGACCAACTCCGACAGCCTCTTTTGTATGTCTCCCATGCACCTGTGTTATGGACGTCCCGTTTGTTCTTGCGCCTTCACACGCAACAGAATGAGTTGTATTAATATTTCAAACAATAGCTTTAGTTTTTACTGGGTAAGAATGAAAGGCGTCGCACGGACCACTATCATAAACTCCGGAAACCAAGAGATTCACGGAATGGTGCTTTGTTAACACCTAGCAGAATCGACCGCTGCTTTATACGTCCCTTGATAGGCACATTTGACCAGAGATAAGGATCAATGCTAAAATACTAGCTAGCGTGAGCGTAGGGAGTCTCCGACACCCAATTCTTATTAACTGGGAACTACTAATTGCTGCAGACTCGTACTGAGCAATTGAAGCGAAGACCTAATCATGTCTAGGGCGACCAATCATGGAATTTGAAAGCTGCGTCCTATAAGAGCTCTCGTCATATAGGCACTTTAACTACAATAAGGACTGAACTCATTACTCATTGAACTACTAGCAGCTGGAGGGGCAGTATAGGCTAAGAAGCCAGGCAAGGCGGTAAGAGAGGACTTCTTTTTGTTTTAGCTCATCGTCTGATTCATAATCGTATAGCTAAGTGAAACTACTTGGATTTTCATCTTGTATAATGGGAAGCCCCTCTTTATTCGTCTATTGTTCGGGCGATAGCTGCAAGAATTTAGGGGAAATAATACTAGAGAGACCTCCTTGACTGAAAGAAATCAGGGAAGAGCCACTCTATTACTTACGCTATTAGTAGGACACGGAGGAACTACCTACTTTAAACCATAGGAGGAAAATAGTAACCATCTTTGCGGATGCCGAATAAGTGTAATTAATAAATGCAAATAAGTGTAATTAAGAAATTAACGTTAGGAAAGCAGAGAAACTCATCCAGCTTATTTAGAAATTAATCTAGAACTATGTGGTGGGGCATGTAAAGGTAGCTATAGTAGTGGATGCGGTCTCGCTGCTGAGGTGGGTCGATTGGCATTTGAGCATTTCGTTCCTAACGTAGCTGGCCGAGAGATCGCTTCGTGATCCGCTGAGCTGAGGTCGATCCACTCGATCAAGATAACATATGGAGTTGGATTCTTAGGGTTTTCTTCTAGACCAAATAAATAGGTGAAAAAAGAATAGATCCGCGGAGAAACATGCTTTCAGGCCCATTGATCACACGTTTTCGATTAACCTAACGTGATCGCTGGATGGAGGGAATCCCATCTAGTTAATCTTGAAATCCATGCCCGCTTGCCTCAGAGTGGAAATGAGATATAGAAATGACCTAAAAGCTCCCCTCGCCTTCATAAGAACAGAGCCAAAACCAAGCCTCTAGCTAGTTAAACTATTGAGAGATCCGCCTATACTAGGAAGTTGTTCTTAGGCATGTGCGTTGATTTCAAGAACGTAAGGAAAGTCCTTTGGGGCTATAAGGCCGGTTCCCTTTCGGGGTCACTTTTCATTCCACCACTGATCGAAGCAGATGTACCACTAAGTATAATTTTGATATACCTATTCCACTATAAAGCTCTTGCCACCCTGTCTAGCCCCTCTGGTCGCTTCGATCTTGCTATCTAAACCTCACAATCTTTATTACTATCGATATCTTCCGTCTTTTCTTTTGGTCTCGCTACGTCTCTTTCCTTTTTCCTTTGTCTTCTTTTCTTACCCTGATGGTTCCTTTAGATTCTTATTCTTCGGCTCCGACCATCATCCGACTGAGGTCATCTATGGCCCCATCTTTTTATTCGTCACCCGAGTCCTATCCTTATTACTTTGATTTATTGCTGCCCCTAGTACTGAAAAAGGTACCTATTATGTAAAAGGACAAGGGAAAAGAAAGGCTATTTGGTCCCATTCCTAGTCCTGAGAGGCCCCTAACACTTTACAGAATGAAGTTTCAGATTATTTGGACCAGAAGAAGCAGTTTTGGCTAGTCGAAACTCTCCGTGTGTTGGCATGTGGAACCACCAATCTCTTCTATAGGTCTATGCCCTTAACGACACTGCTAGTACTAGATTATGATTCTCTTTTAGTAATTAATAGGTTGAACTCCATTCTCTTCTGAAAGCAGCGGGCACAAGCCAAAGTGTTTGAGTTTCGGTCTGTGTTTCCTTTTGGGGCGCTAACGCTAGTTTCGAGTTATTATAGTCGGCTTACGTGAGCTTTGTTTTGTGTTACTTTCATTATAGATGTCAGCAGTGGGATGTCAGCAGTGTTGTTACTTTCATTATGGATGTCAGCTGTTGTTTACTCTCCTATATGCGATCTAGATGCTATTCTTGACTCTCCTATATGTGATCTAGATGCGATTCATGGTTTGCAAGTGAACAAGCAATGTCTTGCGCCGATGTGCATTAGGGAATTACTTAACGTTGTGCTTACTGAGTTCCAGACAACAGCATTAGGGAGTTCGCCTGTTAGCTTTGGAGGAAAGGAAGCAATGCATTGAGCGCCGGTCCATCTATTATATCTTGTGTCACATTTATATGCATAAACAAGCAAGCAATGGCTAACCCGAATTACTATAAGATCGGGTCAATAGGTAGTATATTATATTCTATTTTACGACTTATTCCGACTTTACTCAACTATTTGATACTTTACTGAAACATGTTGATCATATGATATTACTTTGCACTTATTACTTGACACTTATTCCTTTGCACCCCATTCTTTTCCTTAGAGTAAACAAGCAAGGGAACAAGCCAGCCCAAAGAGTCAGCCTTAGCGAGTTCTTCGGCTGCCCCTCCATTATTACTTAAAGGAAGCAATAAGCATTATTCCATTCGTAACTGAATTCAGTAGTCATCAGTGAGTTTAGAGTTTGGAAGCTCAAGGGAAGCCAAGCCGTTTGTTTATGTTGGAATGGAAGGAAGGCGAATAAGAGATCCTGTTGTGGTACGCCGGCAAGTTCCTAAGGCAAGCAAGTTATTCTGACTCAGCTCCATTTGTTTACCCATTATTATGTTATGGAATTGACCCTTATTATGGAATTGACCCTTCTTATGGCCATTCACCCTATGGCTTTTAGATTCAATTAACCCTATGGCTTTTTACGTTACGTGAGTTGTTGTTGCGGGATTAGGTCTAGTCTGATTTCCACTTCCTTCACTAAAGCTTTTCACTCCACTCCCCTATCTTTAATTACTTTAGTTTCTATCCTTGTTTGCGGATTGTAATCTACCTCTTCACCTTTATTTAATAATGACATAAGCTGTAAGCTGCTTGGTTACCGCTCTGCTCTCTCTGTGTGGGCAGAATAAAGTAAAGGCAAGGAAGCACTAAATGGTCAAAGCATAAAAGTAAAGTTAGAAAGTCTCCTTCGGGTCGGGTTCTCTTGTTGTCGATTCCACAAGTGGAGTTATCAAGTAATCCCGAGTTTTTTCTTAAATCCAGACAGAGTTGGCGCAGGATCAGAAGAGACGTCCGCGGATGCTGGATCGGGCCCATACTCAGTTTCCAGATAATAATTAGGATCAGTCAATTCCTTATTTGATTTGGAGCACTATCACTTTGTAAATAGACAGCTTCCTTTGCAACTGCTTTAGATCCGTATACCAAAAACTTGACTTTCGATCGCTGCAGACTTTATTACTGCCCTTTTTACCGCATTGAAGCGAGGTTAAGTATAGAGTTTTTTACTCGATCCGTTGTTTGTTGAGTTCGAAGTATCAGCAAAGATCTAATGTTAGGGCATAAATGCATTATAAGATCTGTAACGGTACCTCCATGGTGCTACCACTTGAACTACACTGCTTCCCTTGCCCTTTCACTAGCTTCTTTACTTGCTTGTTTACCTCTTGCTCTTATATTACCCGATACCGTTACGTGGTCAATAGCTCTTGGGACCTAAGGAAACTATACAAATAAGACCTAAGGAAACTATACTAATAATTAAAACAAATACTAATAATTCACAAAAATAGAAATGTATCTCTCTTTATATGACTGATTGAGTTCCCGCCCCTCTCATTGATAAGTCATTATTAACGACACCCTTTAATAGAAAGAAAATAGGCACCATAAGATTAAACTACAAAACACTAATTAACTGAACCCAGTACCAATAGCAATAGGCACTCTAAAAGCACTGAACCCAGTACCAATAGCAATAGGTACCCTTCCCTTAGATAAATAATTATTTACTGACGGACCGATAGCTCAATCTTCCGTTTGCATTTCATTCTAACTTGATAGTTGAGTCTCGTATATATCCTATTGGTAAATTCTATGGTAAAGAAGAGGATAAAGCATCAGCTGTGACTCAAGAATAAGTTGTGAGAGTTTCAGGTGAGGAATAAGGATCAAACTAAGGTGTTGTCGAAAGTAAGTCTTTAGTGCCAAAGGGAGCTTCTGAATGTGCTGTTCGAGTTGCATCCCGAGTTTCCGTTTAAGCATAAGGGGGTTTAGGTTCAACTTCATATTATTACGCAGGTGGAGTAGGATTGACAGGAAAGTCGACTCGAGAAGACGAAATTTGCACTTGGCCAACGAAAAAAGGAATTTATATAACAATTACTTTCTTATTACAAGTCCTGTTTCCGTAGTAAACTTTTCATTCTTCTTGAGAGCTCTTATTACCCAATCCATTATATACCCGGGCTCACTAGATATAGCGGATGCTGCTTACTTGCTTGTCTGCTTTTCGACTTGGCGCTTAGTTGTTTGTCCCGTTGCTTGGCCCTACTTTAGAGCCGGATTCCCTTGTTTTAGCTTCTGAACCAACTGCCAGCCCCTACTAGAAATTCTAATACTTAGCGTTCCAAGCCTTAGAGCAGAGGATCTCTGTTCGAAGTATAAGCAATTTCTGAATCAAAGTAATAACTCTAATCCAAGGTAATAATAAAGAATGAGTCTACAGGGGTTTATTCCAAATCTAAAGGAATGTCAGTTTGGTAGTTAGGAGCGACAGAGTTATAGACAGAATAGTAATACAGAGAGAGCGGAGCGGAAGAGTCCGAGTTTTTTAGGGGGATACTTCAACTCAAAAGCAAGGCTTTAAGCAAGGAAGGTAAGCCCGAGAGACAAGAGCGGAAGAGTCAGAGCCTGGGGGTTAAGAATAAGATAAAGAATAGTCAGACTTAAACTGGAACATTGGCATTTTTGCAAGGAGTGGAGGTTTGAAACAAGAGCATAGGACTGAGAGACACGAAAGTCAGACCAAAGCTAAGGCATCATAATTAAAGTGCTCACCTTAAAGGCTATAAAAGAAGAGTAGAAGTTTTAGACAAGAGAACGGGAATGCCAGGTACAACTACAAGAATGCGAGCATGGGGTTACAGACTATATTGGGGGGGTTCTTCTCGATGTACCCCCACAAGTGAAATTCTTAGCCCGATGCCCTTACTTCTAAAGCGCATTCCCGAGACGCCGACACACTCAGGGCTATGCTAATGAGTGGAATTCTGCTCCTGTGTGTTAGTACGCCCATTCGAGGCTAATGAATAAAAGGCCTATCCCGGGATCTTACTTGGACAGCGAAGTCAGGGGCTAAGACTCAAACTTGCACATAGGAATTCCAGGCAGGAGTTACAGACTCACAGGGTATAAAGTAAGACTGAATTCCCCACGGTTGAAGAATGCGAAATAGGAGTTTAAGAGTTAAAGACGGGAAGGCCAGGCCGAGGCCTACAACTAAAGAATGGAAGGTGGGAGCGCCAGACTCAAGCTCCGACGAGTTATGCTCTTAGTCTGTCGGTTCGTAGTTTAATTCCTAGTTCTTAGTTCCAGCCTTGTTGGCATTAGTTCTCGTCTTCAAAGTTTCCGTTGTTGTCTTGTTATCGGTGGTTTCATTCAACAAGCAACATAGTAAGTATAGCGTTAGTCTTGCCAACAACTTTTTTCATTATTGTACTTATGAGTTTAAGGGCTCCTGCCGCTGGCGAAAGCTGGAGCGGACTTGCTCAGAACTCAGGATAAGGTATGGAATTTGACTTCTAACTCAGGTGTATACGAGTAATTGAATAAGTATTAGTGAAAAGTGGAATCAGTATTAGTGGCCCTTATATTAAGTAGCACTAGCGGCAGTAACGAAAACGCTTAGGGCATCCAGACCAGTACTCTCTTCTGCCCTAAACAAGACTTGAAGTTAAGATCCGCTTTACGATGAAACAAGAACACCTTCTTCTCGGTTTACATACTCACTTGCTGCTGACTTACTTGAACCTTAACCTTTCATGGCAGCACTCTTACTTGCATCTTCACGGTTCAACCGTACTCCACTCCAACCGCTACCACTCGAACAGAACCCCCAAAGGGGACTTGCTTTAGACTCGTCAAATTGTATCAATCAGGATCCTAACGCGCAGATGTCCTTTCGAAAGTCGGAATTAAATCAGTGTCAAGTGCTTGTGTCGTCGGCTTACGCTCTTAGTCTTGTCTCTTTGGGTGGCAAAGCAAGTCAAGGAGAGAATAAGAATAACCTGAGTCAGCAGCTCCCAACGAAGAAAGGACTTATGTCGCCGAGCAACAGTCTTTAAACAAAAGCCTTAGCACAACACTGAGTCTTCTTGAGTCTTCAGTAAAATATAAATCAAATCCATATTAATTGAACTCACCCGCACATAACCTTAGGAATGTAAACAACTAACCTAGAAAACTGGAATCTTTATTGCAAGCTCTCTAACGCGCAACAGTCGAACTAGTAGTACTCCCCAGTAAGGGCTCCTTTCAGACTACTAGTACTTACTGCTACTCCTATAAGATAGAAGAAGAGAACTACCCGAGGGCTCTCTTTCTAGCCCACCGAGTTGCTTCTTAGACTCTAATCTCAGATATGGGGTATGATCTTACGCATCTAGTAGAACACTTAGAATCAAACTCTCAGGTACAGAATTCCATTCTCACACACAGTGGGAAAGCAATAATGAAACAGCTAGGAGAAGAAACAGGATCATTCGCTAGGCTAGGGATGATGTAGAGAAGTAACCGACCCGGAGTTTAGTACTCTTTATCTCAGACAAGCCACTACGGAAGGAAAGGTATCAAACTCTCAAGTAAGAAGAGCCAAGCTAACCTTAGCAAAGAGAGAACAAAACTCATAATGTTTGTTAGGGTTAGGCGCAACGAGTCCTTTGTTCATGGCGGCAGGGCCGCTAGTCAATTGAAGGAATTAAACAAGTAAGTTTACCACCCCACAAAGTAAGTCAACCACAAGTGATAATTTTACTTAAAGTTGAGAATACAAGGCTGGAGCTAGGTATTCTAGAGGCCCGTAACTAACCTACAAAGGGATGAGATGGAAAGGTCAAGTAGCACAGGACAATGTATTTATTACTTGCTATGTCTTCGGGAGCCGGAATAGAGGTATACCTCATTAAGTGAATAGTTTACAGCTTCAAGTGGAATTCTTTGTTTACTGAAGCACTAAGTATTGCCAGGTCCAGGTCCAGTATCAAGTCTAGGTGGAGCAGCTATAAGAGAAGCTCTTTTTCCATTTATTTCTCGTTTAGAGAAGAGTCGCACGGTCTCTGCTATTACTTTCCTCTAATGACTAAATGTAAAACCTACCTGCTATAACTTTAAATAAAGGCTTTATTCACAGGAAACTTTGTAGAGGGTCGACCAGTCCATTTATCATCCCATCACTCACCCAAGCTCAGGAGTTCCGGTGCTAAAGATTAGCTGCTTTAAGCCCGATCGTCAGTTACTTCCACCGAAAGAGATATGGTTTTTTGCCTTCTCGGGTTCCTAAAGAAAGAGAAGGGCTTTATTAAGAAAGGAAGAGGGTAGAACTCCTAAATGGTTTTTGAGCCTATACTTATTGCTTGCCTTCTGCTGCAGCCCCAGGGATATAGAGGAGCAAAGAAAAGAGGCTTGAAGCACCTTAGATTGCATTGCTCACTTGAGAGAAGAAATAGCCATGGCGCTGTTGTCCATAGAGCATATGGAGAGAGAACGTGCTCAGGCGGATGAAGCTCTGGGACCGTGGCTTAGGCTGGTAGTAGATCAGTGGGACTGGCCTCATTCTCAAGAATGTATCCAATATAGAGGTAAGGCCGCCCCTTCATCATTTCCAGAAGAAAGGCAAGAATCACCTTTTCTATGCAAAGGTGGATAACTGCAACCTGGCCATATTGGGGCCATGAACCGCTTTTATTTAGTGAAACGATCCCGTTTTGACGTAACAGTTAAGTGATATCAAATGAGAAATTCAAACCAAGGCAACGTTTGGACTTAGGCCTTTTGGAAAACAGCCTGTTCACACGTGCGGGACTAATCATGACTACGGCTTTTTGAAACGCTGCGGATCAATGATAGCCGTCGTTTTGTCTTGATCGAGGCACCTTTATCTATCTGGTAAAAGAGGAGAGGAGTCGTTTAGTCATTATACAGAAGAATAGAATGCTCCGAGCGAAGAAGAGCCTGTCGGCGTTAGAAGAACTGCCGGAGTAGACTCATATGTGTGTGTGGACCTACGCTAGTTCCCGGGTCTCAGTTGACCTTTGCTCATTCCATTTCTTCAAAGAACTCTTTAGGGCCTATATCGTCGGAAAGGAGTTAGGGTTCGGCCCTATTATCGTTGAAATTGAACATGGAATTGGAGCTTGACCTTACTTTTGAATAGCCTAGGTTTTTTGATGAGAAAGTGGCCCCCCGTTTTGATTTGAAGTGGTTCTCTATCTAAGGAATCGCTTTGAGAGATTTGAAAGCAGGCATCTTACCTAGACAGACGGTAGGCTTGCTTAAGAGATCTATATCTTTTGGATAAAACAATGAAATATCGTGCTTTTCCCATGGAGATTGATCAATCTTGGACCTAGACTACTAAAAGCACAAGCGCCGACGTTTGAGTTAGATCGGTTCAGCACGGAGAAAAGATGGGATTGAGGAGAAGTCTCAATAAAACTACTCTGTAAAGCAATCCGCATCAGTTATCGCTCTTCTCTATATCCAATTGTAAGTAAAACCAGAATGAATTTCTTCCTAAGGGTCCTGAATCTCATCTAAAAGTCTATTCGACATGTAAAGACCCTAGTTTGGCATACTAAAGTATTTCCTTGTAAGGTATATCCGTTAGTCCTATCTCAATGCAAATATGCAATAGCCATTATCTCTCGTGCAATAGCCCTTATCGAACTGGTCTAACTGCTTGCAAACCTGCTTAGACTCCGACTCCTATAGAATAGAATCATAAGTGATCAATTGATGAAGGAGAACTGCTCGAAGATCCTTCCATGTATAGACGATTAGTAGGAATTCTAATCTACCTGAATATGACAAGACCGGACATACATAGATAGGCTGTTAGTATTGTGAGTCAGTTCATGCGGAAACCGAGGAAAACTAACTTATATGCAGCATACAGGATACTGAGAGAGGAGGGCTTTCTACTGGTAAAGGAATCCTCATTCATGTCAACACATCCTCTACATTGGAGCTATCGTGTTATTCAGGCGTGGCCAGATGTTCTCAGATGACCGAAAGAAAGTATACATCGGGATTCTTTGTCTTATTAGGTAAAAGTCTTAGAACGAAATGGGAGCAACATAACATCTGGTTTCCAAATCATTTAAATGGGGAATAATCATTCGTGGTTTTGTTTTTATAGATAGAAAGATAGATTCTGCATTTCATATAGAATTGTAGGGTCTTGAAGTTATTTCTTGAGTCTTTAGTTTAACCTGATCAGAAAAGGGTGAGAACTTGAGAAATAATGATCCAATTCAGCATTGGTGCTATAGGAACAAAAAACCAAATTGTTATACCACATCCTTCCTAGGGTAAGAAAAAGCAGATGAGAAAGCCCCCCTAAGATGATTCATAAAGGAAGTTAAGTTGGGGCTCGTCCTCTCAATGGCCTCGGGCTTATTCCCTGGACTCTGTAAGTTATCGATTTGGCGGAAGACCTTGATTCATTTCATTATAGGTTTCCGTGCTTTACCATGTCTCTAGAACAGTCTTCTCAGAATTCAATTTAGATTTCGATATCTCCTACCGTGCCTGGCTTCACACGGGAACAGACCGGCTTCTAAGGTTACTCAAAAAGGCTTCTGTCCTTGAGCACTATACTTTGATAGATTCTTTCTTAAAGTATTCTTTACTATATAAATTATCGATTGAGGTTTGGTGTGATTGAACTTGTACCAACCAATAGTTAATATTGAACTTGTACCAACCAATGGTGCATAAAAGAAATAATAGATGGGCACCTCTGGCGATAAGTAAGTTCGTTTCCCTTTATCTTAGTAAGGAATTAGCGCTCAACCGTTGTCTAAGATCCTAAGGAAGCAAGAGATGTTACCTCTTAAGCAGAAGATGGGCTAATAGCAAGGCTAAATCAAGATCCCCCATAGCTTGCTCAGCTGGAGGAATGGCTTAAGGAGAAGGATTCTTTTGTTGCTCCATTCTACAGATATTAGGTCGCAACTTGAGGAATAAAGTCTTTGCTTGACTTGCGAATAACAGGAGCCAAAAACTGGAATTGTAATGAGAAAAGATAAGCCTTTCTCTTCTTTATCTTTATAGAAAGTCGCCTGTCTAAGGAATTAGTAAGTAACAGACTCAGAATTGAACTAAGTAGCCAGAGGAGAGGCAAGCAGACAACTAGTTTCATGATTTGGTAAGCGAGCCCAGCCCAGTAGAATCAGTATTTGTGGAGGTCGGTTCGGGTGTTGGCTAAAGTCCTGTGTTCGGGAGCTAGCAGGGGAAGGACTGACCTAGGTAGTTAAAGACTGATAATAGTGCTACTCAGAGCCAAGCAACGAGACAAGGCCTACCGGGGGGAGCAGCCCTTTAGCCATGAATACAGGACTTGGTAATATCCCCATTAACATATATTATATGAGTTCTTTACTTTTTTGCGTTTGTAGTAGTTGTTTGGCCTCCGCATCCAGTAGAGTAGCAACCTTATTCCAGTTCAGATATTAGAATGAAACAAGTAAATATTAGAATGAAACTTAACCTAATAAGAATTAGACTCTTCAGTAAGGGAATGAAACAAAGTATTAACAGAATAAGAATTCCCCTCTTACACAGTCGTAAAGTTCTAATTCCACAATTGTAGCGCCAGTAGACTAACGCCGTTTTAACTCACTTTAGTAGTAGCTTGTTGGCTTTGAAGCAGGGCTGCTAGTGTCCATCAGAAGTTTTCCTATATGAGTATTACAATAGATGTTTTTGGGGCCGCTATGTTCGATGACTACTTTTGCTAACTGTGGTAAACTAATGTTATGGGGCACCATACCTTTCTTTTTAATCTTATTATGCTGATTTTTCTGCTTCGGCAACGGATCTTGTTCCTGCTAAAGTGTTTCCTCGAACAGCTGATTCCTCTAAATAATTGGTTACTTCCTGTCTCTTTATTCACTACACTTGTTTAACGTCTTGCTCCAGCTCACTTACCCTTAAGCGCAGACGATGAAGAAAGGACTCCCTCTTAAATACCTATGCTCTTTTGTTGCGCCCTTGATTGTAGGGTTATCGCCTGCCAGCCAATATATGCTATTCTTCTAGAGGTTATTTACTGGATTGATATTTTATTTAGATTATGCATGTGCTAGATTCCATTATGAAATTACACTATCCTATAAACAAGAGCAACAGTAACAGATGCTGACACTGAGTCTCTGGGCCTGTTCCACTAATCAGAATTTGACCACTACTTGGTAAAGCCTGTAAATTGCCCTATTCTTATAGTTTCAACCAGGAACTGAACCCAGTCTACTTGACCAGTGATTCTATCGTAGACAACACTGCGAACTCAACTCACTTAACAAACGTAGCCCCACAGAGTAGTAAGTATAGAACAGGTTTAAACGTTGCTAGGATAAAGAACGGTAACTCGACTTGAAACTGCTGATGGTCTTGATCCAGCATCGTCGGATTCCGGAATTGACTTTCCTTGCACCCGTCGATTTCAAGTTCCAAATGTCATTGCTGCTTCCTTTCTCACTGCTGAAGATCCTGACTTTGTTGATGCTTCAGCTAATGCGGCTACTAAGCCTCTGCAAGTGCAAGGTCTGCCTCTGCCTCAATCAATTCTTTGATTTTAGGTAACTCTCAATCAATTCGGAAGTGAAAGTTCCGCTCCGTTAGAACCCAAGCAAGCACAAGAAAATAAGCTAACGCGCGTGTTGAAGATGAGTGCACTACTTTTGTAATTGATTAACCTAACAGCCCTTACTACTTTTTGGAATTGATTAACCTAACAGCCCTTACTATACATATAAGAAAGCCTTACTATTACAAAAAAAGGAAAGAATGGAATATAAGTAACACCCATGATAGAATTCACTAACAACATTAGAAACTCCAAAGCTCACGTAAGCTGACGACAATGAAGACAGGATTGAAGCCAACAAGCATCGGATAGACAGTGACCTAGCCCGAAGATAGTGTTAATAGCCGGTCAAGGAGTGGTTCCTACGAATAGGCGCTATACGTCTTATCAATGAAAAGGAAGATTAGGCATCTGTTACTTACTTACATAAATGAAAAGGAAGATTAGGCATCTGTTAATAGGGACCATACTATTCTATTAGAAATAGACAAAAGGACGGACTTGCTTTACTTCTATCTCTTATGATTGAGTATAGGAAGTGGGTAGGTTGCAACTAAGAAAGTCTCTTATCTAGCGTGGACTCTTGCTTAAGCCCACTGAGCTGGTTGTCAATAATGCGAGTAGATCACGGTACCTATTGTATAAATGAATTACCTCTATCGTCCGAATAAATGAATTACCGAATTAATGGGCTCTGTTCTGTACTTTAATGGTGTTTGAGGGCAACTTACTTCAACAAAGGAGTGCTTGCTTGGGGGAGTAGCTATAGTAATAAGTAGGCATACATAGGCTCTGTATTCGCTTTCGGTGTCGTGTCGGAAAAAGAGAGCAGGGCTTAGGCTTTCAGCACCTTTCTTTCCTTTCTGGATAGGGAAAAGAGAATTGTCAAAGGAAAAAGGCTAACAGAAAACTCCTTATTTGCCATTGGATTTATTTATACCAACTCCCCCCCCCACTTGTAAGGTTTGGTCGGATGCCTTTATCTCCACTCTATGCTTAGTTATAGAGTGATAGCGAAGAGAGGAACGTTTGTTACTATAATCTAAGATAATTCTAGAATAAGGAATAGGCCCTCCTACGTGGGATAATAATTCAATGCTAGGGGGACCGGTGGGATAAGGGTAAGTCGGAATAAGAGAGCACTCATCTTGGGCATTCAATTCTGTCCATCAATCCTTGTAGACTCGATCTTGTCTTCTTTATTTCCCTCAAAGAATCCTCTTATACCCTGATATAGAGTACGCGTTTTGTTATACCCTGATGGAGAGTATCTGTTTTGAGAAAAAGAAACTTGAAACCCTGCCGCTCAGCCTTTACCTGCACCCTGTACCCCAGCTAAGCTATCGGTACCGATATCCCAATCCACCACATTATTGACTGAACCCGGTACGTACTTATGCTAAAGGGACCCAACACTTCCACTACATTCTTTCCCTTAACCCTAAAAAACCCTAACAACTGTAATGAATAACCCGCGATAGACTCAAAACATTCTTCAGAAACCAGTAGGAAAAGAGTATTATTACAGTAATTGACTGTACACATTATGTCATTTATTAACTTAACTCTTGTAACTCACGTAAGCACAATTCAGAACTAAGACGAAAGAAAAGAACTCCACTCCAGAAATTAGATTAATAAGTTAAAGAGAGATATACAAAACATATAGAAAAGAAAGCGTAAAAACACAGCTCAAAGTTACAGTGTTGTTACTTAATTATAGAATTATTCACTACAATTCGATTCTCTGTTTGTGTGAGATCTTAATAAACTTCTCCCAAGATACAACTATTATGGAAACGCACAATAGGTAGAAAGATTACGCTAATCCCCAGATTGATGAGATATGTTATGCTACATGTGAGAATTTGCGACAAGAAGGATACTGCCAAAAGACCATATTAAGTAACAGCCTATTCTATGGAGCGTAGATCATATGATTCAATCTTTTTCTACGTCTGGCAGTCGCTCTATAATCTACTTAGTGAAGCTAGCCTATTAGCGTTGAATGAAAATAGAACGAACTATAGCTTTAGCAGAAGCGTGAAAATAGAAGCAGCAAGAGAGTTACTTTACTTTCTAAGAGCAGGGATTGATCACCATCTATCTATTATTCTATTTCAGAAACAATAAGAAAGACAGACGGCCAAACTTAATCACCAAAGGAAGGAAAGGAAGAGCCAATTAGAATGTGGCTACCCAACTAAAGAAAGATTGATAATAACAAAAAAAGCGAGGAGAGCGGTCTACAAGAGTCAGCGTAATTCACTCAAGTCTTTCTTGTAAGTGGAAAACCCAAAGATGCTTGCCTACCAAAGAACGCATGGATAAGTGGGCGAGCAAGCTAAGCCCCATGTTTAGAAAGAATAGAAAGAAGAGTAGGTAGTACCGGAGTAGTAGATACCAAAATGATTCTTGAGCAGCGCTGGGAGAAGTCAAGGCAAACATCAACACTTTTTCTTTAGTCAAGATAGAATCAGAATCTATTGAAGAGTCAAGGTTTCCAATGAGCACGGATGAGGCGAAGCTGCGATCCCTAAGGTAAGCGCCCTGAGACCAAGCAATCAGAGTCTATGTCTTGGTAACCCGTATGAAGAGATAGTGGAATTTAGGGACCTCGACTTTACGTACCTCTGTAGTCTTAAGAGAGAAAAGTCATACACGATGTCTCACCGTTGAGAAAGTCATACACGATGTCTTCACCGTTGGAGGATTTTGTAAAGGATCTAGGGCTAACGCCCGAAGCCCATAGAGAGAGAGAGAGTTAAAAGCCTATAGCACTGCTGGAAGACCAAGGTATCGATCGACAGATCTAGTGGTCAGGTCACCGTCAATATTGGATTATACGGCCAATGCTTCTAAATGAAAAGAACAATGAAACCATGTTTCCTGGGTATAAGCCCTAGCCTTGTTTCAAGGGGCTTGCTTTACTCACTTTCAACTACAATGAGATAAGAATTATATAATAGAATGAATAGTTCGCGCTCTCTGTCTGTGGCTTGCTTTAACCGATCTTGCTATTCTCCATTGATGAAACCTCCTACTTGCTTTGTTGCCGGCTTTCATAGTGTTTTTTCAAAGAAGTAGCTTTCTGCTTTCCACTTGGGTTGTACGGTAGTTCTGGGAGCCTGTAGCTGTAACTGGTCTATGGGTCTTAAATAGCGGGGAGTTTTGAAAGCCTACTGTTCGAATACCGCAGTTAGTCAGTACGGCAAGTATAAAGGCTAAGAAGTAAGCTAGGCGATTACCTTCTGTCATAGGAAGTAGGCACCAGTTCAGGTAGTGGTTACTGTCAGACAGCTTTGAAAGGAGAACAACCGGATTGCTTCATTCTTTTTTTGAGTAGTTGGCTTAGAGAGTAGCTTTGCTTATAGGCTTTGCTTAGAGAAGAAATCCGGCTATCCACCGGCCTAATCCATGTTCTTTTTAGGCCCATTACGGGTTCACTCCTAAATAAAGGATCATACCCAAGAATTCCGTCTCTTGGGTCTATCGGACTGGGAATTAGAAATAGCGCATCGAATTGTGAATTGAAAGCAGATGTGGGTGGCATTTATTATACTATACGATACCACCTGCGGGCGATTCCGTATTAGGAATGCAGAGCCTAGATTCTGTAAGTGGGTATTTGAAAGCAAGGAGGGGGAAAGGCTGCGCTTCTTTCGTAAGTGCTCTTGGTGTCCGGTTGTTAGAGTTGTTGTATACGCCCTTGGAGGAGTTACTGGTCTTACAATTTGAAGCCGGTCTTTCTGGTGAGTGAAAAAGAGCTATTGTCGTATCCGCCCTTGGTGTTATGGAAGTTATTGGTGTTAGAGTTTATGGTCTTCAATTAGGTCTTTCAGAGCCTCAACGCATCCGCTCTTCAATCATCTGCTGCTGATGGTCTTGTTGTCGCAGCTTTACTAAACTAGCTTCTTTCTTTCTTTCTTTCTGTTGGCAATGGAAGAAACTCTTACTGCTCGAGTCGCTTGATACGTAACTTCTTGCTGAGTTAATCATCTGAATCCTATAAATAAGATGGCATCAAATGCAAGAGGGAATGGAATACCACTGTGAGGTAGGTTAGGCAAGTTAATCATGTGAATCGTCGGAATACTCGCCGAAATTAGCTCTTATGCTTCGGTTAGTGCTGGGCTAAGTCCCTTCCGTCCGTCCCTAGTCAGTATTCGTGCTCCCATTTCCCCTTGGACAGCGAAAGAGAGAGTGACCGCAGACAGGCTACTTTCTATAAAGAAAGAAAAGGAGAAAGGCTTACCAAACCACTTCTGCGTAGCATTACGACCTACGGGCAAGTCGGTTCTATGTCTATGAAAGAAATGCTTTCGGGACAAGAAGAAAGAAAGGAAAGCTGGGACGAATGAATGACTGACTGACTGAGTGAAAGAAAAACGATAAGGCAAGCTAGGAGACCAAGCACTCTAGCAAGCTAGGAGACCAAGCACTCTACTCAGCGCTTGCCCTAGGCTATGAAAGACTGAACTAAACACATTATAAATAAAACGGCACACACTCCTGACCACTAAACTATCCAACATGGGAGATTCGCTTACACAAGGAAAGAACTCTGAACCTTGCTTAAGCGTCATAAACTCAACTCATATAAATGCTTTCCAAATGCCCAACAACTAGAATGTGTTACCCAGGAAAGAGAGAATAAACTTTAAATGCAACTCAAGACAAGAGAAGAGGCTTAGCTTGGAAATAAAATAATAAAAGTGAGACCCATACTCCCGCTCCATCAACAGGCCGGCCAAAGAGAGCGACTGGTAGGGAAAAGATTGGATATCGAGAGTAGAAGGCAGAAAGAATCCAAAGGCGAATATGACACTCTGATAATCCCAAGAGAGTAAAGATCCTATAGCCGGAGTATCTTTGTATGGTATGTAAGGGATAAGTTCAACTACTCATGAAACAGTATTAATGGTAGAAGAAACGGAAGGTAGAAGAAGAAACGGAAACTTCCATTGCGGGATTCGAAAAGCAAAAGCACAGACCCATAAAAGACATAGTCCATATATACGACTTATTAAAGACCCAGCCCCACAGGAAGAACTACAACTCTAACAACAGGCAATTCCACAGCTCACAATGCTAGAACTGAACAAAACTTTCTGACCCGACAACTGAATCATAAGTGGAAGTTGGAAGAGCAGGAGAAGAGGCATTATTGGAATATCTATCTTATCGAGCACCTGGCATAGGCTTTTTAAAATACCCACCATCCCCTTCTTTAAAACGAAGTTAGCGCAGAAGAAGGCAATTCATAAAGGTGTTCGTTCCGCTTAAGAAGGCTTCTTTTGCATCGC
The DNA here is from genome assembly GCA_900464855.2 of Musa schizocarpa. Lineage (NCBI taxonomy): Eukaryota > Viridiplantae > Streptophyta > Magnoliopsida > Zingiberales > Musaceae > Musa > Musa schizocarpa. Next base: position 446,583 of record LR890030.1, read on the forward strand.
GGGGAACCTCCTCTTTTGTGGAATCTACTATTTCCACTCAGAAACAGTCCAACTCATTAATTTGAAACCTGCCAACTTGACTTGTTCCGTCTCTTAACAAACTCTATTCTATACAAACAGCTAACAGCTTCTCTTATGTCACTCTTAAAGCAACGGGAAGAAACAACTCGGAGTGCCTCAATGATAAATGCCATTAAAGTAAACAGAACAAGCAAAGGGTATAGACCGTCTTAAGTCAGAGTAGGAACAGATACAGTTATCAAGTCAGGCGGATACAGTTATCAAGTCAGATGTCTTTGTTGGCGAGTGAGTCAAGAAGCGCAACTGCACTTAATAATGCTGAAGCGAAGAATCGATTAGAAGCTAGATTGGCAGCGGATTCCAGTATTGTTCTATAAGCCGAATGCGAAGATCATCTCGAATCGACAAGCAACATAGTAATGGAAGACTCCCACTCGTTACAAAGAGTTCAACTCTCGTACAGAATATCAGAATGGAGTTTCGGCCTCTCATTATGCTACTACTTATTATGTTGTTCCTTCCCTCCGATTGCAAGGCTAAAGTATTCCCTTCCCTAACCTAAGTGTTGGTCTATCACTTCTTCAGCCAGTACAGGTCCAGGTACAAGTCCAGCTCGACAACTAAAAGCAAAGGTTTCAAAGTGCAAAGTGTCATAAAAAGTATTGCTTGTGTCGGGGTAATCCCAAGTATCAAGTAAGCATCAGCAGAGTTAGGCAGAATCATAAGAATCAGCAATGTCCCAAGATATATTAAATAGAATTTGTAGAGGGCTCTAGCTCGCGTATAGTGTCCTTCCGTTCTTGTTGAATCGATGAGATCAAGGTCTTATGAAGCAATTGAAGTTGGGGTTGGAAAAAGATAAGCTCATATAAAGAATAGAGTATAGAACCACGGCGCGGTAACCAAGTATAGCATGAAAGTTAGCTGCAGACGTTGTTTGTGCTTATGCCATAGAGGAGATAATTATGGTTTAAGTAGAGGTCGAGGTCGGTTCATCAAGTGTAGTTCCAGCAGAAGACTGCCAAGTTATAATTCCTGTTCTACTTTCATCCCTATCCCGAGTTTAATCGTATACAGAAGCCGAATCAAAAGAAAACCCCGGAATCACTAGTTTTAAGGATAAGAGACAGGGGATCTAGTTCAACCTGTGAAACTTGCATCCGTGTTTGTTGGCTTAGAAGCGGGTAATTCGAAATTGAATTCCTCAGTGGTTGCCTGCCCCTGGTGGGTCCTGTTCTTGTTTCTGTCAACTAACCACTCCACGACTACTAGTTAGGGTAGTTAAGGGATAGGGGTTGTTTTGTTTACTGACTTTGTGGGGTGGTTTCATTCTAGTTCAATTCTGGATTAGTTTACGAAGCGGAGCCAAGCCAGAGTTAGATAAGCCTCATTCAGCAAGTCAGAAGGAAGGTAGAAAACCACTAATATCAAGTCAGGTTAAGGGTGGTAAGAGGGAGTTACGCTTATCTGCTTATGAATCTAGAAACAATACTTTCTCCTTTTAATGATTATCTTTATAAAGATAAGATAGAATTGCAAGTTCTGAGCGCCAGACAAGCAGACACAAGTCAAAGAATTCACTGACCATATCCATACTCCTGGCTTTTTTGATAGCAAAGATCTGATTGCCTCAACTCGTAAACTCGAGATGAAACTAATGAAACTATGAGTTACTTGGCTGATAGCTTCGTGGTTGGTTGTCTATCCGTGTCTTGGCTGTAGCAAGGGGAGAGTTTCGTTCTGATGTTCTATAGTTATGAGCAAGTAAAACCTGGCAATACGCAGCATCCACTCACACATTGGTAATGCGGATTCCTCTTTGAAGGCAATTCCTTCTCTTCTGCTGCCGAATGTGGAAGAGACAGCGTACTTTAGCGGGCCTGGTGTAAACAATCCTGATGCCAGCGTTCCTAGCCTTGAATCGGCGGAAACAACCGATTCGCTCCAACTTGACGTTTACTTGAGCTCCCTATTGTGTATTTCGACTGTTCTCAAAATGGTGCCCTTCGATCTATATTATGATTAAGATTAAGTCGCAGGCCATAAGGGGATGAAAGGAAGGTGAGTGCTGTCTTCCCAATGATGGTACGTACAACCAGACGGCACCCAGGAAATGGATTATGTGGGGTTGGGACGTGTCAAGTTCAGATTGATCATCGGCGACCGCTTTCCCTCTAACATCCTATTTTATGTTATGTCCCCCTGTTTGGGGACCTCCGCAACCGTTGTTGTCATCGTCTCGATTTGATATCGGGCCGAACGAAAGTACCCACTGGTCAACATTCTCGGTAGGTCTGAAAGCTAATGGAGAGGGCAAGGCAAAACCTAGGATTCTGTCTTCCCAGCCTCGAGAATCAAGCACCAACAAGGAATCGAGCACGAAGAGAAAGGTTTGCTTCCTCCTTTCCATTCAGGGGAATAATAGATTACAATTGAACGCCTAGAAATATAAAGGGAAGTTTTCACTTGAATCAGCCGTAGAAGGCCTCATATGAGAAAAAGCTTAATTGAACTGAACGCCTGTGTAATACCTGAACAATAGAGCTGCTTCGAGGGGATAGGCTAGGTTTATGTTACCACGCGATAGTTTGATGCTCACGGAAAGTATGTAGTTTGCTTTTGGATTTACCACTTGCTCTGTGGGAATTGAAACCAATCTTTGCTTTACTAGCCCCTGACCAGTGAGTGAGCCTAGCCTACACTCTCTCCATTGAGTTAGTTCAACTTCTTATATGTATGCCATCTCTCCTCTCTTGCTTCTGATTGGTAGATTGTCCTCGGGCTGAATTGAATCCACATGAGTTGGTTAAGGTGTCTACACAGGAATCAAAACATCTTGTAGGATTATGTCGAGAGTTCTCCTTGCTCCACCTCATTCGAACGAAAAGGAGGTATCAGGGGTAATTTTAGCTTCCGGTAGCTTGCTTACTCTCTTAGTTATAAAAAGGATCTTTGGCTAATTCTGGTAGTGGAGTCCATAGAGAGCCTTTGAAAGCTTACACTAAAAGTATGGATGAATAGAGTATATTAATAACCGGGAGGTTTGCCTCGACCTCTTCTTTGAGATCTCCTTGAAGGAAAGCGTTCTTGACGTCTAACTGGGATGATAGTTGGGCCAGTGCTGAATGTAAGCGGATGCGAATGGTACCATTTTTAGCAACTGGACTGAACGTGACGGCATAATCTTCTACTCCATCTTTTTCATAGCCTTGAGAAACCCAGTGAGCTTTCTGACTCTTGAGAAAAGCCTTTTGTTTGCTACAAGCCGTTTGTACCTCCATATAAAAAAACCATATTACTTGTATTTTGTAAGCCCACCTTGACCCAACAATGTTTTTGTCAGGTGGTGGAAAGAAAAGATCCCATCATTCTTTTGAAGAGCTTTCATTTTATCTAACATAGCTCGTTTCCAATTCGAATAAGATTTGGCTTTATTCCAATTCGAATAAGATTTAGCTTTATTAGTCCGCGGTTCCATGATTTTGTCTCTTTCTGAAACAAACACTTTATAAAGAGAGTAGGAACCATAGTCGATAAATCGATCAATAGGACTTTTGATCTTCTTATATTTTGATAAGGACTTTCATGCATTCTGTAATTATGGCAGGCCACTCTAGCTATATATATACTTATTGTGGCGCCGGGCCGTATGGCGGAACCGGGCAAGAAAACAGCCCCGCGACAGAACTGCTGGCATCAAGGGACGGGCGTGACCGAGATTATATGCTGCTGCAGAAGCATGGGGGATTTCACGGATCAACACATATAGATAAATGATAAAGCTGTTAACGTCGGAGTCTATAAAGCATGATTAATGGATCATCACCGTGGCACAGAGAAAGAAAGCATGAGAGCACTAATAGATAAATAGGATAGAGAAAGCATACATGATAGAGAAAGCATACGGGATCAAACACTTACGCCCGCTTGATTTAGTACTGTTGCCTATATGTGTTTTTTTCTTAAGGCTTTCTGATCAGGATGGTTAGGATCATTCCAAACGTGCGAATATGGGTTTGCCAGCAATGCGTCCATTTTTACACGGTCCAGATTGATGACCAAGACGGTTTGGATCTTGGGATCAATCATAAGATGGGTAATATTTCTCTTGGGTTAGCTCCGGACCCATCCTCTAGGTTGTGATGTATGTACGACACAGGTAGGTTTATAGGATTCTCTGGTGGCCGGACCGGGAGGTAGACAGAGTACTGGATAGAAAGCCTATCGTCTCCATGCCTGCTGAAGTAAGCTATTAATTTCCTGGGTTGATAGAACCTTGAGTGGGAGATGGGGTCGATTCGATTAGTTTACTAAGTATCTAAATGTTACTTCTAAATGAGTTGGTACCGGCCTTTTCCTTTTCTAATCAAACATATATAACAAATGTGGAATCCCTCGTGCATGAGCGGGCCCGTGAAGCTGCTTGTTTCGGGCGAACACTCGTTTATACAGGGCATAGTTGTCCTGCTCGTCGCTACGATCCCAATCACGATCTGATAGTTACATTCACATATAAGAAGATGGATTCGTTCACGAAAGAAAGCAAATGCTAGGGTTAGGCTCAGATTCCGAGTTCTTCCAAATATGACGTAGTAGAGTAGAGCCCCGTGCACGCATTAGGAAAGAATGACGCGAAACTGGTGGCTTCCGGTAGGAAAACTGTAAGATCGATATATATAAGATCATATTGCTGGTATAAGGGGGTGGTAAATGGGTAAGCCGGTCGAAAGCACTTCCTCCTAGGAGTCTTTTCCGCTTCAGTTAGGAGTTTAAGATGTTCAGTCATGCTTCACTTGGAAAAAGGAAGGGGCTAACCCTTATCGAGCACAGGAAATTGAGCTAGCCTATTCTAAATGGGGAATCCATGCTCCGGGCCGAATCGAGCTTACCTCCTCCTCCTGCTTTATCCTTAGGGCTTTATCTCGTTAAGCCAAAGATGCCCCAAGACAAGGTACTACTGTTGGGAAGGGGACATGATCAATAGAACCTGGGTGCGGTAGGTGTGGGCCGATTAGCTTCTTTCTTTCCAAGTGGGGGCTTCCATGCACCAACGCAGACTCCCAGTGCTCTCTGAACCGTGCAAGAAGGTCACACATCACACGGCTCTCAAACAAAACCGGGGCACTTTGTCAAAGCGCTTGATCCTTTGCCCCCGACGCTCCTCGTGATAGGCTTAGCTTTAAGCTTCGGTTCGAATAAGTCAAGTCCCGAAGGTAGGTTCGCTCAGGTGGTCTTACCGCTCCGTGGGCTTCCCTAACGTTCAGAGTAGTTCTGGTTTTCGAAAGGAGCACCGCCACCGCCAAATAAACTAGGGGCGCCCTCAATGAATAAGAAATGAACAGCGGGGGAGGAATCAATGATTCTTATTCCACCGAGTTTAAGCTAGAAACATGTCCATTACACACCTCCGGTTGGTAAGAACTGAGGGACCCCCATAACCGAAGTAGGCCTACCGGCGAAGCAACAGGTACTTGATCGGGCGGTTTGGTTTCGTCTCTCAAAACCCATTTTACTGAACTAAGGCGACCAGCCGCAGCAAGGGAAGATTAGCTTGTTCCATAAATTAACCAGCCTATCCTCTGTATGGGGCTTTCGCTGGAATAAATACAATTTTAATAAATATGGGCGTCAGGAAGATTGGACGAGTCCAGCACTAATAAAATAGATTGGACGAGCCCCCTGACTAATAAAATCAAGCTCATAGTAAGGCACGGGATGGGATGATCCGCGTCTGCTATTGCCTCCTTACTAATTTAGGGCTTCTAGGGGATCGAACAAAGAGAGTAACATCCTTTAACCTTGCTGTACGGCCCGCTGGCTTTTCAAAGAGAGACTGAAGCGGGTCCACGCCCGCCTACACATCCAACCGGCTTATTCAAAAGGTCAAAAAACAAACCTATTGTACCCTATAATCCGCTGTGTTCTTAGCTTACTTCCGGAAGCCCATTATCCTTGTGAATGAAGCTGGTGCTCATTGTTCTCATATACAGAAGAGTCAACCAGGGAAAGTTCAATTAGGAATAGCAAAGGGCACAGCAGATGACTGGATTAGTATAGTGGAGTGCTGTTATCATTATGAAGTTTGTATAGTGGAGTGCTGTTATCATTATGAAGAATAAAAGCAGCATATCAATTGGAAAGGCCGAAAGCACCTTGATTAAGCCAAGCCTCTGTCCGTAGAGCTTTCTTTAAAGAGTGAACACAGGTCAAGAAATAACATAACGTTCATCCCATCCTCGTGAAATAACTCGTGAACTAACTTTACTTGCTTTCCATTAACCAAAGAAGGCGCGGCTGCTGACATTCAAATCTGCCCTTTCGACCATGAGCCCCTCTTCTGCGTAAGGCACCCTGGATTAGTAAAAAAGCGTGTTCGATGCATCCTCTTCTTTTAGCTTATGGCTTTCCTCATCTAGTCCAACTAAGAGATCTGGCAGAGGGAAGTCGAAATCCAGCTTCAACGTGTCGGCATCTTTCCCTAAATCAATTCGAGCACTAGTAGTTCCTTGGCCCCGAAGGATATATAAGTCGTTTTCTACTTTCCGGCAATGATTGTTAAGGGGCTTTGTATTTAGAGTGGAATTCTTTATTTCAAGCAAGAGGTCGAGGAGCAAGAGGCGAGGCATAAGCACTAACTGAGTTCAAAGAGCATAAGTTTCAGGTCGAGTTCAGTCTGCTGCCCCAGTTCCAGTGACAAAGTAAGTGAGCGTTTACTACCCCCATTATTATTACGGGAGATTTTCATTGGTCATATTAATACTTTAGAACAGTTTATGATCTTAATACGGCTTTCTCCGCTTACTTCCGAACTTTACTTGGTAAACTTCTATTGCTACAACAGTTGTACCAGCCAGGAATTGATTCTTTTGATTCGGCTTAGGGAACTCGTAGACAAGAAAGGTGGTCAACCGTCCCGTCCCATCCAGAACAAGTCTCGTTTTAATGAGTATGAACTCGATCTGAAGCCGAAGCGGGATCAGGTACATAAGCAATATCCTGAGTCGGAGAAGTCTCAATATTAGTATTAAGAATTCCTATGATTATATGCAAAAGACGAAACAAGAGCACGAAACAAGAGCATATAATATATATCGTTACGAAAGGTGAAGAAAATGGAGTTATTGTTTAATCCTTAGTTTAATCCGTTAAGTCGACCTCTGCTCTAGAACTTATTAAACACTCAACGGATTGCCTTTACTTTGTTTATTATGTCCCACAACTTATTAATAATACTTCAGCACGTAAGGGAGTTATCTTCTAGTAAAAAAACAAACGGGTAATCTTCAAGTGAAGTGTAGTTTGGGGAAGAATCAACTTTTACCATCGTATCTAGAATCAGAGGTTCAATTGTAAGCTAAAAGACGTTATCGTTCTTCCAGTATAGTTTGAGGCAGAATCAATTATAAAGGTAACCGTAGAAAGAATAAAGTAATGGAACCCAAGCTCTAAGTCGGAGAAGGTGTCGCTCGCCGCTCCTTTGAGTTTCATTGAGGAGGAGAGGAGGTTGGGTGCTCTAGCTCCAAATAGTATTACACAGGACTCGGTAATAACGAGTTCTTAAGTAAGTTGCAAGATCAGAAGCTCAAGTAGGAGTCAAGGAGAGAAAGATCTAAAGCAGTCTCTGGAAATTCCTTATTAGTTGGCTCGGCATCAGGAAAGGGAGTTTACTGTCTTGCTTGTGTTTAAGGAAGAATCATAAAGTTGGTAGGTCTAGTATCTTGATCTGGGGATCAGAAAAAGTCTTGTTCATAGGCGGAGTCGGCTGAACGATCAGATGCTGTTTCAATCGACATAGCTTGAAGGAAAGGAGTCTTCTCCATCTAATAAGGCCTAGAGTTAGTTCGCTTGAGTAAGTGAGGTATAGGAAGGGTGCGTGGCTTGACCTTCAAATATAAGTCTCTGTTTTCTCCCGAGTGGAATCAGTTTTTGTGTTGACTACAAGAGGTTCTGAGAGGCGAGGCCTCTATAATAAGTTTAGGGTGCTAGTGTTTCTATAGGAATTAGTCTGGAAAGTTGGTGGGGGAAAGTTTTAATTGTAACGCGAGTCGAGCTTTCTGTTAGCGAGTGTAACCTCTTTCTTATGAAAATTCCCCGATAGTAAGAGTGGTATAGGTCAAGGAGTGGTTGGATGCTTACCTGTTGTATTTGATGATCGTCTAGGATTATATCTTTTACCTGCAAGTAAGAGCTGTTTTCTTCTTCCCACGCTTGGTAATGGAGGCCAGGCCGAGTAGCCCACCGGAGGTTATCTAGCTGCCCGCCAGGTTCTCTAGATTTGTAAGCCCATGAAGCAAATGTCTACTTCTTTTCCTAGGGGAGTGCCAGACTCTTCAAGTTAGGGTGAGTGGGGCACGGCGAGAGTCTTGCTCCTTGTGTTCGTTTGAGAATGGATAACTGCATTCAAACCGCTACGTGGGATGTCCTTGGAAGCTTATTATTCGATTCCTGCTAACCAAGGCTAGCTCTCAACCCATTTGTCCCTGTAATCGCCCACAGCACTAACCCCCCCGAAGGAAGGATATATGGATGCAGCTTATCTCTTCTCCCGTGTCCCGCCTTTGAATCTCTGACTCTGTCTCCGCCTTTTGGCCCACTGCTTCAAAGTGCTTTCTGGATCTTACACTAACTATAACACTTCTTTCCGCTTGTCGGCAGGACAGATTCTTCGTCGTAGTGGGCTCCCCTGCTATTGCAAAGAAGTGGCGGACTCTAAAGTGCATTTCCTTCCTTTCCTCTCTTTCCACTTTACTAATCTCTTTCGAGGCTATCCATCTTTGATTTCGCTTAGGCGGCTTATAGGCTTGAGTTGACCCGACAAGCAATTACCTCTTAATTACCTCTTCCCCATCTCTTTAAAATCCCCTTGAAACAGTGGCCCGGACTCCCCAAAACTTGACTTGTGAATAACGAGTTATAACCCCCGAAAGCAGGAGTAGTATCCGCTTGGCTGTTGACAGAAGTAGAGGAGCAAGAGTGAGATTAGCCGACTTAAGTGAATAGTTGACATAGGTAAGAGGAGCCAGAGTGAGATTAGCCTCATGAAGTGAATAGTTGACATAGGTAAGAGGCTCAATTAGGACTCGCCAAGCAACGAGGCAAGTAACGACTCTACTTATTTACTTAGTGCTGTGCTTCAAGAAGGTCCGATTCTTTCTCGTCATTTAACGCAACTACCCGTCATAGGGAAACCGCTTCAGAAGCCCATAAGAAGTAAAGGCAAGAAGTTACAAACCCATTAACTTCCCTACCATTACTTCCAGGCAATAAGAGTCAATTGACTTAACAAGCACAAGAACTGAGCCTTCTAGTGAAACAAGAACGGAACAGACAAAACAGACAATAAGGCTTTCCCTTGTAGTGGTGCCAGTTCCAGTGTCAATTCTTGGAGTGGAAATTCTGGCTTGTTCAGGATCAGACTTAGTAGACAGATAATAAGCTGTGCGAGAGGAAGCAACTTACAGAATTATTGTTCCCCGCTCTAGCTCTGTACGGTACGATAGAAGAGGGTAACCAATCCTTTTCCGAAGGACTCTCCCTGACTGAAAGGGCCAAGCAGAGGGTGACAAGCTACGTAGGAAGGTATCAAACTGCAGAATCAAATCTGAATGGAACTCCGTCTTGTTGCGCAGAGGAAAACAGTAAATGAATCCATCTCTCTTATCCTTTAGTGGAACAGGCCAAGTCGACAAGCCGACAAGCAGGTTTTATTCTAGTGTTTCAGTATAGTATGCGAGGGACTGTTTCATTATAGTATGCGAGGGAAGTTATTTACGGCGGGGTTTCAAGATCTTAAGCGCAAAGGAAAGTAGAGGTCGGCAAGGTAAGTTTAGTTCGGGCAAGACTCAGTGATAACAAGATTCGAGTTATTCACAAGTCCTGCGTTTGGGAACTCATTCATATATATTAATTAGCTATGAGCTAGTCTAGTATTCTAGAGTTTAGTTGACTTTCGCACTCAAAGCCTTAAACCAATTTACTGCTTTTTCTTGATACAATGACTTTTGCACTGCCTATAAAGATACAAATCTGGAAACTGTTTCTTTTCAGATAAATCTTCCTTCCCTTGCTGTTGCTGATCCACCTGTTGCTTCTGCTGAACCCTACTTTACAGGCTATTATCCACTTAACCTTGCTGAATAAAAGGAGTTGAAATTGCTTGGAGGAGTTTTCATTATTAAATAACCTTGAAGATAACATAAAGTCCTTCATTGAAAGAAGCCCCTGCTTGACTATGAAACTTGACTTTAACTTGCGAATAACACCTGTTGCTAATTGTGCGCCTGTTATTATTGGTAAAGGAAGGCTGAATCACCCCTATTTATGGTATCTCACCTTTATGCTATTGGCTTGTTCAAACATTCTCTTATTATAATCAAAAAAGAATTCACTGATATGAGAATTGGTTCTCTTAGATGAGCATTTCTATTATATTTCTTAGTGGTTTGATCCTACATCTCCTTAACTTCTATTCTGGTATTTGTTCCTGGCCATTCTCTATTTCCTGTTCAATGCTTTCTCATATAATAATGGAATCCAATCCGATACTGGGGTGTGTTGTACCGTACTAAGGTGTCCAATCAATAGGTGTTTAGTATGTAGCAAGATATAGGTTTTATGTTAAAAATCTGAATAAAGTCCCCAGGAATCATAGGTTTGTTGGCGAGCAAGGAAAGTTGAGCTCGGCTCGGGGCAGAGGCAGTCCGAAAGTAAGCTGTTAAAACTGTTGCAAGAGAAGCCTGGATCTTAGTAAGAAGCAAGCGATTCTTCACGTGTAGTTCTTGGAAATGGAGATCAAAGTCGTGGATAGAGAGGTGCTTCTGATTCTTAAACGCGTCAGGGAAGGGATTGAAATTAATGAGTTGTGCCTAAGCTTAGGGATTGAAATTAATGAGTTGTGCCTAAGCTTGTTTAGTCTTATCTTTGATTGGTTGGCAAAGACAGAAAGAAAGGTAAGATAGGGTTGACTCGGGTAGCCAAGAAATAATAGACGACACAACAATAAAAACCAATGGCTATTATCATGAGAATTAATGTAACCAAAAGAGTCAGAGTCAATCGAGTGGGTATGTAAGGTTGGACGAATAGGTATTACAGATTGGCGCTATTGACCCTTACTTGGCATACCTATTATCTTTGCTATCCCCTACCTTATCGGCTCAACAAATGAACTTTATGCCTATAATCTTTCGGGTTCCTTTCCTTCCCTTGCGCAACGGCGGGGAACAATGAGTTTTTTGATTCCAGGTTTCTATTCTTTCTGGTCTATAGATCTATGCCTCGGTGCTTCTCTTCCTCAACGGTAAGTGATTCTTTCTATCTTAGTTGGCGAAGGTAGAGACGCTTCTTTTATTGGCTTTCCCTTAGTTGTCGGTAAAGAGAATATTGTTCGGGCATAATCATGTATTGGCTTTGAAGCAAAAGTCATTAACGTTGGGGCAATTACAACAAGCAATATACATATATAAGATAGAGATTCAGAGTCCGGGAGGTGTTCAAAACTTCTATTATAGGAGAGCGCGCACTCACATTCAATGATTCACATAAAGGTCGGGGTGCTTGTACCGTTGACTGTGTTGGCGAAGGAGGAGTTCAATTCTTTCTTTAGATAAAGGGCACTAGGTGGGCGAATGACACTTCTTTTCTTACTCCCTCGCCGGCTAATGAGTCTTGTTTGTTTTAGGACGACACCTTGCTTCCTTGCCAGAGCCAATACCTTCTCTAACTCAATATAATGCTTCTTTAGTTGGGCCAGCACGAGATACTCTATTTATACTTCATTTTCTGGCTTTCCTTTTCATTTCACCGTTCTGGGATAGCTATAAGAGGAAGCCTCTAGTATAGTATAATGTTGAGTAGGAGGCCTAAAGGGTAATATAACATCTATTCTTAGGTGAGATGATACTTTGATTACGGATGCACCCCCGGGAACGAACTATCCTGGGAACGAACTATCCTGAAGGGGATGATTCTCAAGAGCTTTATAGTAAGTATAGATGTTCTCTTTTCTTTATTTATTGTCTTTGTTTGAGTGAGGGAGGTCCCTTACCTAAAACTACTGGGAGAGGAAACGGAGCTCCAAAGCTTTCCCCCCTTTTTCCATTTGATAAAAGCTTCTTCCTTTATTGTAGCTAGAAGATAACTTCCATAAGAGGAAAGGCGGGATAAACTTGGTTTTAGTTCCTTTCAAAGGGGGCTTTGTCGTTCGTTACTAGACCTGAAGGGTAAACCCTGCTGGCTAAATAGTAAAAGAGTTAAACCCATAAGATTAAGGCCCTTTTTCATAGATAAAAGCCTTTCTTTTCACAGAAAATCCAAGCACCTCTAGGTCCCTTTCTCTTTCTATCTGAATAGCTAGCTTCGGATGTCGCTGGTCTTTTATTGAAATAGTAGGATGCCGCCCTCTGATCCTTAATTTCTGGAAGGGGTATATAACCTAGAAGAATGACTATGCTATTGCGGGAAGGGCCTTCAGTTCAGCAGATAAGATATAGTTGTTGTTATCGATACAGTCGATCTAACTGAGCTCCGGATCCTCCCCTCTATTCGATCGGGTTAGTATGTGCTAATCCATGGTTCGGGAAAGGCTTTGCGGGAAAGCCAAAACATTATAGAACTATCTTCCTCCTTTGTTGGATAGGCCTTTTTCCGATGGATCCAAAATAGTCCGTCCAATAGCGCTCTCCATTCGGGAAGGAGATAAGCGAGTAGACAACTTTCCAATGGTGGTGCATCGAAATCCTAGCCAAGATGAATGTGATCGGTTTCTCATTCTACGTCTTTCTTTCCGATCCGTTGCTTCCAGCTTAACCCTGTGATCTAACAGCAAGTACAAGTGTCGCCATCAGCGAAGCTAGCTTTCTAAGACTCCCTCTTTTCCTAAGGCAGCCAGTGCTTCAGTAAACGCAGGTTATTTCTACCTTAGCTCCGCACTCTTACAACCAAGTCAAGCACCGGAACCAGTAAACAACCAATTGGCTCGTAAAAGTACAAGTCAAAGTCAAAGCTAGGAATGTAATACGTAAGAGATACATAGTACGCAAGGAGGGGGTTTTCTTTCTTCCTTCAATAGAGGAGCACGCCCTCGGCCTTTATCACCAGATCCGCCTTATTTGAAAACAGCTTAAAACCTCTTTGTCTTGCGGAATCCATTACTGATTTTTCCAATATCCCTTATTCTTTCTAGTCATCTCATGAAAACATTAATTGAGTTACCTTTAACCACAGTAAGGTCTCCCTTAGAAATATCCGGGTTCTTCACTCGGCCATACATCAGCTTACAACCATAACCTTTATTATTGATGAATCCATGAATATTTGATTGACTGCCTTCTTTTCTTACTTTGTTTATTGATTGACAGCCTTCTTACTTCGTTTATGGCGTACCCCGATGGAAAGTCGTCTTGCTTTGTTATTTATTCGCCTAGTTTAGGGTTGAGGAAGCATCATAACTCAATACCTTAAGCCTCTGGTATACTAGTATTACAGACTTATGGGAAGAAAAGGGAAAACCCAAAAAGACCGGGTCCAGCAGGTTTATTACTCGTAGGGCACCAGCTTCTAGACAGGATTTTGTGCTCGCCGGAAGAACTCCCGGACAGTCTTCAATGGATTGCCTACTTCTAGGTTACTCATATAAACTTCTGGGGAATCTTATTCTCTTTTTCTTACTAGACTTACTCTTACTCGAGACGATAGAGATCAAAGTGGATTGGTCCAGCGAAGGCCCGCTTCTACTCCATTGGGATGGGCTGCCTGCTTGACTTCTTTGATTTTCCGCGTCAGTACGTACTTTAACCTTAAGTAACTTACTGAAAAGAGTGTGTAGCTCAAGCTTCAAGTTCAAGGAGTGTTTAGCTCAAAAAGGTAGTACTGGGTAGAGTGCGCCCTTCTGACTTTACTTCCATTCCAATTCTACTCTTTTTTCGTTTTTGGGTAATAGTAAATAAATCGATTTACAGGCACCATATTATAAATCACGAATAACGGCTAGAAGGGATGTGACGTCGGGTCGGGAATTAGAAACACCAAACCAACGCCAATCTTGAAGGGCATAAAAGAGTAAGTAGGACTATGTGGATTATCGTATCGGATGTGTACTATTCGTTCGTCAACACACGATGTGGACCATTCGTTCGTCAACACACATAAAAGAAGAATATTGGAATAGAAGAATCATATTAATTAGGCTAGACATCTCGGTTCTCGGTCTGTGTTTGGGCCGTGCTAGCAAGACTAAGGTTTGAAAAAGAGTACATCAAGATCAGTCAAGTCATCACTTATTCGATTGTTTATTCAATTCGATAGCCAGGTAGAAGAAATACCATCTACAGAAATACCATATATAGAAGTTCCCTACATTCTTATAAAATAGGCGGTATAGAGCTCTTTATTCCACTAGGAGGAACTCGGCTTATGAATTACCCTATCGATGTGAGTTGGGCTCGCTCCTTTTCTTTTGGCGTATTCCTATTCGTATGATCTCTATGAAGCTTCTCCTAACTATCTATTTTTTACTACACTTTCTTTTGACTAAAGAACTATCTTATCATAGTAGGCGCTGAGAGGCGAACCCCATTCCAAGCATTCCCTAGATGAGATGCCCTATCTATTGTTCATGCCTTCTTTACAGGTTGTGTGGATCTTCTCCCCTCTCCACTCTAATTATGGGAAGTAGGTCTTCTGCTCTAGCTCTTTCGAATAGATAGTCCCAGGATGTTGTAGGTCTATGAAAAATAATAACTTTAGCATTGTAGGTCTGAAAGGATCATTTCTTATTTTAGCCGTTAGGCGAACAGACAGCCAGGATCATTAGTTATCGGCTCGACTCATGATGGAATCGGCATTTAATACAATCCATATGTTGATCTAGGCGTCTTTGTCCTTCTCTTTTTGTGGGCAGCAGAGGTAGAATCAAGTATGAAAGGATAATTCCGCCCGAAATCAAACCAAATTGAAGTTAGGACATAATAAAATCCCCTGTTACTTAATTCTAGACTAGTTTATAAACAAAAACTGGAATTCTTTATTGCACCTGCTAGGCTGTCCCTCCTAGATCCCCGCCTTACTTTCTTTCTTGACTTCTTATATTGGTAGGCTCAATTCCTTGTTTATAGTATAAATATAATGAGTAGTGGGTTCCGCCTGATATCAGTCCCGAGCTATAGATAATATTTCTGTTGCGCTTGAGTGACTTGTCTCTGATCAGTAGTAGTAAATAACTAGAAGAAGGTTGTGCCTAGAAGAAAGAGAAGCTTGAAAGTCAGATTGAGTTAAGGAATATAAGACCAATATATAAGGCTTGGACTACTCGTAAGTAAGGCTCCGGACTACTAGGTTTAGCTCTGAGACCTATTATTGGAATTATTATCCCTTTGTGTCAGTAAGCCTATTCTTATGCATATCATAAGAAGGCCTATTCTGACTCTTCCACTCATGATTTAATTCTCTTACTTATTAGTTGTTATGAAAGTAGAGCGCTAAGAGAAAGAGATTAGAAAGAAGGAACACTTGAACAATACTTAGTAAAGAGGAATAGGAACCGGATAAGAGGACTTAACCACAGAAGTTTACACTCTTTAGGTTTAGTCTCGAACCAATAATAGGAGGTTAGCCCGAACTCCACACCGATCTCTTTCTGCCACTACCAACAAAAAGTCTGTCGATCCTAACTAGAAGTATTGCTAACATCACTTATATTCTTTTATTTCACCCAAACCCAGTAAGTTACTATAATGCCTTTAAGTCTGTAGGTTCACCTTTCCTAGGCTACCGATCCTACCTTTCGTTCTCAATACCCTGTCTTCCACTCTTTCACTAATGTTTATTAGCCCGCCGCTAATACTGATGAGACCTGTGCTATTGACTATCAGACACAACTAACTATTAGATGGAATGAAACTAGAAACTATTAGTGGCAGCGGTATGATGTAGTGGGGCACCCGGGAATAGACTGAACTTACTGCTAACAATAATTGAACCGTTAAGAAATACCTGTTCTCATTGCAGGGAATTCACCACTACCCGATAAGACCTGAGTCGATGCGTTAGGTAATGTAAACACGGGTGCCTCTACTTTAACTGAACCTAGGAAAGCAACTACGAACTATAACCAAGGAACTAAGCCTTTACCCTTTGCCTTCAAGCTGGCACTACTTACAAGTATTCTTGCTTATTATAGGATTAGGTTAGGCCTGCTACCTTTACCTTGACTTTCGCTCGTCAACTAAAAACTAGAATATAAGATTGAACTGCTGCTTCCAAGGCTACTATTACTATACTACCTAATGGAATGGGACTGGGAATAAAAGAATGTGGCTCCTTACCTATAAGGTTGAAAAAAGAAACTAGCAATTCCGCTCAAAAGCTGGACGGAAACCACTACTTCTGTTTGTGTTATTAGGCTAATGCAGACTTGCCCACTTGACTACACTTGGAAGTTTCCGGTTACTAAAGAATGAGATCCAGTAGTAAGTAGCTCAATGTAATCGACCCTTGGTTTCGTGATTGAATTTCTTTTCTCGTAGGAGCTATGTGGGATATCAGTGTTTTTCCCCCTAGTTTGGCTCTATTACCTCTATCAGGCGTTCTTCTCACTGTTATTCCATATATTCCATAGGCGCCCCTATATTCCATATGTGCTGGATCATAACTTACTTCTTTTTTCTACCCTATTCTTTTCAGTAGTAATGGATTTCTTTGCTATAAATAAGATAAAGCATTAGAAACAGCAGTGAAAGTCTATAACTAACAAGTGATAAAGCTATAGTAAGTAATATCAGTTTTACGGCGAGGAATGTTAGACTAAAAGCAAGCATAGTTAGAGTTGGATCAAGGAAGGGTTATGCTAGTAGTAAGTTCGAACCTTGGTTTCACTGAAGATGTGCTCGGCGTCAGTCTAGTTGCGCGTCAGTCAGAGCCCCCCAAGAGATCAGATCAGAAGCCGACTCATTACTATCCCATGAGAAGAAGCCAACTCATTACTATCTATAGAAGGAAGCAGAGCCAGCAGCCTAGTAGCCAAGCCGTATTCTCTATGGTATGCCCGTGGTCAAGCCCTACTTTGTTAATAACTCCGCCTTACTCGTTGGGGCACCAACTTTTACTTGTTCTTTCCGTGCCTATGTGCCAGCTCAGGGATGACACTACTTAGTTGAAAACGAGCCCGGGTATGCCACCACTTAGTTGAAAACGAGCCCAGCAATGAGAGGATTACTTACAGCGATCTCAGTCCTTGGTTCCCTTCTTACACTCCCACACTGTTGACTTTAATTCTCTATATGTTGGGGGTACTCGCATACTAACCAACATTAGTCCAAGCCACCAAGCGCCAAGCGCCAAGACACGGGGCAAACAACTACTAATGACCGCCAAGTCACTACGTAAGTTACGCGGCAGTGTTTTTTTCTACTAATGTGTCGCGGTAGCGAGTTAAACGGCAGGGCTGCTCTTCCGCCAAGTAACGGCCAAGCAACTGGACAAGTCACGTATACAAACAAAGCCAAGCAACTAAAGTCAAAAGAGACAGAGTTATATTAGCCGAATTCTTCTCATAGTTGACAGCTGCCAGTGGAATACCGAGTAGCCAGAGAAGAGAGATTGCCTGTTGCCATAGGTAGATTAGCCTGAGTTCAAAGAGATGAGATGAGAGCCCTAACTTTATTTGTTGACAGAACACTAGCTTAAGGAGCTTGCGAAGAGGAATGAGGAATAATAATAAATAAGGAGTAAGAGCAAATGGATTATGCAGACGAAACCGGTTGGACCAGCTCTTGGGCAAACATAGAGGTTCAGTAATCAAAGAATCAAAAAGAGTTTATTGTTGGGTTTACAGCCCTGAGTCAAAGCCGTTTCTTGCTCTTGTTCCTTTACTTGTTTGTTCGTTCTTTTTCCCCTATAAGTTCTGTGCCGTTATGAATAATAAAAGTAAGCCAAAGCAGTATCTATTAATGGAAGCAATGCAGTGTCATTGCAGATGTCATCAGCGGTTAAGGAGACAAATCATAGAATAAAGTCAAGTCATCCCACTCAAGAAGTCATAAGTGCGCAAAGATTCTATAAATGGATTAAAAGCACCTACCTCATTTCTAACTTGAAACTACTCATTGAATATCCGCACCCCCCGAATGAGCACTTGAACGCTCTCTTCTCTCTGTTAGCAAGCACCAGTTAGAGCAGTAGCAGCGGATCGGAGCAACCAGTTGACTTGCTTTATCTCTATTGTAGACAGCTTTCTAATGCGCCCCCTACGGGAACGAGTTACATAAAAGGAGCACGAACGAAGGAGCAGAAAGCCACTCGATTTACTATTACTAATATAGCTCCGTACCACGAGGACCTCAATGAGGAATGGCGGGCGTTTTTTGCTTAGAATCAAAATGGATGGATTCTCTCCCCAACTCTTTCTGGCTTTCTTTACAGGAGCATTTTCCAATATGTAGATGCCCTCTCCCTATTTATATTAACCCTTTCTTTGGTAGTCACAGTGATAGTTTGAGTTCTCGCACAATATAGTCTAAGCTTTATTAAAGTGAGAGAGTTCGTTCAGCCCAGGTTCAGGTCCATAATACAGAAGATGAAAAAAACCATAATCTTGGAAGCCAAACGGAAAGGCAGAAGTTATGAAGTAAGGATATGGAGGATATGTTATATATGGGTAAGAATCTAACAGACCCCAGAAGATTATGTAAAATATTGAAAATAGCCAGATAGTTATAGTAGCTTGGAGGAGTTGATTTATCTCTGTCCCTATACCCGAATCGTACCTATTCCATTGGTTACCCGAGGAAGTACCTATTCCATTGGTCAAGGGCCAGCTCCCCTTTCTCTTCCCCAATTTAGCAGGGAAGGCAGGATCGAAGGGGCGAAGAGAGATATGAGAGACCGTTAGGTCGAAGGGGAGAAGATCTGAATGAAACCCCGTTACGCTCAAAGGGGCAAAGAGATGATCTTAAGTTGAAACAATAAATGAATGAAAGGCGGGGGACCTATGTAGTGGAGTCGATAGTGGTCCCATTATTAGGATTTTTCAAGGTGGGAAATAGTTAGGCTTTCATAACCTTTTTATTGTGATTTGTCAGGGTTATAAAACTAATACTTAGGGATCCTTTCCTCACGGTAGAAAATGGGGTGAGATTCCCCGAATGGAGACTTCAAAAGATGTATATAATACATCGGCCGGATTTCTTATGTCTAACCTTTGTTCTATTGGTTTGGTGGCGACAGATATGAAAGACATTTGACATGCCGGAACCCGCTCATCTTAAATAATTTAGGAAGAAAAGGAGCGGCTGGAGAAAAGCAAGATCCTGTGGTTCGGATGTTTTGTTTGTTTACGAAGCTGTTCGAAGAGATTAGATAAGGGAAGAAGTCAGGCCAAAGCGCTTATAGATTATCTGATCGTACTTTTAAGGCTTTGTTAGTCTTAGCTGAGCATTTGCAAAGAAAGGCATAGTAGTATAGAACATAATCAATATATTCGATAATTTTAAATAAGGCTTTTTCAAACTTTTGGGCATTCGCATTCTCTGAGGCCATGCAGGGATTGATACAGGAAAGGAAGGATAGAGGGATTTACACTTACTTTAGACTCGGGAAAGGAAGGAGACAGATAGATATAATTCCAGATTACTTGGTCTTCGGGCCGGGACAGTTTTGGAGTTCAATCCATTCCTGATACAACATATAGAAAATCATGCCCGTCCTGTTTATTCTTGCCTTTAGACTTTATCTTCTTATCTCGTGTGAAGCACAGTGAAAGAACAATACTTATATTTTTTGTGAAGCACAGTGAAAGAACAATACTTATATTTTTCATGACAAGGGAATCCGCTCGTAAGAAATAGTTAGATGTGTGTGTGTGGTATTTCTATGCTCTTAAAGGGTAGAATTGAAATCCCTCCTCTCGGATGAGTCTGGTCGAATTCACTGCCTATAGAGCTGTCCATAGTTACGGGAATAACTGAATGAATCGATCGGGTCCCCACTCTCTTTCTATTGCCATTGCCACTCTCTTTCTATGGAAATTGGAATGACATTTAATTCTATCGATCGTACTGGATGGACCGATTTGGATGGTTAAATCGTCTACGAATCCTTGTAGAGTGGTGAGTCTCATTGACATGGATTATAGACTGAGACAGGACCACTCATATTAGATTGATGCTTAGAGATTGACATCTTAGAGAATTTGATTGACCGAGAGTACTTCCATCCATGGCATTCCAGAGCCATGCCGCTTATTGAACTCTGGAATTCCCTATGCTTCCAGCGAACCTACTCTTTATCCTCGTAGCAGAGAAGCCCTACAAAGCTTGGCTGAATAACATCTCTTTGAACTCTCGTAACGAGAAAGAGCACATTCCGAAATGCTAAAGAATAAGAAAGACTCCTCAAGGCCTTGACCACGACTTGCTTGCTCTTCAATCGCATTGAATGAACTTATCGTAACCATCACCATAGAAGAAAGGCCCTTTTTAGGGTTATAACCTATACGTATCGGTCACATTAACATTTCGGGGTTAAGAACGAACACACACTTCTAAGCTTTACAGAGTTTCAGAAGGTATAAGAGTGCACCGAGATGTAAAATCTTCCTATTCATTGATTATACTGGTACAATCTAGAATGTAGTATATGAAAACGCGGACGATTGTCAGTACTTAATTAATGCAATTCTATCATGTCCTGCCCAATCTTTCTTTTGAATGGATTATCCCCATCTTTCTTTTGAATGGATTATATGGATTGGGAATTCATGAGTACTACCTTTCTTTCCCGAGTTTAAAGCATAGGAAAGCTGCTAGCTCGCTATGCTCCTGCTGTCATATAGGGTTCTGTCTCTAAACCGCTTACCGAATAACGCTCCTAATACCATCCTTTTTGCTGCGAAGTCCGAGTGCAGTCTTAGCAAGCCCAAGAGAGAGAGTAGCCCTTGCGTTTACTTTATAAGACCCCAGGCTATATCCTTTGTTTCTGGCGGAGACCTTAAGGAGACCAGGATTCTGTCTCTCTTATACAACCAACTAATAGATGTCCAGGAGCCTTAGAATAAATAAAACATATAGATGTCCCCAGGAGTCCTAGAAGAAAACATATAGATGTCTAGGAGCCCTAGAAGAATATTAGTTAGGAAAAGAACCCTACGCAACACATCAATGAACGAGCCCCCACTAGCCACAGTTATTAAAGCCTAATTATTTCCACAACAATGTAATTATTGTTACGCCGAACTGCCAGACTGAAAGCTTAGCTCTCTATTCTGCACTTTCGCTACCACGTCTCGCCGGCTCTAGGAGGACTTCCTATTCTTTTCCAAGAGAGAAGAGCAAGTGAATCAGAAGGCTCTTTATTGGGGATAATTTCTAAGATGTTTGGATTTTCGGTGGACAAAGGATAAGGAGAAAGTAGAGTCTATCGTCTGGTTGCTCCTAGTGAAAAGTAGAGTATAGCGTCTGGCCTATATAGCATCCCTCCAACTCTTAACAAACCTCTCACGTTGCAAACTAGCCTAGCCTTAGAGCTATGAACTACAGAACAACGGAAAAGTACCTTCGCAAGAGAGAACAACGAAAATAGAATTTAAGTAGCGCTAACGTATGAGTGGTCTTCATTACGTTATGAGTTTTTACAATTTCCATGATTTCTATATGCTGGCTTTCTTTTCTCTTATGTAACTCCTATCTGTCCGAGCAGGTAATAATAATAAGAACTAAGGCCAAAGAAAGCGGAAGAAGTTCTCCATAGAGGATTGTAACCCTATTGATGAGGTGCCACTTCAGAGTTTTCCATCACTATAATAAGGGATTGAATGGGAATAATTCCCAGAAGAAGGAAGCATCAAAGATCTTTAGATAAAGGGAGACTACCGACCTTCTAGGATCGAGGGCGGAATCCAGAGAAGATCAAAGACCAGATTCCAGAGTCACTGATTAATTCTTTCCACCCATACAAACGAACCTAAAACCGATGCTTGTAATGGCGGGTGTTTCGTTTGTGTTAAGGCCGCAAAGAAAAGAAAGAGAGATAGAGATTCTCTTGTCTAACAATTCTAAGAATAATAAGAAAGATTATATAGGGCGATTTTCCGAAATTCTTATGATCGGCTCTATTCGTCAAAAGGTTGGTTGTTTGTTAAAATCTCTTTATTGAAAGTTATTGGTGGCCTCCTACTGAGGTGGAAATACTTGAAAAACTAGAAGGGGCTGAATGAGAGTGAAAGGGAGTCTATTCCATCGCCCCCTTTTTATTAGACCGAAAAGAAGAGAAATTGAAGGCGAAGGAAGGCAGCAGAAAGATAGAAATTGAATTCCATTCAGCTCACGCAAAATAATGGAGTAGAGATTCCCCTGCTAATAATGGAGTAGAGATTCCCCTGCACAGATATTATATATTAATGGAGAAAACTCACACATACATAAATATAGGAGAACTAAATACTACAACATATAGGAGAACTAATACGACATAAGATACTGTTCACTCAACGATAGCATAAGATACTGTTTTCACTCAATGATTGCCAGTTCACTCAACTCTTGCCTTTGCTTTGGGTCCCGAACTCTATATTGGTATTATCCTTTTTATCCCCCTTGGATTTGAGGGTCTTCGTCAGGTCTTGGAGGAGAGCCAGAATCCTACTATGGTTGGAGGAGAGCCAGAATCATACTAGGAGAAGCCAGAGGCAAACGAATCCTCTGCTGCCTTACGTTACTCCCCAGGATGCGCTTCTCGGTGCGAGTTCCTAGCTTGCTCTGGGGCCAGTGAGGAAGCGCTATTGCACGAGTACAGCTGGGGATTGATTGGCGGCTTTCCAACTCCTTCGATAAAGCCCTTCTTTCAGAGGAACAAAATCAATAAGGAAGATAACATTAGCACTTGAGCTCTTCTTTATTAATGGAAAAGATTCTTCGTAAACTCCCCTATCTCGATTTATAAGATAGATATGAATGTAACTAATGTCTTTCCCTCGTTAAATCTTTTGTGGTAGTGGTGAATGCTTAAAAGACAGGAATCTCCTTTCCAAAGGAAATAAAAGATGGATGAGATGAAGACGAAGATATACGACCTGCTGTCCCTTTATTCTCTTTCCTTCAACCGTTGCAGCCAGATCAGGGACTGACCTCTCGACCCTCGGGGTTCGTGCGTGAACTAATTAACACAAACCTCGCGTTGGTCAATCTTTCGTCATGGCACACTATAGAATAAGGTACTTCCTGTTCGCAAGGATAAAAGGACCAAAGATTCTTTTTTAATACATACATGCAAGAGGGCATTAAATAAGAACATTGTCTATTAATTCTCTCGACTTGCTTGAGCGAGGCGTTCTAAAGTGAGTGGTCTCTTTCCACAAAGCATTATAATTCCTTTTCAGTATCTTAAATAAAATAGGGAAACTTATTTCATTCTGCCACCCATGTTCTTTCGCCTATGAAAGCGTCTTTCACTAACCTATAAATACTGTGTGTAAAGGATAAGATCTCGTGGAGACGGAGATTGACTTGCTTTTCGGCAGTGAATAAGGGAATTACATTTTTCTAAGTGAAATAACTACCTTGCTTGGTTGTGGAGGTACAAATTATGCTCTTGCTTGTCCACTACCTTACTATACTGTATAGTCTTGATGAATACTAAATAAAACTCACTGCCTGTCATGTGAACTGATTGCAAGTTTACTTCACCACCAGTAAGCTGCCAGTATACTCAGTAGGTATAAATGTTAGCGTAAACGAGTTCTCTTGCAATCTCTTTCACACACACTTTCTGCTCTCTCGGGGTCAGCCTTGATAACCTAATACCTATACAACATTTCTTCTGCAATAGGAAGCTCAGTAGGATTCGAAAACAGCTTCGCTCACCTCTTTCTGAGTTTGATTAGCTTCATTGTCATTCGCATAACGTAGCATTCTATTACATAGACGACGATCACTATTTCTCCTTCATAATGGAATTGTTGTGAAAAGCTACTTTCAATCTATTACCCTTCATAATGGAATTGTTGTGAAAAGCTACTTGAAATCTATTACCCTTCACTGGCATCTCATTCGTATAACGTATAAATAGATCTTATATCATATAATAAACACTATCCAAACTTAGTAAACAAGATAGGTAAAAGTAAATAGTTCAAAGTAGGAGAAGCAAGGGGCAAAGAGATCTTCCTCGCACCGTTCAGAATAGAATAACAGTGAAAGTAATAGGAATAGAATAACAGTAAAGTACATCCCCTTGCGCATTGTCTATAACCGAAGGAAAAGCTTCTCTTGTTGTTGTTAAGCAAGCTAATTCTTTGATCGATAATGTGGTGATCCCTAAGAGTATGATGGCTACAAGACAGGGATAGTTTCAAATGGTAGTTTGTTTTCGAAGAGATGTTATTTAGTATATGGGGACTCTTTTTACTTCATTGTCTACAGACCATTGTTCACTCGCTTCCTAGATCCTACTCTTAGTTTTCTTCGGTATAATACAACCCGGACTTTCCTTCCCTTAAGAATAGAGTTTACCTCCTTTACTTACCTTAAGAATAGAGTTTACTTGCTGCTTCTCTGCATTAAGAGTATAGAATATGTAGCTAACCATGGGCTCTGAATCTACCCTGTGCTACCATTCCTCAAATCTTACCTTTGACGGATTCAATATAAATTATCAGTTTCGAGTTTAAGTCAGAATAGTAGGGAGTAGCAGTTTTTAAGTAATAATAAAACTACGACGAATAAGAACCAGAACGAAGCTAAAACATAATTTATTAGCCAGGTATTATAGAATGGGGTAGCTGACCAACCCTAGTACTCTCCGGTTCAGGTCTCTCTTTATGCCCCACCCCAATAAGACGTTGTGTATCAGCATAAGAACAACCAACAGAAGAAACACGAGAAGATGCTGTTCTAAAGTAGGGTGCAATTCCTTGTGTTGGTGCCAGTTTTGACCCGCTGACAATCTGTATCCTGCTCCTGCTCTACTATACGGAACCAGAACGAATTGATGCAGCTTCACCCTTAACGTATTCCAAAATAGATTCTTCCCGAACTCAATCCACTCGCACCCGCTCAAGTAACTGTTAGCACCCCTAAGCTCCAAATAACCTAAAAGAATAAGTATTAGCGCAACTCACTAACGCCCTCGCTTGTTCCTAAGCTTGTTGTTTAATATTATTTTATTGAATCTCACTGGCTATAAGATATGATAGTTTATAATATATCTCGCGAGTTTAAACCTAAGAGCTGACAGCATAGTTTCCCTTAACTTCATTTAATCACTCAGATAGGCACAAGGGCTGCGACTTACTTTACCTTTACTGCCCTAAGCACCACGAAACAATCATAATAAGCTTGCTGCAAATAACCTAACACGGCTTACTCTCGGGGAACAAAACAAGCATTGGAACAAGAAATGAAACCAGGCGTTTGTATGAGTCATTAGAGTTTCGGTCTTCGTCGGCCTACGTGAATCTTCAATATAGAGTTTCTAGTGAGTTCTTAGTTTTAAGTGCTAAGGCTAAAGTGCAATTGATCTGCGCTCGCTCTAAAACTGCTTGTTGAAACCTAACTGCTTACTCGATTCTCTAACAGCTGAATGCTTAAGGACATATTGCTTAATCTGGTAACCTAACTGCTTCCTCACCGCTAACTGCTTAGGGACATATAAATAAAGATGGTAAACCAACTGCTGACTAACTACTGGAATCACTCATATCGGACACTCTCCACTCCAATAAGCGTAAGCACCCGAAACCAACCAAGCACAAACGCGCTAATGCAAAGAACTCAACAACGCAAAAGGGCGGAAAAGAAAGGGTTAGGACTAGTACGTTAACACCCAAAACTCAGTACTTAGCGCAATAGGGACTTGTTGCTTCAAGAATAGAAGATTGAGAGCAGCCTCGTCCTGGATAAGAGTTAATATTGATTATTGCTCTATTGCCTAAGCTTCTTCTTGTTCTGTAGCTTGTTCATATTCTGTTGCTTCTTGTTCATGTTCTTTAGCTTCTTATAGTTCTGTTGCCTTTGCGCTAACGTTTATTGTGTTTAGGCAGGGAACACGCTTAGGAACAAGCAAGCCTTTGCGCTAACAGAGAGTTATCGTCTACTTTCGCCTTTCTTGTTAATACGATACCTCAGTGCTAAGCGCTTGATAAGGTCTTTTGCTAAGTGGAATCTATGGGAAACTTCCATTGTAGGAAATTACCTATAAACCCTTCCTAAAAGCTCCTCAAATGAGAATTTGTAGCTTCTAATCTTTATCCAGCTGATGATCAATAGGAATCCGCTTCCTCTCCATCTATGGTTTACTTATAGCTTGCTGCCCTGAACCCTGCTTGAATGCCATCTTACCTACGCTTAACGTAAAGGAAACTGCATCAATGAGAACTTTAAGCAAACTAGCACATAAATGAGAACTTGAAGCAAACTAGCAACAGAACCTAGATTACAATCATATTAAACTCTAAGGCAAGGAGCAACAGCGGGACAGTTGTATACCTACCTTTATTATGGCACCCTGCCAGCCCAACAGCCAATAACTTCTCTACGCTACGACAAGGAACTACAGGGACTCGTAGACAACAAAGGTAAAGCCAGACTCCCAGGGAAGGTATCAAACTCAAGAAGAGTCTTTTTCTATGAAGTCTGCTGAGCTATAAAGTGAGAAGAAAACCGGCTTGAATTCCAATTCTGATCGCTTTAATTCTTGTTAGGTTATTATTCTTGAAAAGTCTAGGAAAGTTGCTAGGGAAGGAGTGGCAAGAGGTATAGTTTCTAGAGGTATAGTTTCGATAGGGTTCTCATAAGAATGGAATTAGTTGACTTATAGTACTCTTGCAAGAAATCATAATGGAATTTCCAAGTGTGAATTGTGAGCCTACCTTGAAGGATTGCTGGTAGAAGTTTGAGAGGTATAGTAAGTATAGAAGCTTCTTGCTTGTTTAATTCTTTGGGGACTCCCCCTCGGGGCACCAAACCCCGGATCAGTAGCTAAAGCCTTAGTTTCCGGTTATATAATCTTAAAGGTAATAGTGGAGTTCTCGGGTTTGTTTGGGCTATAACCCTATTAGCAGTGATTCGATCCCCTGTTGCGAGAGGTTGTTATGAGAAGTTGTCCAAAAGAAGATTCCTGTATCAACAAGGCGAGAAGTCTTTACGGTAGTAGTTAAAAGTATTGTCGACACCCCGTGTTTGTTCGAGTTCCTAGTTCAAGTGAGAGAAGCCAGGGGGAACTCCTGCCGCTCTAGATTAGGACTTGCTAACAACTCATTAAAACAATTAATTTAGTTCCTGGCCTTCTATGTGTTTGTAGTAGTTACTTGGCCCCGGGATTTTGAATAGCAAATAGAGACTTTCCGTACTGATAGCTTAGCTTCCCGTGTCGAACCGAAACAAATACTTCCTCTCCTATGGCTACTAATACTCATGAAACGGGACTACTCCTTGGACCAGGACTACTACTACTGGACTGGCCTCTCCTTAGTCAACTCCATTCTTTATTTACGAAGCAACGGGCGACTAGACCTTAATTCTTCTCTGGCTCTTGAAACTATCCCTCTGATCTTGCTCCTCTCTTGCTACTACTACTGATTAAACTCCCCTTGATGACCCGATTGCTGCTGGGCTTGTGTCATTACTTGTAGTTCCCGAACACAGGACAGATTCCACTGCTCTACTTTTAGGCTCGGTGTCCTGAAACGGACTTGAATCTACAGCTGACTCAACTAAGACTTCCTACCGCTGACTCAACTAATGCATTTTTTCCTATCATCTTTCCTTGGCCCACCTGCTCTGCTCTGGAACTTATAAATACACATTCCACTTCTTGCCCGGTGCCGCCCTATAAGAGAAGATAAAACTAAGCTAATGCACCTCCGAACTAAGGAATAAAATCATAGTAAAGATCAGAAGCAGTGTGCACTAAGTAGACACGATAAGATGTTGGGATCAGAAGAGAAGCAGTGCTCAAGTAAGCAGCATAAGCAGTATAAAGATCTAAACAAGAAGCAGGGGCTGGATCTGAGGAAGGAGAGTATAAAAGATAAGATGCTAGATCAATTGAAAGAGCAAGAGAGGGCAGGGAAAGAGCTGGATTAGTAGATGGAGCAGTTATTTACTTTCTTTCCCGAGTCGGTAGATAGAGGTTACATGGCAATGTTGGTAGATAGAGTTTACAGTTCTATTTCTATTCTCAAAGTAGAGCTCGGGGTTAACACTTATTGGAGGTAGGGGCGAGAGAGTCAATGAATTATGATTGCCTAACACACGGGAAGGAAAGACAGAGCTATCTTAAAACCTTAGCTGTTACACTAATTTCTACATATTTATTATTTAGTAGTCAGAGGAGAGGGAGAGTTGCAAGAGTGGCTGAGGGTAGAGATTTGCTGTTTCATCTGTCTTTGTTGGGTCTTTCAAGGGAACCAGAAAGCTAAGTTTGAGAAGAAGCTTATGAATTACCTGTTATAGTTAAATCCCTAGTTTAGTCTTAAGTTTACAAGTATTGTAGTAGTAAAGTGGAATCTCAGAATTCCCCTGCCCTCCTTATTGCCCTCAGTGTAAAGTGTAGCAGTTTGAGAAGCAAGAGAGTAGGGTTAGGGCGTGAGAAAGAATGGAATTTCCGGTTTTAGATAAGATCTGATGCTGCCGAGCCGGGGGAACTAGAATGGCTCTGTTGCTTGCCTCTGATTTTATAGTTCAATTCTTCTTTTTTTGTGGAGTAAGTATTTCTTCTCAGTGCAGCTGCAAGTGATGATGTTCGAGTTTCATCCCCAACAAGTAAGTCAACAACACTACCCCATTTGTTTACAGAGGTAGATGAGACTGTAGGTCTGTTATGATTATTAGTAGGAATACCGGGTAGTCCTGCTTCATCAGAGGTTTAGTCCAGTAGTTTCTTAGTTTCATCAGTAGGCGTAGAAAGAGTCGAGCCAGTAGCAAGTGGGTCTGTGTCTGTTCCCCTTTCTTGTTGAATTAAACTAGTCAGTAGAAGCCTTCAAGCTAGGGGGCAGCTAGTGAGTATAAGAATAAGAATTTCCCTGGTAAGTAGTAGACTAATAATGAAACAAGTTTTCAGCGGTATCGAGTTAAAAGCGAGCTAAAAGAGCGGCAGCGAGCTAAAGGGCGGTAGTCATGAATAACGAGTTATAACAAATGATAAACAATTCCTTTTTTGGGAGCTCAAAACTGTATTCATGGCGTCAGTCAGGAAAGATGTTAGGCTCAAATGCTTTAGAAGTACTCTTTCTTAGTTTACATTCAATTCCATTCCCCTCAGAAGAGTGGTTTCCCCAGAAGAGTGGTTTCCCCCTGTTTGATAAGGTATCATCTTTAACCAAGGAAAAGAGGTGGGTACGGTGTGGCTCTTAGCCCAAGGCATAGATCTAGCACATATTGTAATAGAAAAGAGGTAGCTAACCAACCGGCGTGCTCTTTCTCGTTCCAATAATAGGTTCTGCTACCTAGGGTACACTCTTGTATAGCGCCATAGTAGTCAATTCCATTCTTTATTTAGAGTAATCAGGAGTTGGGCTGCTGGAGCAGCTTAGGCTAGTTAATTAACTCGTCTCCAGACCTATGTGCAACTCTTCTTATGGCAATGTTACCTATTAAGCTTAAACCAACCGATTTAGTGCTTCTTCTCCAGATCCTGATTTCACTGGAAGCTATCTATGTTAGGTGGGAATGCACCTGCTAACAACACTGAGTCTGTCTTGCCTAGCGCAGTAGCTTGTTTAATAGCAAATTATTTCAAGGAATTTATCTCCATAATTAAGGAATGCACCTATCCACTCAGTTAGCGCTTCTAACTCCTAAGCTGAAAGAAGTCCAAACATTTCGTACCTTCCTCTTCTGTCAAACTCTGTTAGCGCTACTAAAACTTCAATAGACGAACTTACGCTGATACACTTGTTTCTTGTGCCGAGGAAAAGATGAATTGAACTTTAACTTACTTTCGCTGATGTTCTATAAGAGCTGGGAATTTCCACAACCCCTTTTGCCTCTCTAAGACAATCTATTTAATTGCTGCTCTGCTGCCGCCTTCTTTCTCGGCTTCAATTCCATTTCTATTTATTTAGGATAAGACTGATTGCCCACTTTAAGAACTGAACCGACAACAAAGTATTCAAATAATTCCGAAACAAGAACGACACTGGAATTTCAAACAGAAACCAACAAGCTACTAGATAAGGACAATATGCATGCATCATAAGGGCCAAGCTCATACTTAAGAATGGAATGGAATAGCAGTACAGGGGTAGTAGCTTTTCGGACTTGGTAATAATACGGAATTGAAGTGGAAGTGCCTTTCGCACCCTAAACAAGGAGTGTAAGCGGCACTTAATTCATGCTTGGACCACTCCCAGAGACCAGACATAGCCCATTTGGCGTTGTTTCACTTATGGTAAACAAATATGATAGGTAAAATAATGGAAACTTGGAAACTTTCTTTAGAATTCATTTTTGGCCTATACTCTTGTTTGTTTGCAAGCCGTTGAACTCATGTAAGCACAACATTCCGCTGCTTGTTTCACTGACAACTCACTTCCTTTAATAATTAAAGTAACAAAACGGAGCACTTACTCACTTAGCTAACTCCCTAACCAAAATAAAAACTGGACTTACGAGCAAATGTAGTAGTAATGATTTGAATAAAGATCAAGCAGCAGATCGTTCTCCTGATCTTGCTTCTATATGATCAAAGGTGTAAGCCTTAACTACAGGATTTTTGGTTACCCTTCACCCTTAACTACAATAAGGACAAAGGCACAGGATGCATCAAAGAAAGGTGTTAGGTATTGCATAGAGAAAGGGAATATTCAATCAAGAAGAGATATAGCTTCTGTATCGGGTGCTAGTGTTGACGACGCTGAATTAGGACTTGGCGCTTACAGAGTTATCAGATCTTCTGCGCACTAAGCAATCTGATAGACTACTTTACTTGGGCAATCTTCATGACTAAGATCTTCCGCGTTAGGGAGTCATGCTTCTGCGCACTAAATTCCTGTTCGAGTTGACTGTAGTTCAAAATACTTCATTGATTATCGAGCATAGAGTTAAAGTTTTCGGGAGTTTAGCGAGGCGAAAGTCATGCTATCAAGAATCTTAAGTATAAGGAAAGACTTAATTCCGTATTTGTTGAACAAGCAAGGTAAAATAGAACAAGTGCTTTAGCGAGTTGTGCTTCATAAGTGGATCATGAAACAGAGACCAGAGAATAAGACATTGATTCTTTCTTTCCCGCTGACAGGAGAAGGCTTATGAAACGAAACCCCACTTCCAGGAACCTCTGCTCCACTTAGAGAATGGCAAATCACTTACTTTATACCTCGAAAGGCTGTTCTATGGCATATTAGCCTAACATCTTGACTTTCTACCCGCTTGGTCAATCAAATCTCATGAAGACGAAAACCATGGCTTCTTTACACAATCTGTCACTGCCTGTCCTCTTATCAGCATGAACGAGCATCCAAAGAAATAAGAATGTTCCCACCACTCTAACTATTATAGAAAAACAAGCTGCTATGGCGCACTCTGAACTGACGTTAGCACCCGATCAAGCAAGTAACAGCTCTCGCTAGGGTCAAAAAAAGGTATTTATAGATATCTTGTAACGTTGAAAGAAAAGATATGGTTGTTGACTCTTTGATATTGGTGTGGTTGTGCTTTCTATTCTTTTGCATTCACAAGCGTGTTCTGATCTTGACCCGAAGGTAGTAGCGGTAGCCTTCGTAAGGCAAGAATGGAATAGAGGGAGTTGTGAGTTAGCCCGTTAGCTTTGGAGTGAGTAGTTACTTTTGGAGTAAACGAGAGAGTAGAGATGATAAGAGTGGGTAGCCTAAGCTATGAAGTCATTGCCCCGCTGGAGCAAGCAAAGCAGGTTAGAGTACGGTTGGTGCTAGTGTTGCTTGTGTATAAGTCTGAAAGTTAATGAGTTCTTGTGCGAGTAACGTCTAGGTTCTGTCCAGCAAGTTACGTTCGATTTGACTACTTAATATTTCCAGAAGCCGAATCGACTCTCTCAAGCTCATGGAGCGGTGTTGTAGCAAGGGAGCGGACCCACTTATGCGCAAAGCTGTGAGTCTAATCATATAAAGAATGTTGAAGGCCCATGTGACTCCCGAAACCTGGACAACGCGGTTCAGGCTAAACACCCCGCTTTCCAGTCGCCCTGGGTAAACTACTTTGTTAGCCTTACCCTTAACTTCTATTTAGATGCGTAGGCTATCCGAACTACCTTACCCTTAACTTCTATTTAGATGCGTAGGCTATCTGAACTCTCTTAACTGTAACAGAGACCATTGATCGAACTCTACCTCGCGCTACTAAAGCATCAGCTTCAATAAAAGGCAACTAAAGCACCCGAACCAAACTCTTGAACCTATGATTATCTATCGTAGCCCTGTTCCTAATTCTTATCCAGTTTAGGCCGATGATCTTGTTCCTACTCTTTGCACTCTAACAGGTTACATTCGGGGCTTTTTAGTCTGATTCGTTTCCTTTCCGGGCTTTGGAGTGTCCTCTCATGTTACTGACTTCCTATGAACGCTATATTCCACAATTATTCAATGAAGGTATCGAGTCGCCAACACTGAGAAAAGTCAAGTAAGCACAACTGCTAAAGATCAAGCAAGCACTTAAGAGGAATGTTCTTTTGCACTCAAATATAGCTTAGCTCTCATACCTTTACCTGCCTGGTACACAAGGGAATAAGACATAAATGACTTTAACTAACAAAGGGTGAACTCCGTAAGCGAGCAGAACGTCATTACTTATAGGTTTGAAACAAAGCAGTGAAGTTAGAGTGGAGTTACTTGATTCTAGAGTGTTTGTGTGTTTGGCAGTCAAATTCTTTTCAAAAGGCAATAGAACAAGGCCTTAATTCAAAGAACTCGCTAACCCTAAACTCCCTTTACTATAGTACTTCACTTTATACCCTAGACTTACTTGTTGAGTCAGCATAAGGAGTAATATGTTTTGTTATCGAAGAAGCAACAGCACCAACTGAAGAAGAATAAGTTGGATAAGTAAAGTAGCAGGAGCAAGAGCGGAATTAGTTCGAGAATCCACAGTTCGCTTGTAAACTGCAAACGGAAAGGAACTTCAAAAAGGAGAGGTCGGAAATTAGAAAGCGCGCAAGAGAAGTGATTGGCGGAGAGGTTTGTTTTTGTGTTAGAGTCTCGTTCCGAATGAGTTTCGTCGTACTAGTACTAGTAATTAGAGGAGGGGAAGAGGTGTGAGAATCAGAGGAATCCAGAGGTGCAATTCCATGATTCAGGGAAGCCGTCTGTCTATGTAAACTGTGAGTCAGGATGGGAGTCAGTAGTGAGCAGTTCTTATAACTTAAAGTATTGTTTGGGGGAGTAGCAGTTTAAGGAGAGTCCGGAGTTTCTAAATTAACAGTGCCAGCAACAGCATCTGTCCTGAATACTTTAGCTTCTGTACAAACTTAAAGAATAGAAGCAGCACCGAGAGTCATAGGTAGTGAGGAAGCAGAAGATACAAGGGAGCAAGCTGCAATAAGCAGTTCCGTTAGGGCCTATTTGGATTAAAGTTTCGAGGAAGGAGTTCGTTACTGAAATGTTCTATACTAACCCCTCCCTATCTATTCGCTAGATTCTATTCTGTTCGTTCAGTGAAATGAGTAAGAAAACGCTATAACTCATACTAACGCGTCACGGGAACTCGCACCCTCACCATACAGGAATTCCACTGCTTACATAGCTTACTCACCTGATCCTTATTCTATTCCCGCTGCAACACAACACCAGTAGTTTCCTCTTTCCCTTCCTTACTCTCCTTACTTAGATCAAATAACCGATCTCATCTACTTACTCTACCTTTCCTTTCTACTTTACTTGGAGCAGTAGTATAATATGATCTAATCTACTAATAGAATGGAATATGTAGTATCTACTAAACTCCCTTCTATCATTCTTATTGAATAGCATTGGGTGCCGACATTCTGGTGGGTTGCTTGGTAGTAGGTTATTTAGGTTACCGGTACTAACAATCATTCTATTCTTCCCCGAGTAATAAGTTCGGTTACAAACATCCACTAAAGTAAGGAAAGGAGCTATCTGGATGATCTTCTTTATACGATGAAACGAGAACTGAGCGG
Organism: Musa schizocarpa; assembly: GCA_900464855.2. NCBI lineage: Eukaryota > Viridiplantae > Streptophyta > Magnoliopsida > Zingiberales > Musaceae > Musa > Musa schizocarpa. The sequence continues at coordinate 480,699 of LR890030.1, forward strand.
AGATTATACTCGCACCGAACCTAGATACCGACATTGGTGATGAAAGGGCATCATCTAGTACCGGCTCTGCTCCACCTATAACTACTGGCTATGCTCTAAAAGTTGACTCTAATGCTATATCCTTGGACTCTGATCCAGCATTCTTCTATGGAAAGAACATCTACCAGCTTCTTTTTTTCACGGTTGATTCTCTCATATACAACACTGGCACTGAAAGAGAAAGACTCTAATTCGGTACACCTCGCTTCAAAGCAATGAACAGAATCATTGAATCGTCGATAAGAAAGAGCTTAGTATAGCAAGAACAAGTAAGAGTCAACTACTAAAGTCAGAGTATACTCGGGAAAGTATAGAATGGAATTTCGTACACCTAGGAGCAGCGCCAAGAATAGGGTGTGTGTTATATAGCATCTCAGAACGGTTCTCAAACCTCATATCCAGCTCCCGCATCTGATCCTTTTATCTTGCTGATTCTTCAAAGCCTGTAAGATATTCTGTCCTTAACCTTGTTTTCACACCAGATGGAGAGCGCCGAGGAAAACTGTAAAATAATTGATTTATAACTCGATGACGCCCCACTTCATCTTAGTGTAGTGGGCTGTATAGCTCAAAGTCAGGGTGTTTGGTGACATTCATTCTTCGATACGTGTGCATTATTCTATGCCCGAACGAAGACGAAGGTAAGATTAAGCTATAGGGTGAGCTTTCCCACTACGCCGTGCTTGAAATCTGTCTGCTTGTCTCCTATTTGTGAGTGGAATTCTTATACTTAGGTGTGGTTAGTGACCCTAATAGATATTCTACCCAGCAAAATCCTCTGATTCGGGGATGACCTTCCCTTCCCGGTTTTCTTCTGACTTGAGAGTTTGATACCTGAATAGCTAAATCCTCTTGTCTGGCAAACTAAATCCTATTGTATGCTTGTCTGCTGCTGACAATGGAACTGGAACTGAACCGGGCTATGATACTGCTTTACCTGCCCTAGTAACAGAGGAATGAAACCGCTACACCTAGTTACGGAATGAAACAAGAACCAGAACAGGACCACTCGTATACACCTATTGCCCACTAATAAAGAATAGAACTCATCAGTCAAAGAATTCAATAGTACCCCCTATAGTAAAAGAAAGAAACAAGTACTACCGGGACTACAACTACTCTCATTCAAAAGAACAGAAATCTACTTGTCACCGGCAAGCTACTAAGAGACCCCAAACCCTAACAAGCAAGTAAGTCAACAAAGAACTGACTATAAGGGCCACCACCCGACCTAGTAAAGGAATTCCACAAGTAAGCCTACCCATGCCTATGAAGTATGTCAACTACCCGCCCCTACTTCTTTAGTTTGAGCACCCGATCCATCTTTATTACTTTATTGCCTATCTCTCCTTCCCGCATCTAAGCCTTATTAAGCAGAACTTACTATAAGGGCCTCTACTCTTTCCTTCCCGCTTCAGAATCACCTACAAGTTTTACCAGTATAGGTAGGGCCTGGACCACTACTTGTAAACTGGAGAGAAGACTAAACTAGGTATTCAACTAACAACTACATATTAAACAGGACCACTACTAGTTGGGGCAATCAACCAGGACTACCCGGTAAAAAGGCGGTTTTTGTTTCATTTAACTCTGGCTCATCTCCTGTACCGTAGTAAACAAATACTTCTTTCAACTAACCTAACTCTGTCAACTAATACTGGCTCAGTCACTCAACCAATGCTATGAACTAAAAAGCAAGTCTAGCTTCTGTACTTGAGAACTGGAACTGGGGAAGAGCGGCAGGAGCGAAACTGGTCATAGGTGTTTCATTCTAAGACTGATAGGTCTAATTCTGATCTTACTACTATACTAGTGAGTTTAATTCTTCTGTAACGGCGGGGGAGTTCCATTCTTTCACTGCCTTCTTTACTTCAGTACTTATAGCTTAGCTTACTCGACTCCTACTAAGTCCAGTGTTTGGCCTCAGGTAAAGTAGTTAAATTCTTTGCTTTGGTCAGCGAGCCCAGCCCTATCGTTAACAGGAACCAGAGGCGGAGGCTAAGAAAAGAAGACATAAACTTACAATCTCTCTTCTCTGGCTACTCGGGATGAAGACTATAACTCGAACAGGAACAGTAACAGGGACAAGCATAGAAACGAAAACCTCAGACTACTACTACTGAGTCACAACTGGTTCCCTTGCCGACCTAGACCTGACTTTAGAACCAGAACAGTACTACCGGGATGGGATTCTACTCTCACTGCTGCTAACACCATTAACTTAAGGGCTTACTACTTACTTACTAATAACTTAGGACTTAGGGCTTACTACTAACTACAAACTTAGGGCTTACTCCTGTACTTACTAATAGGGGAATCGGTGGTCTAGTAACTGACTCATAACTTCCTCCTGACTGAGGGAAATCGGTGGTATTGGTTAAGGCTTCTACCTAGCTCACCTCTTAGCTGGATGCGGGCAATCGGTGGGCTTATACCTTTACTAGAGATGCGGGCAATCGGTTGACTAGTTCCATTCTTTAATGAGTTTGTTCAATTCAACAAGCAACTACGTCAGTATAGCGTTAGAGTTAGTTGGTCTCCTACTTTCCTACAAGCTTACCTCTTAGTTTCATTCCGACTTAAACTACTTTCCGACCCCAACAAGAGTTGAATTATTCCTTGAACTACTTAGTTGCCCTAGCTGCACAGAGCCATAGAGGGATGAGATCGAGCTTGTTGGTTACTTGCACTGGTTCCGGTTGTTAGTTGTTTCGTTCTTGTTAGCACTATTGGGTGTCTTGCTGCTAGGTGTTAGATACCTTAGCTAGCTATGGGGGAATAGCGGTAAGTGAGTTCAGACTGGTTGGTTTATAAAAGCTGGTGTCTTAGCCCTGTTTTTAGTAGTTTTATTCTGAGTATAACTAGTTTCTTTCTTGCAGTCGTTGGGCATTCCGAGCTTACCCTGGTTAAGGACGAGGCTCATCAGGAAAATTCTGATATTAGTAGCTGTAGGCACTGGTTTCAGTCTGGTTGCTAGGGTGGTATAAGCCTAGGGCGAACAAATGGTGATTCTGATATTAGTTAGTTCCATTCTTATACTGTAGAGTTCAACTCTGAAACTGACTAGCTCCACTCTTATACTAGATGCTAAGATTCTCTTTTCTGTGTTAGGGTTTCATTCGAACTTTACTACTACTTTACTAGTTGGGGAGGAAAACCCTTCTTTTGAGTCCTGTGCTCGGGGACTAAGAATAGAACTCAGCTAACTCAGGCTCATCTATCTATAAGAAACCTAATACTACAAATAAGGATAAAACAAGCCCAGCTGCTGGCTATTTAACCGACACAAGAACTAGAGCACTTCCACTAGAGCACTTCCACTAGAGCACAAGAACTACTTACTTGTTGAATTCTCACTTCCTCGCCTTCCACTTACTAGTTTTATTCTGAAATTCCAACTAGCAACTACACTGGAAACTTCAATAAGAACAGGAACAGAACTACTCGACTCCGAGACTAAAGTAGTCACTTGTCCCCTACTAAATGAGATCTGCTCTTGCCCTACTCCTGTATTTATTACCTGGCCTACCCTGCTGTAAACTAATCAAGTTATGGCTCATCTACCTATAGTCACTCTAGCCTCTACTTCTTACTGAACTGCTTCCCCGGCTTCAGATCTTACCTTAGCACCTGACCCGAGCTCAACCTACTTAATATAAGGGCAACTGCCAAGCAACTACTAGAGCAAGAGAAAAGCGGAAAAGCTACTACAACTACTACTCCGGTATTTAACTAACAAAGCTACTACTAGCATTCCTAACAAAGCTACTACTGTTCCACTCTAACTCAGACCAAACTCGGTATTCCACTCGAACAGTACTTGCACTTTCTACTGTCTCTGCTCTAACAGCACCCGAACAGGATTTACTTCCCAACGGAAACAATACTACCCCGACCCGACCTATCTACTTCTATAAACCCGACCTATCTTTATTACTTTATTGCCCACCTCGACTCTCCTCTGTCAACTAAGGTTACAGATGATACCTTTCCTACTAAATCCTCTTTAGCTAGTGCTCTGTAAACTAATACTGATGAAACTAGACCACTACTTGGGGCTGGAAACCTGGACGACTACTTGAAACTCTATTATACTCCCGGCTTTCTTAGCCTATAACTCTTGAAACTATCCCCCTAGAATAAGAATAAGGGACCGGTCTTCTACTAATGGGGGGTTAAGCGTGGGCAAACACCTCTTCTTTTAGCGCCAACCTCTATTGCTTCTTAAGTGGGTTTCAAGGAACAGTAGGCTTAGTCTCTTTCTCACCTCTAATGAAACTAGGTAAGCTATAGGGCAGTCAAGTTGGCAATCTCTCAATATTAGAATGATCTTACTATGCGGATAACAGGAACGCCACTCAGTAGCCCATAAAGTCAGGGGCTTGGAAGCGAGGGTTGAGGTCAGTAAAGGAAGTCTTCTTTCTTTGTTTGACTCTTTCCGGTATTTTGGTTGAATTCTGCTAGCAAGCCAGTATAGTTAGATCCCAATGGATGAGTTCTCATATAAGGTCAGGTTCCCTGGGCGTTATTGTATTCCGATTGTGGGGTTAGTAAAGCCTGAGTTCCCAGTGAAGGTCTCTTATTGCGCTGCGCAGTTTTACTCTTTGACTTTGCTTGGTCGATCCTTGTTTGCTATTTAAATTCTGTTCTTCAATCAATGTCTCCTTAGTTCTCTTACTTTGTCCTTAGTTCTATTACTTAGTAGTTTGATTCCCTGATACGCCTACTTATTCTTGGACTGCTTACGTTGATTCTTACTTGATAGTTGTATACCCATCAGTAGTGGTTACTTTGCTTATGGGGGCGGTGTCGCATTCCCAGTTAGGAGTTGTCCTATAAGCACCAGTTTAAGTCTAAGCCGGCGGTTTTTGGCAAAGTAAGGCTCCAAGGTCTGTGTTGCAGAAATAAAATAAGGCAAGGTAGGCTCATAAGCGATAGTGATAGAATGCAAGTATGGGTGGCATAAGAAAGAAAGAACGCACCGAGACTTGGGCTGCTCTTTTCCCCTACTAGTAGATGCACTATATCGTCCCCGTATTCTACTTATACTTAGTTTGTTTCTATGTCCTACTACTTTTTTGTATTACCTGTATTCTTTTATACCTATACCTTTTCCCTAGATTGTAGAATCAGATAAAGCAACGTCAATTTTAAACAATAGGATAGGAATGAAGGTCTGCAGTCGCAGGCCTAGAGACAGGGATATCCGTTTTTAAGTCAGCAGCATAAGAATCAAAGTTAGTAGTTAAGGGATGGAAGCAAGTAAGGGAAGCTCATAGGCACATAAAGTCAAGTCGGAGTCAGTGGCCGCAGGGGGCAGCCTTAGTTCCTAGTATAGGTCTTTGTGTTATAGGTTCCCATTCCTTTTATCGATAGTTGGTTTCCCAGTTTCTTGTTATAGTCTCTTAATAGTGGTGTCAATTCTTAATTCTGAAGTTCCGTCTTGTGAAGGTCGCTTCTATGTTCTATTGCCCGCCAAGCAACAACTCTTTTTTCTTTGTAAGCAGTTATATTACCAGCGGAGTTTAATTCTTAACTCCTTGTGAGATACAGAGTACTAGGTGTGTGAGAAAGAGATCAGTAAATTCTTACCTTAGAGTGGAATTCTGTATTGAATGAAATTAGGACTTCCCAGTAGTTGTGTTGCGGTAATCCGTATTTATAGTTGAAAGAGAAAGGAGCACTAGCACTAGGGTAGTTACTGATTCTATTAGACCCCTACGGATAACTGTAATTCGGACTTTCTAGTTTCTTTCTTATAGTTATTAGTATCTTCTGTTTCTGACTTTATTGGGGAATTATTTATTCTGTGTTTCCTGTTTCATTCAACAAGTAAGGTATCAAGTAAGGTATCAATCAACCCCAGTAGCAGTAGGAAGTTACAAAGATAGCCACATGACCCCCTTCAAGCGCGGGCAGTTAGAATGAAACTCCCGCGAAGAAAAGAAACCTATGCCCAATCAGCCGCGCAACTAAAGTACTGTTCAATGCCCCGCCCCTTAACAAAACACATGGTTTCTCCTACAATTTCCCTACAAACATTCCCATCTAAATGATATATTATCTTGATAAAGGAAAAAAGCAGAAAGTGGGGATCAGGTCTAACCGCTTATGCTCAAACAAAGTACTTTCATCGAATATTAGAATGGAGTGAAGAAGCCTAATCTCATCTCTTTTTGAATCCGACCTTACAATTATTAAAGCTGCTGCTTGCCTTATTGTAATTGGCTCTCCCAACTGACTATAGAGGCCTCTGAGAGCCTACCCTTAGCTTCCCCATTAAAGGAATGCGCTACATCGTACCTCATAGTTTCATTCTAAGTGTTCTACTAGATGCGGTACCAATTAAGTATTATGGCCCTAAGGTTAGGTTTCTTTGTAATTAAGTTAATGCGCTAGCTATTAGTATAAGCCGCACGCCATACATTCTTATCTTGAAACTAATGTATGCGCTAGCAATGTTGTATAGGGCCAACACCCTTTCCACTCTAACAAGAACAGGGGCAAGTCACTCTGAACTCTACCTTTATTACCTACCTTTCCTACCTCTCCTCCGGACTAGAGCATCTCTTCTACCTCTGGCAACTGGCAACTTCACTGGTTCTGGTTCCATAGCCCCGGTAAACTGGTTCTATTTCAATCGACAACACCGAGTGTAATCTGTTCTCTTATATAAGATAGATAGAAAGTGGTTCTGTTCATTAAAGTTGTTCTGTTCCTGTTGTTGTTAGAGTTTCATACCGATCCTGTTCGAGTTCTTGATGAAACTACTGAGTGGAATTCTTATCTTCCTACTTTCTTGTTTGATTCTAACTTGACTACTTGCCTACCAGACCTCTCAACTGGACCACTACTTGTAAACTTCAGACTCAACACGGGATTCCAATAATAATAACGGACCTAGCTTATACCTCGGGCTCTTCGAACTCAGGCTCATCTACCGGGGGGAGTAACCAAATACGGATTTAACTGCTTCCCTTGCAGACCTTGACTCAGGCTCTTGCTCTTAGAACAGTAGTTGCTTGCCTAGTTGCTTGGCCCTCGTTTCCTCGAATATGACTTTTCGGGCATTCATGTTCCTTACGAGATTAGCCTCCCATTCTTTAGACTTACGAGATTAGCCTCCCATTCTTTATACTCATAGACTTTTTCCCATTCCTTTCATTCCTTTATCTTTCCCACAACATATATTCTCTATTGTGGGATCTTTTTATGCTGTGTTTGCGCCTTTAGGTTTCCCGTATGTGTTGAGTGCTTTCCCCAAATGAGTTTCTTTTTCTCATCCTGAATTACTTACTTGCACACGGAAGCCCAAGCTCTGTGAAAGGCAAGGAAAAATGGAATTTTGCTCCGATTAAGTCTCAGGGGCAAGCCTTTCTTAGAATAGGAGGGTTAGCTTCTTCTTTGCGCTACCTACTCAACGAGTATTCCCACGTATAAATAGTTTCCAGTTTCTCCGTGCTGTTCCCTCGCCACAATGATGGTAGTACATGCCGTGGCTGTTCGTATCCGGATCCCAACATAATTCTTATCTATGTCTTTCTGGTGTTTGAAACATAATTCTTATCTATGTCTTTCTTGGGTTTGATCTGCCCCGCTTAAGGTGAGCAGCAAGAATTTCCTTATATGAGTGTTGGACCTCTTGTTCAGAATGATCCTTTTTCGAGTCAGAAGAATGCAACTGGTTACTTTGTTCACTGGTGTTCTTTTGGAACTTATCCCATTTTATCATGGTACTTTTTTCTGCTGAAACAAGATTCTCCTCTTCCTGTTAGGTAAAGTTTAGAGTGCCCCTTCCATCGGGTGTCCTTCCCACGGTTCCCGGAAGCACTCCTTTTTGTTTCTCTGTTGCGCGTTTTAAGCGCTGTTTCGTTTTCATCTCTTATTCCCACACACCTCTTAGGGTTTTCTATCCGCTGAGGAAATGCATTTCTTTCTAATACTTCTTTCATTCTCTTTGTCTTCGGGTTGGTTTAAGTATTCGTTCATTGACGCTGGTTGTCTGACTCGGAGTGTTTATTTAGGATAGTTGCCTGTCCTTTTGGCTCTCTTTTTCGGGATAAGAGAGAGACCTACTGCTTTTAAGGCTTATTGAGGATTGAGTTTTCTCGAGGGTTTAGTTTGCCCCTCTTTCTTTTGCAAGGGTGTAGTTTGCCCCTCTCGCTTTTCCAGCTGTAACCAATCCATGTTTGCCTAACTCTCTTCTAAGTGCTTGGCTGCTAAGTGGGGTCTACCTTCTTATAGCTCTGCCGCACCTTCTTTATTTCATAACCCAGGACTTTAACTTTCTGAAACTGGATACTTGACTAGATATAATTCCAGACGCTCCACGAAAGCAGAAAAAGTGATGTATTCTCGGTAACTAAACCACGCCTAGTGCCTTGTATGGTAGTTCTTAAAGTCCGGGGTCACTCATATTCTAGGGAAAACACTCATTTCAGACACCTAAAGGCAGTTCGTAGACTCAACGACTTGTTCAAAGCCACTCTCTGCTCTGGGACAGGATGTTGAATAGTCAAGCAACTGCGATAAATACTTCTTTTTGTATTCATGCCGTTAGTCCGAGCGGAGTGTTTTCTCCTATCTAAAAGATCAAGAATGGTTTTCTCCTATATATAAGAAGATTTTGTCGTATGTAGAGGTGGTGCTTCTTCAGGCAAGGCAATTCCATGATGTTTCTTTCTGTTATCAAGTAATCCCGAAAAGAATGGTTTTCTCCTATATATATATAAGAAGATTTTGTATAAGAAGATAAAGAATGGGTATTGATATTGAATTACCTATCTCTACTTCTACTGCTGGACACAATACTCACTCAAAAGGTTAACTAGGCGCAAGAATACTAAGTGGGGAGGTCTAGCTAAATTAGAAACTGCTGTTTTAGAGTTATAACCACGTTATGATTTCGCAATTTATGCTTTCGTCAAGCGGCAGGGCCAAGCAACCACTACAGTAGCTAGGCAGCTTACTACTAATGACAAAGTAACGGAACAAGCAGCGGGAGCAAAGGACAGAGGAAAAGGACAGAGGAAAAGCAAATAGGGTAATCAAGGGTCTTACCTCGCCAATAAATAACCAACCTCTATCGTGGACACTGGAATAGGAACTGACTTTCTTAACTACTTGCAGCTTACTTGCTATATTCCTATTCAAAAGGACTGTTTTCAGATCCGAATCCTTATCTTTTTTTATCCTGATTCTTTTTACGATGAAACAAGAACTGAACCGACAATACCAACTCAACTGATTAAACTGTGACTGGCAATTCATAAGCTTACTTGCGAACTCTACTTGAAGTGAATAACCACTAGCAGCTGACTTTCTACTTGGGTATTCAAAAGAGATGATCTTCCTTCCTCGGGACAATCTGTTAAGTGTGTGAATAAGTTCAAGAGCGGAGGTCCACTCTGGAAAGCTAAGAACAAAGCTAGTAGGGGAAAGCCAACCGGCAATTCCTTGGGTTGGTGCAAGTCCGTCCTGTTTTAGGCTCTCTTAGCTTAGAGTAAACTAAAGCAGATTCTTCTCTTGAAACTACTTCTGCTCTTACAACTGCTTATGCATATGTTGCTGACTTTTTAGCTGATTCATCTGCTAGATCTTCAGATTCTTCACCTGCGAGAAACTAAAGGAATTGACACTTTAACTGGAACTGCTTGTTCGTTCTGTTCTGTCAACTCTAAGAAACTAACTTACCGATAGCGGAACTCTCTGCGTCTTGCTTGTTTCTTTCGCCACTAACATTGAGGACTTGGACTGGACCTATACTCGGCTCGGTTAAGCCAGACACTTCCTTCTCTGATAGACGTAAAGCCAAGAAAGAACAGAACCTCTATCGTGGCCAACAAAGATTCAAGCTAAGCACACAACCCGAACTCGTATACTAGGCAAAGGCAATCACGCAAAGGGGTAAAGCCAACAATCTCTCTCCTCTCCATAACACCTTGCTTAAGATCCCGATCTTTCTTCGGCAACAAATCCAGCAACATCTTATGCATATTCTCTCGTTGGCAATGCTCGAACTCTTCTACATTTCTTAACCTCGTATGGCCTTGCCTTCTCAAACACCTTTGCTCGAACGGAACTTTTAGGTTCTTCACCGACAACACAGGCCTTAGACACTAAAGCACTCGAACCAGTAGACGTCAAACCAAGCACAACTATTATTCTGAAATTCTCCGCCTTCTATACAGCATTCCCTTTTTATTTGTCTTTGTCAGTTCAATTCCATTCTCAAGGTTAACTCGACCTACTCTCATGCTAATTCTCTCTACGATTTAACTAGAACATAACCGATTGCACCTGCTCTTGTTCTTATTGGGCCTGTAAGTGCAATTCAAATAAGTAGTTTCCAGTGTTGTATCCTGTATGTATAGGGTCATTTTCATCACTTATATCATATGCGAGATAGCTTAAATATTCCCTCCTTGTTTCAAGTGTAGTTCTGGGCTTTCCCTTCTCTTTGCTTTTGCGTGATTAGCTTTCCTTAAGAGTTAGGGTTTCGTGCTTGTCTTTTGCTCTTTCAAGTCGACGAGAATCATATCATGAATAAGAGGTTGAGTCTCAAGGAAAAGTAGAAAGAATAGAGTTTAGTATAGAAGTAGGTAATGTCATTTTATATGAGGTGAAGCTATACACTTACTAGTATTAGAGGTGTTGCGGTGTTGTATCTCGGTGTTGGCTAAAGTTCAATTTAAGTATAAGTGAGGTGGGTCGGCAACAGAATAAGAATAATAAATATAAGTTTAAGCGATTACAGGCTTTGAAGCGGAGGCAGGATCCATACCAACAAGTTTAGTTCTTGTTTCATCTATAAGATCATCTCAGTTGGCAAGGGAAGCCCTTAGTTAGCTTTCAGGGAAATATTAAACAAGCAAGGACGAAAGAAGGGAGTAAAGTGAGCAGTGAGCTTATGGGAGTTGTTGTTGTTGCGGGGTGCTAACGTGTTAGGTTCTTTTTTGTTAAGGTTCGGTCGTATTCATGAGATTATCGAGTTCCTGTTTTCATCGCCTGAGTGCGTTAGTGAGTAAGGAAAGGAAGCAAGAACAAGTACTAACGGTGTTTTTGAGCTTAGAGTAAGTAGTGAGTCAGCAGTCAGGAGTTTTTTAGCTTAGAGTCAATAGTGCCGAACAACGTTCCTTGTCTTCAGCATTAGCGAGTGGGTGCATAAGTTAGTTTTTCTAGTTTAGCAGGGTGGGGTTGTTACTGGTATTCTATATGAGTCACGCTCTAAAATATGAGAACGCACAAGGCAAAAGGGCGAAAGGAAAGAAAAGCGAACGAATGCTAAACTCAAAAATTAGGCTTAGGCTTCATAAATGCAATTGAACTCTAGAACTCCTAGAACTCCTTACTTAGATGATATAACGCGAGTTTTGTTTTTTGTTTGTTTAGTTTCATCTCGTATAGAAAAGAATATTTGTAATTACATAAAAAGAGGTTAACTTAAGCTGTGAAGTATCCAAAGTCAGAGTTACGCTCCAAGTTGCTGACTTTCCCGACCCCCAAAACAGGACTGGAACTTTAACCTTGTCAAACTCGTAAAATAATATCTCTCTTTATAATAGAATATAGGTTTGAATTGAAACAACTCTCCTTTCTTAACCTTGAAGTGGAAGTTATGAATTCCATTGAACCGCTGACTCCTCTTAACTTGAAACTTTACCGACGGAGAGCTTCTATCTCGCAACAAATCATCATATGAGGAACTGCTACCCCTAGACCAGACAGAATAATAGTGAAAATCATTATTTATTGATTTGTCCTTGCGCGCCGATGCTTCTTGTTCCGTCAAACTAACTAACGTTGAAGTAGCTCGCGGTATCACAAGGGCGGTATTACTTATTTCAATTTTAGAAAGAACGGATGGAGTTAACCCTTAACTAGAAGGACAAAGGCAGAGGAATAGGCACCCTAGCTATTGTAAATGAAGCTAAAAGACCCCAAGAGTAAGTGTAAGCGCCCTAAAATAAGGTAAGCATAATATGGGCACCCCGAAGTTCTTGAAGCCTGGAATCTCGCGGAATTAGGAAAAAACCGTGACTAGTTCCGCTGCTTGGGCGCAAAGGGAAGCACAATGATGGGCGGAAGCACAATGCTGTTTGAGTAAGGAGTGAGGTTGAAACGGGCAAGTTAGGTTGAAACAGGCAAGTTAGGTTGAAACAGGCAAGAGAGGTGATAGTAACCTATATTCTACATAAGGAAGGAAGGCTCTCTTCAACAAGCAAAATGGAAGCGGAAGCAGTTTCTTTCGCCAGAGCTCCGTTAGCGCAAACTAATAACTCGCGTAAGCGCTACTTATATTCTACTAAGCGTTTCGTTGCTTGTTGAGTTTGGCTTCTTTCTCGCTCTAAAGGGAGGCTTCCACGAACCGAGCACACAATGGTGAAACAAGAATAATGCTCAGATGCCAGTAAACAACTGACACGTACAGCTGCGGTGTCTCAATTCCATTCTTTAGTTCGATGCAAGGCCTCCAATTACTTAAGGACACAGGACTTGAAAAGAGGACATCTTTGACTGCTTCTTTTGCACTCTCTTCCTCTTGCCTAGTTGCTTGGCGGTAATAACTCTAACTAACGCTGGTTTCTTATTCTCTGCAAGATCTCGGAGACTTAACTCTTACGAGAAGACCCTTGCTTCTTGTGCTGATAGTGATCCTACCTCTACCTGTTGTTGAGTAAAGTCAAACTGGAAAAGATTTAAGCGCAGAAGGCAGAATCCAAGAATCTATCTTATCGAACACCACTTGCATTTAAAAAATATCCTTGAACATAACTTATAGCTTCCAACACCTTTGATTTTATTATTATTATTATTATTCTCGAGTTGACTTAAAACAGGACTTTCGTCAACACCTTTGACGTGGGCATTCTTAAAGAGCTTCTATATACTCCACTCCTAACCTCGAACATAAAGATACTCGTAGCCAACACTTGAAACTAAAGCACCAACCTAGACAACACAAGCATCCAAAGAAAGAGACGAGACTTATTAACTTTGTGCTGAAGACATAAGGCCACTACTCTAGGATGTAACCCTAGATTTATCGTTGTTTAAGGCACCAAGCGTATACTAGGTCGGTAGATCGTACCCTGACTGACTTATACTTACTAATACATCGATAGGAAATTCATTATTAGTTTATACATCAAGACTAAGTGCGCGTATAAAGGAGTTGTTGACAGTACGGTGTAAGTTCCATTTCTTTATGCTTCTGCGAGAGATGATAGTCCAATTCCAATTCCAGAGTAGTAGGAGGAATCAAAGAGTCTTCTGGCTTTGATGCGCAGTGTGAATGAGTTTAGTTCGGGTATGCAAATTGAAGTATAGTTCGGGTGCTACTTGATATTTCTCTGTTTAATCCTAGTGTGGCATTATATGTTTCCGTTTAGTCTCATATGGATACAGTAATTATATAGGAAGAGGATTTCTCTCGGATTCTACCATTATATACAAGACTAAACTCGACTCCCTTATCTTATTGCTTCGCCCGGCCTTATAGGCATTTGCTGCCCTCTTCGCCCGGAAAGTAAAGGTTCGGTTCGGCCAAGAGCAGAGCAAACGATTAGAGCCTGCTGTAGATTAAGGAAAGTAAGCCGAGAATGAATCAATTTCTGTTTGAGTGGAAAGAGCAAGATCAGAAGCCAGCAGTTCAGTCTCTCGGAAGGGATCAAAATGAAACAAGCTTAGGCGCGGCACAATGCGGAAAGGGGAGTTTCGGGCCATTTTCTCTTTTCGGGCAAGAGGATCTTCCGTTTCTTATTCTGCGTTCTATAGATTCAATGTTTTAGTGTGTTTACTTCTTTCTAGACACTATGCTATGCTATGCTAAATGATTTGAAACGCCCAGTTTAGTTCGTAGAAACCACTATGATGCTACTAAGAAAAGGAGTTCTGTTAGTGAATTACTATAAGGCCGGGCTTTGGGGAAGTTCGTTTTCTTTTCCATTCTTCTTTTATATAAATGCTTTAATAAAAGATTGTTTTACTTTTGCGCTAATGGAGCTCACCCTCTGGCATTAGTCAGCTTTGGAGTTCAAGAGTAAGCTATGTTTTGTTAATCTCTTACATGATGCGTGCACACCATCTGCTTTTCAACAAGCAAACAAGCAAGACCAGGAGTTTTTCCCCTTTTCTTTTGCCTCTGAACATTCTATACCCGACAGAGGACGGGACCTTTGCAAGCCCTTTCTCCTTTACATTGCTAATACTTATTTCTCTATATAGGATATATAAATGGTTCCTGTGCATGAGTTCTGCATATTTTGTTTAGATTGACCTCTCCTGAACTTCCTCATAGTATAGTAAGAAGCCTCCTACTGCCTTCTCTTCTCCTACTTACTCTACATTTGCTGGTTACTTTACTCCGCGATAGAGGGCTTCCCATGGCATTTGATAGTGGGGAATCTGCCTCTCTGATAGATTGATTTCTTCGCTATCCGATTAGGGCGAAGCACCCAACCCGGCATTTCCTATTAGGGCGAAGCACCCAACCCGGCATTAAATAGGTCGATTGATTGATTGGGCTCGAAGATGGAGATAAAGGAGATGCATCCCTGAGGTCAACCAACATCTTTTCGTATCGGATACAAGCCTCTTACACTCAAGATGGAGCATTTCTTCTATTCTTTTCTACGAAAGAAAAAGCATTTATTACTTGATGTACCGCTGAGAGGTTCGCGAGAGCCGGTATTCTTTATCACCACGCCATACTAGAAGAAAGATCCTTCCCTATAGAGAGTCCTTTTCCATGTACAAACAAGGGAGTATGCTGCTCTGCTCGCTGGTCCGCCTCCTACTGACCTACGGTGGGGATGACAATAAGTGTTCAGTTCAATGAAAAGAACAGACATAATAGAATCGAGAGATATAGGACAATGCTAACACCTGTATTGGATTGGCCTGGCCCAGTTTCATCCCTTGTTTCATGTAGTACTGCATACTTAGTTGAGCTCCCTGAAACAGTCCTCTCCTTAAGTATACAATTAATGTCAAAACTCAAACCTATTTGCGTTCGCGATAAGCTAATATTTCATCATGCGTACCAACCCCGGTAAGCAGCAAGCTTGGAAGCTGGATATGAAGAATTGACAGTTCCAACAATCTTTCAAGATATATGATAGATTCGAATAAGCAGGCGATGCTGCAGTATCATTGCCTGTTCTAGTGGCATCCCGAGTAGAAATCATGGTTGACAGCCCAACCGTAGTGGTTGGTTACTAATAAAGAAAAACTAGATGGGTAGCCCCGAAACTAATAAGCTGGAGCTGTTGCAAATATCGTAGAAAGAATCTCTCCTCACAAAACAGTTGTGCGTGGCCTCAATTCGTTCTTAAACGAAGCAAAGCTAGTGTTGCTGTAAGTAAATTAAATCCGTGTGTGGCTTTACTCACTTCTATCATTGGTGCTCGATTAAAGATATATTCCAATTATTAACTTCAAAGTCGACTAAGCAAGACAAGAGAAAGAGGCGAGAGAAAGATGAAGTGAAAGCTGGGCGAAGGGAATAAGCAGCTGCTGTGCGGTATCCTGACTAACGCAAGAAAGTGCTATAAGGTATAGATTGATTAGCTAGTGCCTGTAAGGTAAGGATTTATTATGTGTCCTCTATTCCTGTGCCCAGTAGTAAAAAACTCATAAGGGTAAGAAAAATATGTTAATTGCAGTTGTTACTAAGTTGCAGTTGTTACCAACATATACCCTATGGCTCATCTGCCTCTGGCTCCTCTCTTAGAACTTATAGGCTACCTATTATTAAACGGGACTACTCCACTGGTGAAACTGGACTAGACTACTACTCTACTGGTAAAACAGGACTACTACCCTTAAGCCAACACTGGTTACCTACTTCCTTTCGGTATTAAACAAGAACTGGAGCAGGACTACCAGGGGCGGGCAACCACTGAGGACGAGTATGAGTGTAATCCGTTATCTGTAATCCTTTATAACGAGAATATATCATTTAGTACTTAATTCCGTAGTGGCCAGAGCCAAACTAATTCCAAACAATTCTCTCTTTTTTAACATCTGGGTTATCAATTCTTAAAGGAAGGAAGGAAAGAGCAACCAAGCTACGTATACTGCCTACCTACAACCTAGCCTCCTCTCTTTACGACTTAATGGCAGATCGAGTTAAAGGCAGATTTACTTTCGCCAACACCCAGCTTTCCAGGTAATTCCACACTCCCCGCTTCAAAGCCAAGACTCAAACCTATCTATACACTAGCACCAAACCTCCACTTCTTACTGGTTGTATCCTGACTGACTCGTTTCATTCCAATACTCGCAAGGGTGGTTAAATCTTTTCAATAAAATGTCAATAAACTAGAAACAAAGAGATCTTTATCCTTGCTCGGCCCCTACGAAATGAAGGGCTTTCTCTATTCTATCTTATTATAGGAGACTATCCGATTTCCCCAACAAACTCTACTACAGGTGGGGTAAGCCAAGAATCCATCTCACCAAACTCGCACATCTCATAGGAATGTAACAGAGCTAAGCCAACATGAATTGAAATATGACTTGATTTCTTGCGCTGAGTAAACTCAAAGACATAAGGATTGAATTTATTGGTTACACGAGTGGGTTGGGGCAATAAGATAGTAGCAGCAGTAGGAGTGAGTTCCAAAGTGAAGTTCAAGCACTGGAGTTCATCTTTACTACAACAGTATTAGTTGACAGAGAAGAATATGGATGGATCTAGCACATCTGGTAGAACATTAAGAATGAAACCACTACTAAGAGAGGTAGGTTCGGGCAATAACAAGTGCGTCAGAGCAAGAGAGGCAAGTGCCAGTGAGAAAGTAGGGTGTTGGCACAAGTCCAGTGTTCGCCAATACTAGATCTGATCAATTGATACCTTTACTACTTGCCCACCTTTGTAAACTTGACTAGAGCGTAAGCACCAACCCAAACCTAGCTACTTTACCGTAGTCCACTACTACAGTGAATTCGGCTCCTCTAACTCAATTTCTTTTCTACCTTAGGCTCCTAGGCAACTATGAACTTCTTATAAAGCTTACACCGCAGCTCTTGAAACAACTTATTTATAAGATGAAACAAGGGTCGATTACATTGAGCTATAGCACCGACCTCTACTCTGGCTCTGGACTACTATACAACACCTCCGGCTTATCTAACTCAATTTTCTTTCTACCTTAAGCGGATAGCGCCCACTGATTCTCTCTACCGCTACCGCACAAACAGGATTTATTTGCGAACGACACTCTGAACTTATTTCATTGCCTGTTTCCCCTGCCGATTCCTCTGATCTTGTATGGCTACCTAGACCTAAGTCAACTAAGTGATATGGATCTAAACATAATCCTATATTCCCAAGCGATAGTGGTTTTATTCTACTGGGTGTATAGAGCGTGTGTATAGCTTCAATTCAAGTCTAAGCTCACTGCTTCACCTTCTTTGGAATCTTATGATACTTTACCTGGCCCGGATCGGATTCTCTTTCTTACCGAACAGACTTACTATACCTTATAACCTATATTGCCTTACTTATATGCCTTATAGGAGCAGTGGGGATACTTTCTGGATTTATATTTCAGTAGATAATGACTTTTGAACTCACACTGTTTCCTTACTTATGTGAAGAATAGCTTCCCGCTGAAAAGAAAGTACTTGACTCTGCCCCGCCCTCTAATTGGAATGAAACAAGTCAGTATGGGAGACAAACAACTCCCTTTCTATTATTTGATCACTGGCACCTGGCACTTGACCTGGACCAGATTATCTTTCCTCCCGCGCCTACCTCCCTCGCCTCTGGCTCTGTAAACTAATAAAGAGTTCCTCTCCTCTGGCTCTCTGTAAAGTAGGAATGAAAGAGCCAAGCTACTACTAATGGACTGGAACCCGAAACCAGACTTGAAGACTAACACAAGGGATTAAACTACTATCTGATTTCCCCAACTCAGTCACTCATCAACCCCGTGTTTTTTCATAGCAAATAGTATAGGTCACTTTCAACTTCCCCTCTATCCTCTACCTTAGGCAACTAATTCTTCTTTCCCCAAGCAGCTGGCTCCTCTCCTATAGAATACCTCTGGCTCATCCATCTCATCTAACTCTGGTAGTACTCCTCCTCTAACCTATCTCTCCTCGGATCTTCTCTGGCTACAACTACGGATTAAACAGGAAACAGACTATGAGGGCCACTAAGCCTACTTCTGTCAATGCTACTAGACCAGACCACTACTTGTAAACTTCTTACTAAACTAGGGATTCCAGTATCACCGGGGATGGGATTCCTTACTTAATTTACAGTTGATCCAAAGTCATCACCTTCCAATAAGCAGTTAGTATAAGCCAACTCAGTAAATATAGTTGCATTCTCTCTTTCCAACCTAGGGCTAGGGCTCTCCTTCTCTTGAAACTAACCTAACTCCCAAAAACTAGACTTGGGACATAAGAATGGAATTGACTATGACCAAAGATGTTAAGAGCCGAGCGGAGCAAGAGGGTAAAGATGTAAGGCGTCAATGCATTTCTACTGCCGATAAGTAGATTTAATAGGTAATTTGCCAAGAGTTCAATCAATAGTTTCAATAAGTATTTGGTTAGAGTTTAAGAAATACCTCTGTCACTTAAATATACTAACTTACCTGTAAACAGGACTACTAACTGGACTGGTTCAGATCCTTTGCCAACAACTAGTTACTTTATTCTTCTGAAGCCCCCCTTAAAGTAAATAGTATTAGTTGAATGAAACAAGTACTACTCAGACTGCTCCTAAAGCGGAGGCCTCCATAATAAGTTGCGAGAGACTTTCTATGTGCTCGGGAGCCCGAGAGATTAGTACTACAGTAGGAGATAAATCATACTTATCTAAAGCATAAGCAGTAGGAGATAAATCATACTTATCTAAAGCATAAGCCGTATCTGGTAAGTAAGCGGGATAAGAGGAAAGAGATGAAGCGGGGAAGTCAAGAAAGGGTAGCCAGAAGTCTGATATAAGAGATGAGCCTTAGTTAGATGAGATGATAGCCGAACAGAACAGATAGCGCTTATATACAAGTTCACAGGACAGATAGCGCTTATATACAAGTTAACAAACAGGACAATGTATTTATTACTTGCTATGTCTTCGGGAGCCAGTAAAGCAGGAAATAGAGAAAGAAGATACCTGGAGGAGGAGATATGGAAAAGAAGTGTAGTTACCAACATGAGCTCCGGTAGACTTCATGGATTCAACTCATTCCAGAGCGGAGGTAGACTTAATGGATGAAACTCATTCCACTTGTGGTTACTTTGCCCCCGGTAGTCCTGTTCGAGGTAAGTTTATGTTTAAGAATGATTTGTAGCCAGAGGAGAGGGAGATGAGAAAGCTGCTTGTTTTAATAGTACTTCAGAATGGTCGCTAGGGGCGTCAGAGTGACACCAAGGAGTATATCAGTGGTTTCCTTCCGTGGGGGTTTGTTTTTTTCTTGTTAGCAGCGGTACTGGTCTTGTCTGTAGTGGTGCCATTCCGGTTCCTGTGGGGCAAGTCTCGATCCCCAGGCGTAGTTCAAAAGTCGTAGTTGGTTCCCCAGTGCCAGGTATCAATCTAAGTAGTATGAGTGGAAGTCCTGTTTGTCTGGACCCGATCAGGAAATAGGGAATGAGTTCCGAGCGAGGGTCTTATTAGTAGGAGTGCAATTCCTACTTTTTAACTCTTTTATTGCCTACCTCGACTCTGGACTAGAGCATCTCTGATACCTTAATTCGTACTTAAAACTAAACCTCTCCTCGCTTTCAATTCAGTAATTCCGACTTTATGTTTTCATTCCTTGTTTCTATGTGTCGGTGTTGAGGCGTTATAGACTCCTTATCTCACATCTGTATTTGCAAACTTGGATGTTTACTTGCAAACTGAAACTCTCCTCTGTAATTCTGAGTTTCCATTCATAGGGTTGTAAATAGGTAGCCCTAGGGTCGGGCAAGCTAATGGACGAGGTCGGTTCTCATACCCCAGCAAACCACGCATTGATTCCTATGCAATGATGGCTCTGCTTGAATTCTTTTTTCCCGTTGGGGTCTAATAATACTCTGCTAGTGGGCCCTCAATCCTAATACTTCCAGTCCACCAAGCTACTCCTTACTAGCAAACTGACACTCCGGATCTCACATCTTACTTGCCCCAATCAGTCTTAGGTCACTCTGAAACTACTGTCTCAAAGCTTCCCTTCCTCGCTCTCATTCCAACACAGCCTAACACCTATACAACTTCTTTGAATGATTCTTCTGTTTACTTTTGATTTCTCATGTGTTTTATTGTTTTCATATGATATTGATTAGTATTTGATGATAGTAACTTTATCTTTAAAGGGCGATTGCTTTTCTTTTGAATCTGAGAGCTATGCTTCGGGTGTTAAGCACAAATACTCACAAAAAGGTAAGAATGGACCTGGCACTGACAAGACCTACTTAGAAGACTTACCCCACTAAAACAGACTTAATCCCAGTGAAGTGAACTCAACTCGCAACACTGAATACTACTGACAGGAATAAAACATAGAACTCGGGCTTTCACTGCTGAAAACAAGACTCGAGCAGTGACGAACAAAGAATAAACAATAAACTGGGAATGTGTCTCAACTCCAGGATGAAAAGTAATAAATAACCTAGGGGCAGTTAGGCTTAAATATAGGTATGATCTAGTGCATCCAGCTATACTAACATCTACTAGACTAATAAGAATCAGAATATTAGTACTCCCGATCCTGTGCATAAAGGAATGAACTAACTACTGATAAGAGCAGAACTTGTGCTTCTCATCCTTGACCCTGGGGCTGCCTTAAATTGCCTATGCTCTAGTTCACCTCTGCCACGTCTCTATCTCAGTATATCCCTCTTGCTTGCTTTCAATGCCAATGTTTTAGTCTTCAACTACGGACTTGCATGCCATGCCTTAGGTTCAGCTCTTCCGCTATTGATCTTACATCTGTATTTCACCTTGTTTTCATTCTATATTTGATTTCCGAAATTCCTTATCTATTATCCCATATTAAGAAAAGCACTTATATATTGACTTCATATTGAGAATACGACCTTGCTTATACGGGAATAGAATACCTAAAGCAGTATCAGAATAGAGTATAGTACGATATAGCACATCCCGGACCTACTCCTTACTTGAACTCTGCTCCTAATTAACTCGAACCTTGCTTTCTTGCTAACTAAACTGCCTTTGCTGGGCACCAACCTATAAAAGTTCCCCGGCATTCCTGAAACGCCCCCAACTCACTTAGATCAATAAGTACACATATCAGACTTATACCGAAAAGTCCAATTACGCCTAGATCTTGAAAACGGACCCTCCTTCCCGGATCCACGACCAATGTTTGTATGCCCCTACCCACTGAAATACTTTGTTTGGTAGTGAAAGCATCTCGCTGTAAGGTCCCTTGCTTCGGGTAGGCAGAAGTGAGCTCAGTAAGTAGAATCAAACAAGTAAGCCAAAGGACGAGACAAGTAAGTAAAAGAATGAGACTAAAACACCTAAGAGTCAGAAGGAAACAACTGTTCCACTCGGTATGAAACTGGCAGCTGGCAACTAAACCTTATTGGCAGCCGTTGCTACTCATTCAACTCTCACTCGAACAAGAACTGGAACAGGCAATTCTCCAGACCAAGCTTAGTAGTTAGACCAAGCAAATAGGCAAGTCTAAAAGTAACTACTGCTGATGAAACTCAAAACTCATTTCTTCTTTACATAATCAGAATGACCTTTACAATCCAAGAATTAAACACCTAAATGAGCCCTTCATTAATGCCAGAAAGATAAGCTGTTCAGGAGGTAGGCGCGGGAAGTCACCAAAACCATATGTAGTAACCGTACCCTGGAGTTGAATTCTTTATTAGTTTCCATTACCAGAGTGAGATGAGAGTCCTGTTGAATGAGCTAGGCATGCATGATCTACTAGGTTACTAACCTACCCTGCCTGTCCTGAGTGAACCTGTGTTTGAGCGTCAGTGAGCCTTAACCAGTACAGTTAAATGCCCTGCCCCAACTAGTAGAGTGGAGTAGTCGTAGTCCAATTGAAGCGGGGAAGTCAAGAAATGGGAGCCATAAGTCTTATATAAGAGATGAGCCTTAGTTCAAACAGGACTATTCAATAACTAAGGAGCCAGGATTAGGTGCACAAGTGGGGGCAGGCTCATTGTCATTAGATACAGTTTAAGTACCCAAGGTATAAGAACGATGGAAAGTCCAGTAGCTTAAAGAACAGTAAAGACTGTTTTGTTGTAAGTAGTGACATTACTAGAAGCACCCGTTTTATTATTTCAGGTAGGGGTGAGACTCCCTGTTGCTTGTTTACTGCTTAGAGGGTAGCAGTGAACTCTGGTAGTTGATAGTTGAACAGTTAAAGACAGGAATAACGGAGTGGGATCTGTACTAATGAGAATGCAAATAAGTAGTTAGAAGAGGAGTGAGGTAAGCAAGGGCAGCGTCAGCTGCCAGTAAGTAAGGGCGGAGTTAAAGAAAGCAGTTAAGCCCAAGGTTTTGTTTACAAAGTAAGGCCTTAAGGCAGGAATTTCAGTTTCCGTCTACAACTAGTGGGAAGTAATACAGGATTGGTAGCTGAGGAGTTGGGAGTGGCAGACTTACAATAAAGCATAGCATTCTACCATGAGTTCAATTCTTTGGCTACTGGGTTTAGTTCCTATACATACGAGTTCAACTCTGATCCCTTGTTGGGGGGGCGTGGCATTCTTCGGCTACAGATCCGGATGATTAACCAACAGCAATAATAGAATGGAGCCTACTACTGGTTTTTAGCTCACTACCGTTTAACTCTAACTCCAGAATAAGCAGTTCGATATCTCGGCGTTGGCTATGAAGTTTGTCTTGTCAGCGAAGTAGCAAGTCCCACTCTAAAAGCAAAGGGTTCCATTCAAGTTTGCGTATCACCATCAGCAACAGAAGAATATGTTTTCAAAAGCTATCTAGCTAGTTAAGTAGGAAAAAGGGAAGTGGATTCCCATTGATTCTAAACTGGTAAAGAATTAAAGTTGAGAAGCTGGATCTTCATCAGCGGAATCAGAAGTGGAGTTACCAACCAACAAAAGCATAGGTCTTGCTAGGCAGTGTTCGATTCCATGTTAGCATTGGTAGCAGCTCTTTGAAATGATGCTGTAATTCTGGTTTTTTAATGGCATTCTTCTTAATAGTAGTGACTTTAGTGGCTTTTCTCTTGGAATATACTGACTCTCTTTAGTTGCTTGTCTGCTCGGCGAGTTTCAATTAAATCCCAGGTTCTTATTCAATTGTTAGATGCACTGATTAGATGCACTGGATCTCATACCATAACCTAGATGCGCACCGGATCATACCATATCCTATGACATTTACACATCACCTATACTATTAGTCCCATACCCTATTCTATTTATGATAACTTTCATTATGATTTGTGATATCAAACCTATAAAAAAAAAAACAACTTCGTCGCTCTATTGGTCTGCTATTCCTCGATCTAAAACTAACACTCCGGTCTATCAGACTATATCTTTGAAACAAAATACGGCTTTCCTGTCTCTCGCTCTTTAGCCCACTCTTACTACCCTTGATCTAAATCGAACTTTATTGTCTCTAGTTCTAAAACGACTTAATATAAGAATAATGGAAACCCCAGCTAATCAGACTGAAATACAGAGTACGTTCTTTCTATCCTCACCTCTTTCTTACGGTTTTGTTATACTTGAAGAATAGATTGCTGCTTTGACCTTGATGGTTACCTTGCTCACTTAGCGCTTGTAGCTGACTTTCTCGTTAGACAGCTAAGACTCGGTAAAAAGCCAAGCAAGCAACCGACTCAGGAAAGCCAATCCACTCCATTTTAAGAACTTGCTAATAGCCCCACTATTCCGGAATTACTTTATATATCTTCTTCCCCGAGCCGAGATACTGCATAGCTTCTGATTGGCTTGTTCAAACATGATCTGATATTCTCTTATACTCTATTAGCGAGTTAGTTTATTATAGTAAAAGGGTTATTTACATAGTATTTTATTATAGTAATAGGAGCGAACAGCTCTAGTATTTGCTTATAGTAATTGGAGCAAACCACAGCTCCACCTTTTACAGGGACATTAAACTCGGAGCTGGGAATGGATCAGTGCACTAAGGGACTTGCACTAAGAAAGAAGGCGTAAACTACTATTGATAAGATCTTCAATCAGACTATTAGACTAAAGCGACTACTGATAGGGCCTGAACTGTGCCTTCTCATACTTGATCTTACATAATGTAGATTGGAACTACTGGAAACTCGGCTAACTACCTTGCCTTAAGTCTCCTATTACTTAACCCCATTATTTAGTGAGAGTGAGAGCTTTACTTGGTAGCTTCTCATTCTTTACTTATGAGTGGAATTGCCAGTGCAGTGTTGAGTTCCGCAGTTGATAGTTGGATTGGATGTGTTAAGGCGTAAGTCTTGTTTTGGTGCTAGTTGGATTCTATAAGTAGTAGCTGCCTTTCTTGTATACCCTTGGTCGACCCTTGTATGCCCGAGAGAGCTAGTTGCGAGTTCGAGCCTTACTGGAGGAGTTCCATTCTTGTATGCCCGAGAGAGCTAGTTGCGAGTTCGAGCCTTACTGGAGGAGTTCCATTCTTGTATGCCCTATTGTTCATTTCTTTATTAATATAGAGTTATTCTTTGATTCCCTTATTTATTCCATAAGTATGATAATAGCGGTTTCAGCGTATGGGGACAGTGTTCCAATCTTTTTATCTTCCCAAAGGATTGAAATCTGTATTATATGTAATAAGGTGTATACTCTTTAATTAACAATCCAGAGTTGGTACAAGGAGAGGTAGTTTGACGCTAGATCCAATGCAGTAGCTCTTCTAGTCTTAAAGGCAATAGCTCGATTCCCAGTTTATAGTATAAGTATGAGAAGCGCCAGGACAGGTCTGTTTGTCAGCAGATAGATTCGCCTGAGTTCTTTGTTTCATTGCTTCCATTAGTAGCTCCGTTCTTGATAGCAGTGGTTGGGTTCTCCAGCTCTGTTTTAATTCTAATCAGTAGCAGCGGAGTTCTGACTTCTTATTATTCATTAACACATATAGTAGAGTAGGTCATGAACTCAGTCATAGAAGTAGATCA
This sequence comes from Musa schizocarpa, assembly GCA_900464855.2. Classification (NCBI taxonomy): domain Eukaryota; kingdom Viridiplantae; phylum Streptophyta; class Magnoliopsida; order Zingiberales; family Musaceae; genus Musa; species Musa schizocarpa. The sequence goes on from LR890030.1 coordinate 505,835, forward strand.
CTTATTGGAGGTAGCATTACTTATTACTACCATTTTTGAGGTAACATCACTTAGTAGTAAATACGGAAAGAAGGGAATTGAGGAATGGGGAGTGGGGAGTTTAGGGTTTAGAGTGTAGAGTGAAATTATCACTTTTTTGTTTCATTCAACAAGCAACGCCAAGCAACGAGCCAAGTTACTACTATAGGTTTATCTTTTGACTACCCGACCCGACCTATCTTTATGACTTTATTTCCCACCTCTCCTTCCCGCTCGTACCGGAGTGACTTCTTGCCTACACTTGAAAACTCACTATACTTTATTGATTTCCCGCTTCACCTCTACCTCTTACCTCTGGCAACAATGAATTGAACCCTGCTGGCTACTCTCATATATAATACCTATGGCAACAGGTGATGCTTACTTGCCAGTTTAACACAGGACTTGTACTAGACGAACTCTTGAACTCCTGTACTACACTAAGAAACACCTCTTTCTCTTACCTCGACTTGAAACTACTTCCTCGCCAACTCCTTGAATAGCTTCCCGAGCCTACCTATCCGTAGTCAAAAAATGGAATTCCATTATGATTTATTGCTCTAGTAGTTGCTGGGCGAGTTGAATCAGTAGTATTTCTCTTTATAGAAGAATTAGCTCTATGTTAATAAGATATAAGTAAACAACCATGTGTTCTCAATTGAATCAGAGAATTTCGATTCACCCTGTCTTTCTCATTCAACTAAGTAATATCTTTGTAGTAGAACTCGAGAAGCCAGTAACTCACCAGGAAAACTTAGTATAATGTTGTGCGGCAGCTGCTCAGGGATTCCGACAGTGTTCAGGAAACTATATTCTTTAATTAAATTGAAAAGCGGTAAGGGAGTTCAGATGTATTCTTATACCCTCTTATACTTGTAAACTGGAACAGGAGAAGACTCCGGAGCTGGATCTGAAGAAGTAGTGGAATAAGAATATTGAGGGAGCAGGATAGTCTCCAAGAGAATAAGAATACGTTCGCGCAAACGGGGAAACTCCCGAAAACTGAGGACTTGCTCCGGACCGGACGGTTTACATGACTGTGTCGTCGTTGCTCTAGCTCTAAGGAGAGTTCGTGTCGAGAGAAATAAAGACAATTGGAGCTTGAAAGAAAGGGCTGGGCGCTAAGGAAGGCAATTATCAAGGTGTTTTAAGTGCAAGAAGTCATTAATTTCTACTATCCATTCAATTCACTAAGAGCAAGCCAACTTTCCTCGCTACGATTAAGTTGAAGTGAAACAATGATCCACTTCACGCGCCTGTGCTTTATTCTTGTATTTAATGAGAAAAGTGAGCTCTGTTAACGAGTTGTGCAAAGGATGCTTCCAATATTAGGGTCAGGTACTCCTTTCCTTACAACACTCGAACCAAAAGACAAGAAGGACAACACGCTTAAGAAGGAAGAGATTCTGCCCCGACCCTCTATTGGTTGAAGTTGCCAAGAACGGATCTCGCTGCTGACCTCTGCGCCTTATAATATTTCCTGAGAAGCGCATTGCTTCATCTCTACACTGCTTCTATCGTGGACAACACCGGAAAGATAAACTTTTGAACAAGTAAATAATTATACTCGCGTAGACAACTAAGATCAAGCCAATCACCGAACCTAGACTTAACTGCTTAACCGCTCCCCGCTACATATAAAGTGGAACTAAACCCCCATCTTTCCTTCCCTAACAAGCAGGAATTGAAACACCCCCTTTCTTGCTTCATATCAATATTCCGCTTCAGCTTGAGCCTCTTCTTTATAAGATGAAACTTAGTAGGAAACTCTAACTGGAACGGATCCTTCATTTTCGGATTCTTATTTCACTATGATGTCTTCCTCACTGAACCCTGCTTGAAGTTCATCATTTATGGAATGGAATCTATCTCTCTCGTAGACAAGAACGTAATTTGCTGATTCAAAACTCACAGTTGACTTTCTTGGCTTTGAAGTGTCCCCTCTTACTTAAATCTCTAATTGGAGAGCACTAAATGATAAATGATTAAAAGAAGGGTTGGTAGCACTAGAAGTGGAAATAAGTAAGCTGCCTGCCAAGGGCGACATATTGACACCACTCCCGTAAGCAGAAGATTTGACTACACCCCCACTGCCCAGATACGGAACCTAACAAGATTGATATTATACAACTCGAATCTACCACTCGAACTGCTGATTCTGCTGATCCCCCAAACGGTACTTGCGCTGCTAGAGTTTACAGATCCTGCTCTGGATCGTTTACTTTATTCGGCATCTGATCTTAGCTCTTGAAACGAAAAGACCCTTTAGAAACCTATCCTCTCTCATGCACTTAGGACAGAAAAGCCTTTAATATCTGAACAACTTTACCCGAAAGCGCCTGCTCCATCTGATGATCTAGCTTCCTTACCCGATCCTGTATCTTATACCTACCCTTTATCCTGTAGTTTCTCATTCCATTCTCATCCCTATATATTCAGAGCAAACAAGATTCAATGAAGTTTTTTTGTTGAGCCAGCAGTGGATTTAAGATCAGGAGAATCATCTAGTACACAAAGTAATTACCAAGTCAGCTCCTGTGTTTGTCACCTGTTTTAATTTACGGGGTCTCTGAAATAAATGGTACCTAAAACTATACTTGCTACGGACGGTTTCAAGTGTTGTCTTAGAGAATGTCCTGATTGTCCCGCCGCTACTTTGACTTGTCGACTCGCGCGCTACTAAGTGGTCCAACCCCAAGTTGAGGTTTTATTGCTGACCCATAGGTTATAAGAAATCCCTCTTAATATTATTATACGTAATTCGCTAATTAAAGTTTAACTGCGATTCGGCTTCTAGATACGATTCCACTCGAACTTAACACCTAGCCAGCCATCTATCTTTTTAATTGACCCGCTTTCACTTGCTACTGACTTACGAACAGAACTGACTTAGCGCTCGGCTTGTTGACCCGCTTGCACCCGCACACTGAGTCTTGCTTAGCGCCCCAACTCGCATTAGACGAGAAAAATGACCTATTCTTGCTGCTCACTTGGTACTGAACCCTGTAGTGGTTTATACTTGACCCTGACTTTATATTTAACCCTGTCTGTAGTTTGTAATTGAATATAAGAGAGAAATTATGTCATAGAGTAGCCAAACACTAGAAACTCACTTAACTCACGTAAGCGCAAACATGCAACTAAAACAAATATGAGTGTTAGCGGTTCCTCCCTTAGCGCGGAAGATATTTTTGATCTGATAACAAGCGAGTGAACCTTAACTATTAGTAAACAAATAAGGATTTTATTAGATTTCTTGCCCCCAACATAGAAACATATAATCGTTACCTACTGCGAGTGAACCTTGAAAGGAATCCTTTGAGGCTCTAACTGACCTTACGCGTAGAATGAAATTGAACTAACACGAATTACACTAAGGCAACTCTTCCTTTAGCTTAAGAGCACTTGTTTGTTCTTGTTGTGTTGGGCCGAGTAAACAAGATCTTAGCGCATTAGCTTCAGCAGATGAGCATTCTTTAGTGATTCCCATTAGTAAGTTGGGTCTGACTTTATTCTTAGGAAGTTGGGTCTGACTTTATTCTGGAAAAGACTGCTTCCCGGTGTAGTGAATGCATTGATGCGGAAAAGTGGGAATATAGTAAGTGTGCCACGAGTTACTCCTTTCTTTTGTTACTCTGTCTCCTCCCAGGAAGGAGAAAATACTTAGAATTATCCACTCCCCGCGCTGACTTTATTCTTCCTCGGACTTCAGTAAAACTCACTCCTGTTCAGGTTCTTGCAAAGAAAGATTCAAGTTAAGTAAAACACCCGAGCCTAGTAATAGAATGATGAGTTGCGGTAAAGAGGATTGACTTGAGAGCACTATAGTTGTTATAGGCCTAAGCAAAGATGTGTGCAGCTGCTAACGAGTAATACTTATACTAGCTGGGGCTAAGGGGTTGGAGTAATGCTACTGTTGCTAAGGCTGCTAGGAGTAATACTTATTGAAGCTCCTCTACTGAGTTCTATTCTTTGATTGATGTGGGATTCTTAGCCTTCGACGAAGCTACCTGGTTTCATTCTGACTTTCCGTATTCCTAGCCTGGAGTTCCACTCTGTAATTCCTAGTTGTGAGTTAGAGTTTCATCCCTTTTCAGTACTACCTGGCCAGGCCTCTCCTTCCTACTGAACTGCTTCCCACAAAAGTTATAGCTCTGAGTTGAAACCTAGCTTTATTGCTCTGAGTTGAACCTAGCTTGATTGCTCTGAGTTGAACAAGTAGTTCCATGACACAACTATAGCATCAGGCAAGCCTTAATAAGTAGGAGCTTTAGCCTAGTAACAGACTTAATAACTGGTAGTGGGAATGCGGGCAATCGGTGGACTAGTGTAATTCTTTGCCAGTAGTATAGAGTAGCTAGTTGCATTCTGTAACCCTACCCTAGCTGCTTGGCCTGTAACTCCTGACTTTTAGTGCAATTCTGATCTTAGTACTTATAGCTTCCTCGCCTCTCCTCTGTCTCAAAAAAGACCTATCTTCTGGCTACCCAGTGCTTGCACAGCTACCACTATTGAATGTTGATCTTCTAGACTCGGTATTAAACAACAACAGGAACAGGAGCAAGATCTAAGCCCTCCGCTCTGCCAAGAAACGTATACAAATTCAAAAACAAAGAATAGGGTGAAGAGTGCTGTATTTCGCATCGCCAAGATGGTTTATGGCAAATCCTTCATTTAATACCCACTTAGGGGCAAATAAATGCATTTCTGACTAAAAGAATGAGGGTTCCCTTGAGGCTTTTAACCCCCCAAGTTCCTGGTTAATAAGTATTTGTAGCCAGAGTCGAGGTGGAGTTACCATAGGTGGATGAGCCATAGGTCAGAGGTAGCATATAAATTCTATAAGATGAAATGGATTCTCTTGCGCCTTGTAAACCACCCGCCAAGCTTAGACTAGTAGAATGAGTTTCATCCCAAGCCAATTCAGGTTTCCTATATAAGCAGAAGATCTAATTTAGTATGTTTTCCTATACTGTTTGTGTACTTAGTCCGTAGACAGGAAAGATGAGTTGAAGACATCTATTGTAATAAGAAAGGAATTGTTATAACTAAGTTATAACCACGTCCTGTGCCCTTAAGTAATTACAAGCCGACTAGGAGGCAAGAAACTAAGTAAATAGCGCGGCAGGAGCCCCGGTTTCAAGTAGTACTTAATTGTCTCGGAACCACCTCTATTTCTCGTTGTTTAACCTAAAGGAAACGACTCTTATGTCTTATGTATAGAGCAGTCCTGGCCTTTACTTCCCACGCTTGCTGTTCACTTGATAACGGAACTCTCTGAAGCACTACTTGCTGCTGACAATGGAACTGTAAACTCCACTACTCCCCGCTTACTAATCCCTATCTCCTACTCTGGATACAGTATCTTCTCCTTCGGATTCCCTCCACTCGTATTCCTTACTTATGGGTTCTGGAACTCTATCACTTCCTGTTCAAAAACACAGGCTGCCGCGCAACACGATGAAGAAATTAAGAATCTGAAATAGCCCCTCATCCAGCTCTTTATCTGGCTTCTGACGTGTAGATGACATGACACTCGCACAGCTTCCACGGAATCTTCTCTCGGAGACAACACTTGAGCAGAAACATAATTAACAGGGACAGCTTCTGATCTTATCGACTTTGTCCGATCACCTCCAACTACTTCTCGACTCTAACCTCTCCCGTATGATTGACTTAGGTAGGGCTAGGGCATCAAAGCCAGTACCTTAGGATTTCGTTTTTCCGACCTCCACACAGTGGAATTTGCTGATTCGAGTTTCATTCTGACTTTATGGTTGGATTAAACAAGCAACATAGTCAGTATAGCGTTAGTCCGGATACTACTTATTAGTTCCATTCATAGCCTGTAACTTACTAGTTTTATTCTGAAATTCCACCAGCAGCCCCTACCCTATCTGAAGAAAGTAACAGAATTCCACTAGTACTACCTGTCTTCAACTCTGTCTCCTCCCAGGAAGGATAAAATACTTATTCTCGAGTCTCTTCGTGGTTGAGGTTTAGTAGGAGCGTGGCTTAATAAGGTAGCCCCAGACTCTCGGTCTTCAGTAAAGGTAGCGAAGTCACTAACTGGAATTAAGGGAAGCGCTAGGCGACTAGAAGGTGTTATATATAACCTACACCCGGTTCAATTCAGAGTTAAATCACCAGTGCTTACCGCTAACGCCCCTGGCTCCAGGGAAATAAATTCTTTTGATTTAGGGAACGCCCCCAAGTGGTATCGCGATTTAGCTGTTTGTTTTAACTCGCTACCGCCGTTTTAACTCGCTACCGCTCTGAACTCGCTACTGGAGAGAATAGAACAGGTGCTTGTAGGAATAAATATAAGAGTCAACAATATGGATTACACGTATCAGATTGGAGCTGCTGGACTCACTTAAGGCTCGGAACTGGGACTTAACTAACGGATAATTGGAATTGCGCTAAGAAGTAAGAGACACAGGGCTACTAGAAAAATACTCATTATAATAAAGGGTTTCGCTTAGTAGTATAAGGTTGGAACTCGAACCCGGGCATAAAAGAATGGAGCACTTCGCGCTTGCACAATACTGGAACTTATAAATAGGACTTACCTTACTGATCGGGATCCTGCTTTACGGGTGGATGACTCTTTGTACGGATCTCCTCGATTAAAGTCTACCGTTGCAGGCTTTTAGCCTCCCGCTACTAAAGAGAAAACAGCTATTCCTGTCTTTAATTACCCGAATACAAATAAGGTCCATGACTCCTAACTCCCAAACAAAACTTATACTAACGCCAACAGGGCTTTAACCATAAACTAGGGCTTACACTGCGACTTAAGCAGATTGACTTCACTAACTGGGAAATAAACTGTGACTGACAAGATCGATAGAGTGGGACAAGAAATCCACTAGTAGCGATTAGACTCTAAATACTACTGAAAAGGCTGCCGCCCCGAGAAAACTTCTAAGTGCCCAAAGAGAGAGGGACTTCCTTTACTGCACCTGAAGCTGCCTACCCTTGCTTTAAACCTAGCACTACTGCTCGGCATTCCTGTCTTTGATGCCTAGTTGGAGTATTCCCTTCCTGGTTCTCATTATAACCATCCCTCTGCCTTCAAACTGGAACCCTTGCTCTGACTCTTTCACCACTTAAGAGAACCCTTGCTCCACTGACTCGATTCTGAATACGCTTGCCTGCAGTCTATATCTTTGCTTTCCACTTCCCTCCTTGGGCGTAAAATCTGTCTTTCCATATTACCATATTAGTAGAAATCCAACTTTCACCTCTGTAGCTCCCTACTACTAATAAAGCCAGGATCCGACGGAAGTGTTAGAGAATCAAACCAAGCGCAAGGAATCCAAACTACGGAACCCAAAGCTGCCCTCCAACTCTCACTAACTATCCCGTCTTTTATTCTCGCTATGCTTCTTTTTATTCTTCCGCTCCTAGGTATGATGATCCAGTGCATTAAGATATAGTAGCGGTATAGATAACAAGGCTTAATCAGGCCCCCCAGAAGTCAGAATTCCAATACAAATACAATAGATAGATAAGTCACTTACTATATATATAAGAGAATATTCTGTGTTTTTCAGAAGAAAAGTAGGAATAAGGAATCCAATAGCCCCAACTACTATAGTCTTACCCGGCATCTAAGCTAAGCCCGCCTTGAACTCTTCCTCTGCTTACTTGCTTTCTTTAGTTCCTTCATCTCGCTCTTTACGCTGTTCTGACTTTTTGATTTATTTATGAAATGTTACTATTGCCTTGTTGTCAGTAGATGTTTATTCTTCATTAATAGGTCGGTAAGGCTTGGGAGGCAGTGTTCTATCCAGTAGCAGTGAAAGTCTTCTCAGATAGTAATGAATTCACTAGGCAGTGTATAAGTCTGTATTCCCGGGGTTATTCTCAAGTAGCTTACTCTTGGTGACTGAGAGAAAGGATAGTCAGACTAAAGGCGAGGGGGGGTAGTTTGCTGGTATGCTAGTAAGGCTTTAGCAGCGTAGATGTAGAGACAAATCACTGCTCTCTATGTGCTGTCCGGTTATTAAGAGTGCGAGAGCTTAGTGGCAGGCCCAAACTCTAACATGGGAATCAAACTACTAAGTCAAAGAATCAAACTCATAATTCCACTAAGTAGTTACAGACTTAACCCGAGTGAATCCAAGAATTAAACCACTTCCACTGATTCCTGCCTATGGTTTACTCAGATCAGATGACCTCCCAGCAGTCCAAGAATCAGACCGCTTATAACAACAGAATCAAAACACTAGAAAAAAGAATCAAACACCGTACGGGACCGTAAGGGAATAAAGAATGGTGTGTCGGGGGCTATTACAGAATTGCACTCCGTGGTTAAAGAATTAGAGTAGAAAGTAGAAGTGAGTTACCAATGTAAGTAAACTGGATCCGAGCCTGTTGCAAGTGGGTCTGTTCCTGTTCGAAGTCAAGAGTTAGAGTTAGTTCGGGTCGGGTGCTAGTGTTATGTCAACTGGAATTACAGAATTCACCATGTGGTAAAAAAAGCTAGCCTCTCCTTCTGCCCTATTATTAAGTACACTGCTGACTATAAGTACTGAAGTAAAGAATAAAACTCTACAGACTTAGAATGAAACTCTAAGGTATTTCTTCTCCGATATCTATAAGTAGCTGCCAGGCTTCTTACCTTAACCCAGCCAGCTACATTGAGAGTCTACAGTTTCAAGAGCCAAAGCTGAGTTCTACGCTCCCTTATGCTTAGTCAGTTCCCTTATTCTTATAAGTCATATAACTAAATAGTTGACTTCTTTCTTGCCAGAGCCAGAGCCATACCTTGATTAGTAGCCAGAGATAGATGAGCCGCATGCAGTTAATAGTTTCGGAAGCTTGTAGCCAAGGTTTCTAACTTTCCGACTTTCCAAGGTAATTCGAACTTTACTACTTGAGAGGAGAGGCACCTGTTCTTGTTCTTGTTTAATCCTGAGTGGAATCAGTTCTCTTATATATAAGATAGAATGCAAGTAGTTTTCTACCTTGGCGGTCATGAGTAGTTGCTTGGTTAAGTAGTTTGATGGTCAATCACATTAAAAACATCTCTGAATTCGAAATAATTAATTTATTCCTAACATCTTGACTGGACAATACCTCTGGAAAAACTCCATACTTCCCCTTTCTTTTGCCGACCCGAACTATCCCTTCAAGTGAAGAAGAATTAAATCAAGCCCTTCACAAGTGAAGAAGAATGAAATAAAGCTGCTCACGTTAACACTGAGTCTTGCTAAGAGGACCGAGCTTGCCAGTCAATACTAACCGATAACCCTCTGGCTAATGCTTCTGTTTATTCCGATCCGCCAAGCAACCAAAAATCTTCTGTTGATTCTACCTAGCCAGTACTCTCTTTTCTTCTTATTGGGATAGTAGATGTTAACGGAAATAGAATCCCGAAAGGAAGAGACCTACAGTAGTCAAAGAATGAAACCAGTAACAACAAGCCTGATAGTAGCTAGTAAGCCTACCGATTCCCCGCATCTAGTAGAAGCTTGTCCCTGTTCCAGTTCTTGTTTAAGTGGAATGCCTAGTTGCTTGGCCCTTTTCCTTAGTTGGAGTTAAAGTATTCTAATTAGAAAGCGACTCTACGAGGGAAGTCTGCGGGTCGAGTCTTTGCGAGTTCATCCCAAACTAAGCGAACCCCTTCTGGTCAGAAAGATGCTGATAAAACGCCAATAGAATCCGCAGTGCTGTAGAAAGTAGAAAGTTAAAGTATCGTATGGTGCAGGTGCCTGTACTTACCCATCTTTTGGCACCGGGCAATAAAGGCAAAGAACTCATGTTAGCGAGCCAAAGAGTGTCGGTGCTTCGCGAACAAAGAAAGAGAAATAGGAATTGTCCCGAGTCCACGATAGAATAAAGAATGCTTAGCCCACTACACTGTTAAGGCTTACGGAACGGTCGGTCAATCAATAAGAAATGTAAAACTGTGCTGTGCCTTCCTTCTTCTAAATCAATAAGAAATGTAAAACTGTGCTGTGCCTTCCTTCTTCTAAATCAATAAGAAATGTAAAACCAAGCCTTCTCTTCTTACTGCTGCTAAAGCCGTTGATTTGAAAGATGGAGTCTATGTACAATGCTTTCGAATCAGATAAAAGGAAGAGTAAGAAGCAATATGTTTCATTAATGGAATTAGTGTGATCTAACTCTCGTGCCCAGCTAGATCGGGTTGCTCTTCATTACTGCTTTGCTTTTGTTTGTTTGCCATTACTGCTTTGCTTTTGTTTGTTTGCTGGGAAGGGGTTTTATGGATAACAAAGAAGACCTCATGCCGCCCGGTCCTGTTTCTGTTTCTGGTTGGGATCGGAGGAAAGAGAAACTAAAGATGAACCCGCTCAAATGTGCGTTGGGGGCCCCGGGACTGAAGGAAGTAGGTTTTAATGGAATAACCAAACTCGTAAAAGAAAGAGTGAGGCGCGAATGTGAATAGCTCTTTTGGATTCCCCCACTACACGGTTAGGAGGCGGTGATTCCTTTCAGAGTAAAGAAGACATCTTCATATAACGTCTGAAACAAAGGATTCTAAAACCAATCCATCCCGAACTGATAAAAAAGTTATTGCAATTCGGCTCCAGCAGGTTAAAAAGATAATTACGGAGATTGAAGAGATCGAATTCCTACCGGGACCCCTTGACTCATAGCAAGAAAAAAGTAAGGAATGCCAGTGATACACTGATGGTTCTTTTTGTGCACAGGGACTCTGCCTTTTCCCTCGCCATAATAGTCGCTGCTCTTTGAGAATTATCATAGCTTTTAAAAGAGCCAAACTCAACTTATTAGCTTTGACGGCTCCATGCTGTTTGCGTCGTAAAAAACGGATATCTCCTTTTTCCCAGACAGGAAAGCATAATGAAGTTAAGTAAAGTAAACACACTTATTCAAATATAAGTTAATTAATCCAGAATATTAGTGTAACATCCTTAGCTTATTTATCGGGGGTATGATCGACACCAGTACAAACTCATAAAGGACCTTCAGCCAGCGCTAAGACCATCACAGGCAAAAACTAACCCTCTATCTTATGTTTTGCTTTGTCTTTATCTCCCAAGATTAGAGGATTCTCCTTCTTTGTACATTAGTGAGGGGATAGATCCGGACAAGCACTGCCACAGGAACTGTGCCAATATGCTATAGGTGTCGGCGATAGAAGAAAGAGGAGTTTATTAGAAGAAGCCGCTCGACAAGAGGGTTCGATAATAGGGTACTGTCGATGAAGATCAAAAAAGCCTTTATGCATGCATCTCCGTACAAGTGGAGGCCATGGTTTATGATTGAATCTCAAAGTCGAGCACATGTGATAAGAAAGTGCCTCTTTCAAAGGAACGAACAGCTTTATCATCTAAAACACTTTTATTCAATGAGCTTCTATCTTATGGGGTTGCATGCCCTCGGCAATGCTTTTTTACTTTACTTTCCCCCGCTTGACTCTTGATAAAAAAGGAGACTGCTATATCACCAACGCAGAAACTGCAAAAAGCTAGGGGATTGGCTCCGGGTGTTCCATGCTTCAATTACTAGCTCTGATTCTTGATTTCCTTCCCGGTAGTCTGCATTCTTTCTCCGTCTATTGGCATTGAGTGAAGAGATTCATTCTCAGAGGTTTGTTAGTTCTAGTGATTTGACCCTTCCTGGGCTGCCTATGGAATGTGGATCAATAATCTCCTAATGAACTAAACCCTTCAGGAATACTATTACTAGCGGGAATAGGAAGAGGACAGGTATTGACTCCAGAGATGCTTCTGATTCAACAATTCCAGCTCTTACTCTAAAAAACACTTGATTATTTGACTTTAATGACTCTCTTCTGGGGCAGGCTCCTCCAATAAGCAGGACTGGTACAAAAAGGACGTATTTCCATTCTTTAGGGAAAAGAAAAAGAAGGTGCGTTGCCGGGCCGAGTACGAAGTGGCCAACTAACAGAAGAGAAACGAGACGACAGACCGGCTCAAAGATGCTTACTATTGAATCTTCTAATGAACTTATTCCCTCCATGAAGACTGATTCGCCCGAAGCTATCCCGCGACTTAAAAGTGTTCGAGTGCCCGCAGAGAACAGCTGAAAATAAAAGCTATGATTATCATTGATTCTTAGGCTTTATGATTGGATATCTCTTCCATTAATAATCTCCACTTCCACTGGATATCTCTTCCATTAATAATCTCCACTTCCACTTCATAAGATAGGGAAAGAGCTATGAGATAGGGAAAGAAAGAGCTATGAAATAGGGAAAAGAAAGAGCTATGAGATAGGGAAAGAAAGAGCTATGAGATAGGGAAAGAGCTATGCATGGGAAATACAGTGTTCAATTCTAAAAGAAGTGCCTATTTTCAAAAGAGGACGGACTTCTTTCGTAGAAGTTATGCTGAACAGGCAAGGGGGCAGGAGACATATCTCTTTAAGAAGGAAGGAAGAACTGAACAGTCTACTAATTCAATATAATAATGGATTCTCTGGATTTCTCTATAAAATCATAAGTGTTAGGGAAGAGTTTCATTCTATTTCTGGCTTCTGTGCTCTGAACAAGCAAGGATAGCTCGCCCTGTATTGCAGTCTTTCTCTTAAATGGAACCGAAACACTCCGGTAAGAAGATAGAATGAGAGCTTGAAGGAAAGTAAGGTAAGAAGATAGAATGAGAGCTTGAAGGAAAGAAAGTAGGTAGCGTAGGTTCTATCAAAACTACTGCCCTGTCATAGCCGAAACTGCGGCTTTATAACTTGATTCTAAATGTGGGATTCCTCTTTTCCCGGCCTTATTAGGCCACTTATTCTAGTTACGCCAATCTAATCACCTGAAACGATGGGGAGTTTTTCTTCACAAACGGATTTCCGCCTTGACCTCGACTGAGGATTCCTTCCAATATCTATCTTTCTTCACTGGCCAAACTAACCCTCTTTCTTGCTTTTTTTACTGTTTTCAAAAAAAAATGAAAGAAATATAGGCAGTTTCAGTTTTATTGGATTCTCTTAGGTCGATGTTACATGCGGGAAAACTAGGGGTTGTGCCTATGAACTCTTCCTAAGGCTCTGGGTGTTGTGCCTATGAACTCTTCCTAAGGCTAGCGATAAGGGATTGATTCTATTCAAAGACAGCTTTCCTTCTTGTCCACGCTTTCTGTTACTTGCCTTAATGAGAGGGCCTTAATAACTTTTAGCTGACCCATCAAACTGGAATACTGATCTATTCGAATAGCTGGTTTTCCACCCCGTGCAGGCGTCCTAAAACTCTCGGATTATGCCAATAAATAGGTTTCAGTATTTTTATGCCGGAAAGTAGGGAAAAGAAGCATTTGACCACCCGAGCATAAGTTATCCATCCAAGTAAGGAGTGAGTCATTATAGTTACCATTCTAAGTATTATAAATACCCGGAACAGGAAAGATGCCCCGAAGATCCACCCGCACACCAGCAGATTGAAAAGTGGCACGCCTTTGAGATATAAGTTGAGAAAATGCCAAACCAAAGAAAGATGATTGAAAAGGTACTGAAAGAGCATCGGTAAGCCTATCAATTAGAAGTAAAGCCGGGCAGGCATAACGCAAGGTAATACTTTGAAAGTCAAATAGAAATAGAAGAGGAATAGATTTGTTTAAAGTATCATAGAGGAATAGAGCAGTGGAAAGTATCATAGAGGAATAGAGCAGTGGAAAGTATCTAGAGCAGTGGAAAGTATCATAGAGGAATAGACCGAGTAGTTGAGCAGGCGTGCAAGATGCCTTTGCAGTGTAGCCTAGGTAGAAGCTAAACATAATGGACGGTTTAGCAAGGTCAAGGACATAGGATGGCAAGCTAGCTTTTGATTCCACTATACATCTTATGTTATTCTTTAAGAATGATCTCGTTGCGAAACACTCATTATTCTTTTGGATGAATTTGGGCTTTTGCTCCTATGGTATGAGTCTAAAGTATAAGTAAGTCTTGTTAATGAAAAATAGTATCAATGTGGGGCCCATTCCATTTTGTCGAAAATATGGAACTCACACTAAACGATCCGTGGTACAATGACAGCTGATTAGACTCGTAGGGTAGTTTTCCTAGTTTAAAGATAAAAGTAGAGTTAGAACATAAGAATAGAACCTAGTTTAAAGATAAAAGTAGAGTTAGAACATAAGAATAGAAATATGATTTAAATCAGCGTCCGACAACACGATTATACGCATTTATCCAAAGAGGCTATCGTCCCGCCACCTTTCACTGTCCTGTCGTTTTCCCCATTTTGATAACCAGCATTCTCATTTGTCCTCTTTTTCCAACTAAGAGAGGAGCGCTGGGCTCTGTAAGCGAGCCATTCTTTAGTACATAGTCGCTTGAATTTAAATGCACTAAAAAATATAGAAGTAAGTAACTTAACTGCCTATCATCTTTTCGCCTTTCTTGTTGAGCTAAGCGTAGCGAGTTCTTTAGCGCTGTAGTATGAGTGGTAAACCCATTTATTGCGTTATCGAGCTATGCCTTATTACGCTTCTAAAGCTGAGCTCGTTCTCTTGCTTTTGGCCTGAGCCAGATAGTTTCTGGATGATTTGATGTTTTTGACCTGTAGCAATCAGCTACCTCTATCCAGCGGATCTATGGCTAGGGCAAGCAAAGGAAAGAGACTTAAGCAAAGAAGAAGGAAAGGCTCCAACCGGTAAATAATAAGCGGAAGTAAGCCAGCTCTAAAAAAGCCCTTGTGCGCCATCTTTTTGTTAAGCCAGCCAGCAGGAGCTTCCAAAAGTATCATAAACCACTGGAGAGTCCGCCGAACCTGTGACAATTGGAGTAAAAGGGTAATCCCTCCCTACTTGCATTGGGGTAAGCCTCGCCTGTTGCTGGAAGCTTTTACAGAATGAAACCCTTCGAAGATAAGTCTCCATATATAAGTAAATTAAATGAATAGAATCTAATCTATAATATAAGTAAATTAAATGAATAGAATCTAATCTATAATATAAGTAAATTAAATGAATATAAGTAAATGAAATGAAGATAAGTTAATATATAAGGTCCAATTCTATTAGGAGTTTATAGTAGCAAGCAATAGGATTGTTAGCAAGTTAATTTTCCAGATTTGATGTTCATCTCTTAGCAGTTCTCTTGGGAGGAAAATAACATCTCGTTCTCTTACATCTCTGTAAAGCCTTCGATCGGTTTTTTCTCTCTCTTGGAAAATGAATCCTTTTCTGGGCTTCGCACAACGGCTAACTCTCTGTATGGAGTGTACCACGCCTTCTTTTATATTTGACTTCTAGCATCTTTGAATATCATAGTTCTTTTTCTCCAGCAGGAATCTATCTCTCTCAGCAATAAAAAACGTTGCTATTAGGAATAGCTTAAGCCTATAATAGAATATAGCCCTAAAAAGCAGAGAACGGAGGAAGTTTCCTTCATCGCTCGGTGAGCTATTAATTGCCTAGCGCTTCGATTGCATGCAAGGTGGCCAGCGCGGGCGAAGGAGATGCTTCTGGTAGTACTGGATAAGCTCTAGGGGAATAATATCTTTCTTCCGTTTTTATTCCTTTCTTTCCCATGACGACTAGGAACGGGCAAATCAATAATTTCACTTCGAATTCCGGACCTCAACATCCTGCTGCTCATGGTGTTTCACGATCAGTATTGGAAATGAACGGAGAAGTAGTGGAACGTGCGGAACCACATATTGGATCACTCCAGTGCGGCACGAAGCCGCTGACGCTGAGTAGGCTCCTATGCCGCTAGCTATGCCAAGCAAGGTCCCCAGGCACAGTAAGGGTTTGTTTCGTAGCGCGTCATGAGCACCGGGCAAAGGGGAAGTTCAGCAACTCAACCTAACCTTAATACCTTACTTTGGATAGGGATAGAAGGGAGAAGGTTTTGAAGGTGGCCTCGTTATCCACACATATGTCGGATGAATAGAGAACCGACCTGGGTTTGAACCATAGCGGGTCCTGGAGTGCCCGCCCTATTTGAATTCGCTAACGAACCCCGGGGTGATCATCACTACCTGCACCTAACATATCGGCACAGTGGAACGTGTAACCTGCCAGCTGTCCAAGTAAACTACTAAATATCTGTTAAGCAATATCAGTTAAGCGCCTAACAGAACGTAGCAGCCACCTATACAGACAGCAAGCGGGGAGGATGGCACTACTGGCAAAGACCGTCTGGCGAAAACGCAACAGGCGCGAAGCGTGGTAGGCAAGCGCCAGGGGAGCAACGGGAGGAAAGGGAGCCCGGACGGTGTAAGAGCCAGGGGAGGCCGGGTCATTTAACGGAAATCAAAGGGGTCAAGTAACTCGGACAAGTCACTACTAGACGCCAAGTAACAGCCAAGCAACTACTAGACGCCAAGGCACTGCTAATTAGCTTCCTAGGAACGTTGGGATTTTCGAATGAATGCAGCTCGAATGGCGTGAGCCGCATGCGGAGAGACCCGCACGTACGGTTTTAAGGGGGAAGAGGCCGAAAGACCGCGCCCACCCGACTAGAGGGACTGAGAAATTAATTGAGTACAAAACTTATCTTCAAGCTTTACCTTATTTTGATCGTTTAGAGGGCGATCGCGGAGTCACTGAATGGAAGTCCTCTTTTTCTTTCACCAGCAGCGAGGCATATATGACTAAGTAACATATTTAATATGTCGACGACAACAGCATGTCGTATAAGGAGATAACAGGTGGTAGAGCCCTAAGACAAACGTATCCTAAACTACATCCCCGAGCGGCAGTCAAACTTAGGCGTGAATGCAAGATGCCAGCGGAATGATCGGCCGGACAGAGGCATGGGCAGCTTCCTTCCTTGTGTGTCGGAGATATAAAGCGAGTGCACCGGAAAACAATTGGGAACGGAGTCGATCTATTCCATGGCGAAGCATCCGAAGCATAACTGCACACTCTTACTATCTTTGCCGAGAGATAGGAGCATTCGGTGGAACCGGTGAACTACACTTGCTTCTTTATAGATGTGTGGGACAGAGGGCTCGTGGTACCAGCTGCCCACCCTTCCTCCGCTTTGATAACCGTGTGAACGGAAAGTGGGCAGAGCAAAAGGGAAGGAGGTCCTCATACAGAGTCTATAACTTTAGCTTTTCCGTGCGGGAGACTAGAGAATGGGTCGAGTAAACTCCCTTGGGGTCATTACTTACTAAGTTCTTTTTAACTTAACAATAAAGTCGTCTAGTATGGATTTGAATTAGTGATTCGAAAGGTTTGTATCTTACTTCTATGATTCGAAAGGTTTGTATCTTACTTCTAAAGGAAGGCAGAGGTAATTCGAATGGCGAAGAGAGGCGGCTCGGCTCGGTAGGGAAGGAATGGTCAATGTTAAATAATTAAGGAATTCTTTGTTGGCGAAACGATGAGGGGTAGAAAGCATGCCAGTGATTCTCTAAGCATTTCCAACGCTTCGGGAAACTTGCCGAGCTAGATTCAAGCACCTTTCTCCTCCTAGATAGATTCAAGCACCTTTTTATCCTCTTCCTGACCTTTAAGGCTATCTTCTATTCTTCTTGCCTTCACTTCACCTCCTCGTAAATAGAACCCTTCTTATCCATGAATTTCTGCAAGCAGGCGGAATCTAGAGCTAAGCCCCACTCCTATGCAATCAAAAGTACTTAAATGAAAGCTCAAGTACCCAACTTTGGAACTCTAATCAAATCAGAAGCTTACTCAAGTACCAAAGGCAGGAACGTGGTTTCGTTGGGGATGGATTCAGTCAGCTAAAAACCCCATAATTGATTCATGCTAGTCCTACTTCTATTGATTTCTTTTTTCTGATTAATGCTTAGTCCTACTATATTTATTTGGATTCTTTACTGGTAGTAGTCTGCTTTCAGTTTCTTACTTTTAGTAGTCTGCTTGCAGTTTATCTTTGCAGCGATGCCCCTTTTATAAAAGCTTAGCATCTTAGCTTCCGAGGTTAGGGTCAATAGCCCTTTTTCTCAAGCTTAACTTTCTCTCCCTGCTTGAAACAACTTTAGCTTTAGCTTCCAAAGGCTACCACGTTTCTGTCATTGAAGTTGCCTTTCGTCGCCCGTACCCTAATAAATAAGTCACTATCCAACAAAACAGCTTGCTTGCCCCCTACTTAAGTAGCAAAGCTCTGCCCGGTGACTCTTAATGAGTTTTCCACTTCAAGAAGTCGGGCTCCTATTTCCCTCTGCGCCCAGCTCACAATACAATTCTCCAAAAGTTATAATAAGTCAAGTAGTTTACATTTTTTCCAATATGATTGAATAGCATTGCCGGAGGCTAAGGTCACTCTTGTGGGAGAGCCGTGTTATGGGTGACCTTATTGCACGGTTCAGAGAGCACTTGTGTATGTGATGCAAGTGAACGTGTACGAAAAAGCTGTCGTAAGGTTTCGTTGTTCGTTCCGTCGTCGACCCTATCTATGTTTCTATGATGGCCCAAGAACACGCTTATTCTTCAGCAGTTGAGAAACTCTTGAATTGCGAGGTACCATTACGAGCTCAATATATACGAGTGTTATTCCGTGAAATAACTCGAATTTCAAATCATTTACTAGCTTTAACTACTCATGCTATGGATGTGGGAGCATCAACTCCGTTCCTTTGGGCTTTTGAGGAGCGGGAGAAATTGTTGGAATTCTATGAAAGAGTCCCGGGAGCCAGGATGCATGCCAGTTTCATACGACCTGGTGGAGTTGCACAAGATCTTCCTCTTGGCTTATGTCGAGATATTGATTCCTCCACACAACAATTTGCTTCTCGTATCGATGAATTAGAAGAGATGTCAACCAGCAACCGTATCTGGAAACAACGATTAGTGGATATTGGTACTGTCACTGCACAGCAAGCAAAGGATTGGGGATTCAGTGGTGTAATGTTAAGAGGTCGTGCGACATGAAGACATTGATAGCAATATGGGGGAAGTTCCCATCAGGCTACAACGGTTCTGCCTGACCCGTAATAAGCATGCATATGTTGTCAGTCAAGATTTAGTGTGAAGCCTTGGATACGACAAGATTTAGTGTGAAGCCTTGGATACGACCTGGGCTAGGGGTGAGCTGAGCTGGGGGGGGGACAGCGTAAGTAAGCGAATGTGTAAGCCCCAGTCCATTATTTCTATTATAAGGCCTTACTGTTATTATGTTTTGCCGTGAACAGATTTGCCTCTGGCCTCTAGGCACGTCGGAACCGCATGAGTTCACCGGGGTGGAGCACGGTCCGCCAAAATCGGCATAGGTTAGGTGCTATTGATGGAACATGGTAAGCCCATCTTTCTCCATATGGAAGTGAAGCTGGCACATAGAAAAGTGGGTATAGGATGTCTCAAAAAGCAAAGGCCGAGCAGTAGGTAACGTTACCTGCACCGAAAAGATAGCTGACTGGGCTTTCTCCTGGATCCAATTTGCCCAAGAACTACCTTGGTGGTAAGGAAGGCAATCTCCGCGAGCGTCCCGCACCCTCAGAGAAAGCCAAATCAACAAGTATGACGCTCGGTGTCTTACTCTATTGGTAATAGTTCCTTGCTGTTGGTTTCGGCCAGTGCTTGTTTGCGCGCTTAACACCAAACCCAATCCAAATACAGGAAAGATGCTCTTCTCCTCTCGTGGGGCATCTTAGAATGATTCGAGCCGTATGAAGGGAAACTCCCACGTACAGTTTGTTTTGGGGGGGTTTGTTGCCCGACTGCCCACGGACTTGGCCCGGGCCTAAGTTTAAGTTAAGTAGTGGGCCTACCAATCCAAACCTGGGGTATGCTGGGATTCGAGAAAAGCAGCACCTTACGATGTTCATGACCAATCGGATCCTGACGTACCAGTAGGTACCCAGGAGATCGCTATGATCGTTACTGTATCCGTATCGAAGAGATGCGACAAAGTGTTCGGATCATTGTTCAATGTCCTAATAAAATGCCTAGTGGCATGATCAAAGCCGATGATTATAAGCTATGTCCTCCGGCACGATTAAGAATGAAACTATCCATGGAATCGTGCGCCGTGTGAAACATAGATCATCGCCCGTTCTTAACTTAGACTCAGGTTAAGCTCCATCTCGGAACCTTAGTAGGGTTAGGAGTAAAGCATCCCGAGGTTGACGCATCTAATTTGGCGTAGAGAAGCATTGGGAACCAAAATTTCCTTATTGAGAGCAGTTTCCCGGCCCTCGCCCCGACATAGCGCTTCTGGTTCGTTCTTCGGAAGAAGCTTATTATCCCTTATTCATTGATCTGGGGGGAAAGGGAACTATATACGAGTTGGGAAGCTAGATATTAAGTAAGTGGCTTGATGAGGAGAACTAAGCTGACACACCGGAGTTGGCTGCTGGCACAACAGGGTGGTGCCTTACCTTACCGCACCGCAGGCGCACGCAAGGTAGTGTTCGTGGTGGTGCTTCAGGATTCCAATGTACTGCGTCCAAGATCAGAACAAGCTTGCCGGCGGACCACTGCCGTCCCATTCTTTAGTGAGCTATAGCGCAGCCATCTTATCCACTGAACTAGCGTCAAGCTATCGCTTCGGGTCGAAGCACTAAAAGAAAAGGACCGGGAAACGCGGCGGCATAGGAACCACGGGAATCCCAGGAGATATAAAGACTAAGTCAGGGAATCGGGATCCTCGTAGTAGGCGGAACCATAATCTCGCCGAGAGAGGGCAGTCTTTAGAAGCCAAAGAGGTTTGGAAACCAAGAGAACGCTTCGCTCTTTGCTTCTTCCCGGTATAGGAGTAGCACCAAAATAGGGATTAGCTTAATTTACCCGAAAGCACTAACACCTTCCTCTCAGTCAAGTAGGCAACTATTTATGCAGTCCGAAATAACCGTTACCATATATTAATCTCTTCAATGCTGTCATTTCGCTTCAACCAATGTCAAACCTCCCAAAAAGCGTGTCGTTGGCTTGACGAGCGCAGATTAGGAAGCGGGAGCAAGAATCCCATAATCTATGGCTTTTGTGCTTATACTTTAAGTTAAGGGGAAAAGAGAAGCGCTTTCGCTACTGAGAAAGCGAACGGTCGGACTTCAGCTAACTTATAGAGCTGCCGAAGCCTATGTGCTATAATGCTGAACCAAGGACGCTCTGCCTTATCCATAGAAGCAGTTCTTAACAAAAGGGATCCTTTCAAGGCAATGACCAAATCTATAGATAGAAAGCCCCATGATGGGAAACTATCACGTTAGGTTTGGAGAGAGATGGGACCTGTGTTAGTTTAGGGTTTAGTGGGCAAGCTTTTTTTTTCGATTCTTTCTATAGCCTGCTAAATAACTAC
This sequence comes from Musa schizocarpa, assembly GCA_900464855.2. Taxonomy (NCBI): domain Eukaryota; kingdom Viridiplantae; phylum Streptophyta; class Magnoliopsida; order Zingiberales; family Musaceae; genus Musa; species Musa schizocarpa. Next base: position 527,027 of record LR890030.1, read on the forward strand.
AGGATCATCGGTCTACTCTACCTCAATTCACCATTTCGAACCTTATACTGAAGGGTTTTCCGTACCAGCTCCTTCTACCTATACAGCAGTTGAAGCACCTAAAGGAGAATTTGGTGTCTATCTTGTTAGTAATGGAAGCAATCGTCCCTACCGTTGTAAAATAAGAGCACCTGGTTCTGCCCATTCACAAGGACTCGATTCTATGTCCAAACATCACATGCCAGCAGATGTAGTCACCATCATAGGTACTCAAGATATTGTGTCTGGAGAGGTAGATAGATAGGACTAGGTCTTGCTCGATCAGGACCCTAGCTTGATTGCGAGCCAAAATACCCTTTCAAGAAGAACTCAGTTTCACATCTATAGGCTCCTTATTTCGGACGTTGCGTTCGGCGATCCCAATTAATAAGTAAGTCAAGCTCCTTTGTGAACTCATCCAATCTTTCTCAACATAAATGTATAATAACCCAATATTCTATCTATTTTCCGCTTTCATAGCTACTCTTATCTTATTTAGTAAGGCTTTCATAGCTACTCTTATCTTATTAAGTAAGTAGGATTCTTGTAAGTAGGATTCTTTCTCTGGGTAGAATAGTATTCCCCCGATGAACCCTCTTTCCCCCGTCCCTCACCACGAAGTGATTCAGCCTCTAGTGAATGACGTTCTGGTGGCGGTGATTCATAAGAATTTTAAGGGTCTTTCTTTCTTTAGGTTCTTAGTAAGGGCTCCTCGCCTGACCAAATTATTGCTGTTACCAATCGGGGAGTGGGATTCCAATTACCCCGGAGTAAAGACTCCCAGATGCCTTGAGTTCTTGGACTCAGTTGATCAGGAAGGAAGAAGGTGCTGAAAGCCTTATACACTGAGTTCTCAGAAGGGAAAGGAAATAGCGTTGTTTGATAAGGGGAACAGCCTGACAAAGAATAATAATGAAAGTTCCCTGGACTCAATTACTCTAAGCCTTAACTCATTTTAATTTCTCTGACATTCCACGTTTCCGAAACGGATCTTTTCAATATGTAACATTTTCCATGATTATCTCTATTTTAGGTATTTGGGGAATCCTCCTTAATAGACGAAATATTCCTATTATGTCAATGCCAATTGAATCAATGTTATTAGCTGTAAATTCGAACTTCTTGGTATTTTCTGTTTCTTTGGATGATATGATGGGTCAATCATTTGCTTCATTAGTTCCAACAGTGGCAGCTGCGGAATCAGCTATTGGATCAGCCATTTTCGTTATGACTTTTTTCGAGTCCGAGGTACTATTGCTGTCGAATCTATAAATTGCATGCAAGGTTAAACATTACTACATCTAAGTGATCCAAATACTCTACTTTCGTTCTCTTCTTTTTTTTGATTATTGGACTTGGCCGCCGGGTGTCTTACACAACTTCCCGTTCCATTGCAGAAAGATGGATACATATAACCCCTGTGCCCAATGAGATTTAGTTCGAAGGATATGCAGGATATCAATATGCTATTTGCTGCTATTCCATCTATTTATGCATCAAGTTCGAAGAATATCTCAATAAATAATGAAGAAATAATAGTAGCTTTATGTTTTATAGGCTTTCTCATATTCAGTCGGAATAGTTTAGGTGATACTTTAAAAGACACTCTAGACGGGAGAATGGAGTCTATTCAGGAAGAATTGCAGCAATTCTACAATCATAACGAAGTCATTCCGGAGGAATCCAATGCACTACAACGATTACTTAGGATCAGCTTGTACATTTGCGGCACCGTAGTCAAATCATTACCAACGACACGCTGTGCGCCTAAGTGCGAAAAAAAAAAACAGTGAAAGCCTTGTTATGCCGAAACCTAAATGTTAAGTCAGCTACACTTCTAAATGCCACCTCCTCACGTCGCATCCGTCTTCAGGATGATATAGTAACAGGTTTGAATTTCTCAGTAAGTGAAAGATTTGTCCCCGCTTCCACCGCTTCCATCATAGAACTTATTCGCGAGGGCTTGCTAGTCTTAAGAAAGATCAAGGTTGGGTAGGGTCTTCTATTCCTTAAGCATAAGGAAGAGGATCAAAACATAATTCATATCTGTTCATGCTAACAGAAGAGCGGATCCAATACACATCGAGGAAAATCTTCTGATTCATGTGCTCATGCTAACAGAAGAGCAGATCATATACACACATCAGACTTATTCTAAGGAAATGGTAGCAAGTGTACTTTCTTAATTTGTAGCCCCACGAGTGAGTTGCCGCTCCCTAGGAGGCTTAATCATATGCTACCACAAGATCTCGTTTTAGCCTGAAGCCACAAACATTGGATAATGGTCCCCCTTCGTTGAGCTCAGGAAATAAAGTCCGGAAGTCATATAGGCCAGGATCATCATAGACTTTTGGATACCAATCGTCTGAGAAAAGATAGTCCAGTCACTTCATCAAAATCAGACATGGATTGTTATATCACTTCAGATCGCTATGTTCATGATTAGTATAATTAGTATTAGTTTGTTTTTTGATACCTTCCAGGTGTATTAGTTGATTTTTGATACCTTCCATTGAAGAAAGAGCCTTATCTCACCTTCTATTGAAGAAAGAGCCTTCTCTCACTCCTTATTTTCTCTATCATATCAGGGTTCCAATTCATTATCCTTTGAAAGATCAGGAATATATAACTACTACAAATCTAATTTGATTGAGTTGGAATCTTTCTTTACCGTGTCTAGTTCTTTGTCAGCACCTTATTGACCGTATAGTTATTTCTCCAAAGAAAAGGGCATAATTTGAGCCTAGTCCAATCACGGCAGAAAGCAAGTAGCTAACAGAGACAGACCGACAGGAGTAAGACACCAACCAAGACCAGACGATAGATAACATATCCCTTATGAACGGCGTGAAACCAGGAGTCAGACACCAAGACCAGACGATAGATAACATATCCCTTATGAAAGGCGTGAAACTCGTCTTTTGGAATAAGTTTCTTTGCCACCTTGACTGTTATTTCTCTTTTTCCTGGCATAGAAGCCCCTGGACGCTGTGCTACAACTCCTATGATTGGCTAGACATCTCCTTGTTCGGGTCATGCACACCACAAGTAGACACAACAGTACCTTTTCTCTTTATCTTCCACTTCCTTTTGGTAAAGAGATGGCTAAGAGCATAAGCTTATTTACTTGCAGGAGATGGCTCTTTCTTTTTTTTTCGCCTATATGGATTTCTTCCTCTTTCTTTGCCCATAAGCTTATTTACTTGCAGGAGATGGCTCTTTCTTTGCCCATAAGTTTTATTTACTCGAGCTTTCTTTGCCTATTATAAGTAGTCTCTCTTTCTTCCTCTTTCTTTGTCTATAGAAGTCTCTCTTTCTTCCTTTTTTTTCTTTGTCTGATTGACTGCTTCCTATAGTTGGTAACTCCATTAATTGTCTCGCTCTAGCAAGAGGTTCTGCAAGTGTAGTGAAAGTTCGAGTGTTGTCTAAGTCTACTGGGTTCTGTTGCGGTAATAGAAGAATAAAGATCAGGTGTTAAGAAATCAAGTCTAGTTCGGCAAAAGCCAAGGAAGGAGCAAGGTAACATCAATCTATACCTTGTGCTCAATAAGATATAAGATCAATTTTTCACTTTGAAACGGAATAAGCGGGTAAAGGTCCTGCCCCAATAAGTCTGGATTTCCCAAAAGTAGAGTTCCTGTTTTCATATCAGCGTCAGGTGGGTGCAGTAGATGTTGTATCGGAAGGTTCAGTTCTATTTCGAGCAGTAGGATCGTATTATAGGATAAATGCATTTCCAGAGCCGATAGAGATCTTCAATAATCTATTAGCCATAAGAGGTCGTTAAACAACGAGAAAGAAGCTCATCCCTCAGCTCCCGTTGGCGCCCCAAGAGAATCAGTAGTTCGAAAGGAAGCAGCAAGGCATTGTAATGGATAAGAATAAGGAACAGTTTAATAAGATTGATAAGAATAAGTGTATTATAAGCTGGATCTTTAGCAGTGGAAGCAGTTCTAAAGTAATCTGTATTAGTTGGCTTGGCGCCGAGAGCAGATGCTGTGCTAAAGATGTATGTAACCAAGGATAGTAGATAGGTAACTAATAGCGAAGATAGGTTAGATTTCGTATATTCAGAGATAGGTGAGATTAAGTATATTCCGTATTAGTTGACTCGGAACAAGATAGGACGTAAGACCTTGCTTGTGCTAACAGGGGTTGGGTCAAGAACCAGTAAAGTGTAAGGCGTAGATAATTTGCTGTGCAAGTGTTGTATCAAGGTGTTGGCGAAACAGGGTATAAAGCCAGCGGGTAATCCAAAAGTGGAGTTCCAGAAGAAGAAAGATAAGGATCAGGCACAACAAGTAAAGTTTCGAGAGTAAGTGACAAAGCGGGAAGGAACGTTCTTGTCGATAGAGTTCAAGGCTTTACCCTGAGTCGGGTGCTTGTGTGTAGCAATGAAAGGTATCTAGTTGCCAAGGTAACCGGAGCACATGGGTTGGCAAGAGCTAGAAAGAGCACTTAGGTTTGTAACCCGTACCTATTCAGTCGGATTCTATAGTATACTGAAACTTGAACTGCTTAAGCGTGTAGTTAGTATTCATTCTCTTAAGAAATAGACTCTCTTCGGCTTCTGTATATGTATAAGATGAAAGTAGCGAACTGGAACAGGCTGCTCACTTACTTTGTCTCAGGGTAGGGTAGTAAACATCGTCCTTCCTAGCTTAGCTGCCTATGTACTTTGGATCGAAACCCCTCTACGCCTCCGAAAGTAAAAAAAACATCTGCCTGCCTCCTAGCTTTCATAATGTTTGAGTGGGTGTCTTGCCTCTGCCTCCGTTCTGATAGTTATCTTATAGTTAATAGTTATACGTTCTTATAGTTCTCTTATAGTTAATTGTTCAGGGAACAAGCTTTAGGCACAGCGCAAACTACTGCAGTAACTACATAAATACGGACAAGCGTATACTACAAAGGCAAAGCTGGTAGGCAAGTAACTACTTAGCAACTACTGTCGACTTACTAGCGCATTACTACTAAGAGCGGGAGAGCCAGAGGGGTCTCATAGAAATTGGCCCTAATACTACATTGCTAGCGAATGACACCTGAGTTGGAATTATTACAGGATGGAAAGAGCACTTAGGTGGGTTGGCTATAAAGAGGTGCTCGTGTTGTCGACGGGAGATCATCAACAGGATCTTAAGCTGGATCCGTGTTAAAGTCAGATGCTTCAGAAGCAGTGCGATTGTCAGCTGAATTGGGTAATCAACAATTCTATTCTTCAACTCCAGGGTTACATTCTAGTTTAATCAGAGGATTCCGCTCCGTTAGAGCGAGTTAGGAAAGGAGATTCGAATTCGACATTGCTGTTTCGGGGTGCCAAAGAATAAAGGTTCAGGGAAGTTCAGAGCGTTAGGGCGGATAATACAGAGGATCTTTCGCTGGGAGGTAAAGTCTCAAGAAAGTTCGCTATATCCGGTAGCTAATTCAGTATCAAGTCAGCTCCATGGTAGCAATTAAGTCTCAAGTCAGGGCAAACAAAGTGAAAGTCGTCAAGATCTTCTGCTGTTTCAAAAGAAGATGCTTTAGAAGATCAAGCAGCAAGTAGGAATTCAATAAGTTTCTTCAAGTTGTTGAGGTCGGAAAAAGGTATGCAGTGTGTTTCAATTCCTTAACTTATATTATATGAGGATGCGAAAGAGAGTAAATTCCCGATTTGATCAGTGCTCGATAAGAAATGACTGGTTTACTTTACCGCTATAATCAATTAAAACTAAAAGGTCAGAAACGGAATCATTAGCTAGCCAGGTATATTATAGAAGAAGGGAACTTCCCATGCGCTCTTCTCTTAGCTAACCGGCTCCTCTCGGAACTAACCCTGTACGTGTCCCCCAGAATTTAAGAATGACAAAATAGTAATAAAAGAATGCAAGTCAGAAATATAAGAATTAAATAATGATTCATAATATAGGGTACGATCTAGCAGCCAAGCGTATACTCGATAGGCTTTAACACCAGATTGATAGTCGCCAACAAGGACAGACGAAACTGCTTTGATGCGAGGTGTCCTGCTACTTAAGAATTAGCCAGGCCAAAATTGATTCTATTTATTCTTCCTATAACAAAACGGACCTTCCCGCTTCAAGTAAAATAGTTTATTCTGTTGTTGATGTCTACTTTCCTCGCTCCCCCCTCGCTTACTTACTTCTGTTATTGCGCTTACTTATACTTCCTTAGACTTCTTTTATTGATTTGATTACTTTGTTCGGACCCTAACCCTTGTTCTTCTCTAACTCTTATTCTGACTCTTATACTTATACTCTGAACTCTTATATCTCCATACTTCTAGGGCTCCCCCTTATTCTTATCTTTCTTAAAAAAAACTACTCTGAACTCTTATATCTCCATACTTCCTATACTCCTTAAACAACAACAGGAGATTTACTTACTACTGACCTAAACAACAACAGGAGATTGACTTACGGCGGAAGAGAACTCAAACAAGCAGATACTTACCTCAGACAGACAGCTACAACCGACTCGGGAAGGAATAGTTTCTTTGGCCTAGCAAGGGAGCGACCTTCCTTCCCTTGTATACGATAAGTGTCCAAGTCCTACTCTCAAGATGGTGTTCAAGCCAACAACTTGCTATAAAGATGGTGTTCAAAGATCTTCAGCCGAAGGTGGATAAAAAAGCAGTTATCAAGTTAGTAGTTAGAGCGGAGCCTCTAGTATATTAGATTACAAGTAAAGAAAGTGAGCATCTTCCGGTTATGAAAGGGTAGGTCCTGTTATAAACGAGTGCTTTTTTAAAGGTGCCCTTAAGTAATTGGCTTAAGGAGTTCATTAAGTTACGTTGGGGCAAGAACAAGTGGAGAATGTGCTTCCAATTCTTCTGTGATAAGATCTTTTGCTGCAATGTAATCCTCTGCTTCTGGTGTTCTGTTGTAGAAAGTAAGTAAACTTCAAGCTAAAAGTGGAGTTCCCCCTTTTTTCAATTAATAAATAAATCCTTGAGTGGAGCAAGAAGAATTACTGTTTGATTCGGCGCTATAAATCTTCTAGGCGTAAGAAAGAAGTCCATCAGCTAACGAACAAGCAAATCAACAAGTAGTAGATCCAAAGCAAGAGAACAAACATAGTAAAGTAGAAGGTATCTGCGCAAGAACAAATGCTAATGCGTCAGTGGCTAAAGCTCCAGCTTCATTATTTTATTTAGAGTTATAGCCAGGTAGAGCAGGATAGGATCATAATCAGTATCAGATGACTCCGAATATGGATCTTAAGCTGTTTCAAGATCAGTATCAGAGGCAGTTCGAAAGTCAGCAACAAACGGTTTGGTTTGAATGGAGTACACTGTTCTGGTTTTGTATATAGTTTCAAGTAAAGTTTGTGTTGTCGGAAATAAAAGTGTAGTTCCAGCAGAATAATGTCCTGTTCCTGTTTCATCGGGAAGATAAATTGCGGAAGTGCACAAGTATACAGTTCCAGTTCTCATTAATGATGTTTCTGTTCTAAAGTCAAGTTAAGGAAAAGAATAAGTGTCGAGGGATGAGCCTAATTCTGTTAATGCCAGCTGCTTGTTGAAATAAGTATATGAGTTGCTCAAGTCAAGTCCTGTGCCACTTAACTATTTGCCACTCTTGAAGCCGAAGCTTTAGCAGTATAAAGAGCCAGTCCTTTTTTTGGTGCTTTTTTAGTATACGCTTGTTCCCCAATAGAATCCGCAGTCTCAAATAAAGGTGTTGGCACAGGTAAGAGGTAGAGGTCAGCTTTACTTCAAGTGGAGTCTCGTACTAGTATAGAAAAAGTCATTATGGAATCCTCTTCTTTATCTTTAGAAGGATCTGAGGCAACAGAATCTGCAGTGTTTAGCTCCCGTGTAAGGATATGGATACGGATCATCAGCGGAAGGAAAGAAGATAGTCGAGTTAGGGCAAGACGAACAAGCTTAGGCGCAACAATAAAAGATTATAGGCCAAAATCATTATAAGAACATTTCTAGGAGCTACATAGTGCCTTTTTTCTATTAGAAGAGTTGAACCCATGTTAAACGACTCTTTGGGCCTATTTCACTGCTGAGTTTACAGCTTTGCCCGAGTAGAGTAGTGGTACAGTCCAAGCATAAAAGAAAATGAAGTAAGTCAGCAGCATAGACTGATGGATTGATCCGTTTCTGTTCGAGTAGAGATCAGAGGGTAGGGTATTGCGGTAAGTCAATCGAGTGTTGCAGTAATCTAATCTGCTGTGCGAAAGTCCGGGTGTTCTGCAAGCAGAAAGTATTGTTGTTTGGGTGTTAAAGTTGTTTACGATAGAGAATCAGTGGTTCAAAAGGAAGCTACAAGCAGCGGCATACAATCTGTTCACCAAGTCCTGTGCTCGGGTGTTCGGGAACTCAATAAGCATCGGAACAATAAGTTGTTGGAAGCAATGCTGTTTAGAGTCAGGGAAGTTACTATATACTATCAGATGCTTAACTTACTTATATTATTAGAAATTAAAGGTAGCTTCATACTGGGTCTACTACTCCCCTATCATACTTGCAAGTCTAAAGTGAAGTATCAAGCGTTGAAAGAAAGGGTGCCCACGCTTATGTCCTTATTGTAAAGGGTGCCTACGCCTATGTCCTTTAAGTTGGCTCTGCCTTTGTCTTGTTCTTTCGCTTCACCCTCTGCCTTCGTCCTTTAAGTTGGCTCTGCCTTTGTCCTGAATGTAGTATGTAGCTCTGCCTTTGTCCTGAATGTCATCTTTGCTTGTATATTATAGGGTTCGTCTGCCTCCGCCCTAAGAATTGATAGTTAAGAGTTCGGTTCAGAATCAGATGCCGTTACAAGATCTGATGAGGAAGCAATGCTAAAGGAAGTAGCAAGCAAGCCGAATGCTCATCTCTACATGGCACTACACTCCTAACGAGTTTACATTCCATATTTGTCCTTAATTCTGAGTTGAACATAGGTGAAAGCCGTTTAAGAAGCCTTCTAAAGCGCCGTGTCTACGAAATGGGTCCTTAGCTCTATCTAAGTCGGTATAGATGGGTAGGTTATTGGACTAGACTAAGATCTCTGGGCGCCTCTATAATAAGTTGCGCTAAGCAAGATAAGAGAGATATTAAAGTGCTGTTCTCATTGGCTTACATGAATAATAATACAGTATCTATAGGAGAAGCGCAGTATCTAGAGGAAAAGCGCACTACAGCGCCTTACCTTAGTAACATAGTATTGTGACCATTGGATTGGGGTCCTGCAGTAACTCCTTGTCGGCCTGTTCTCCTGTTCGAGTTTCAGAATCAGTGCTTGTTAAACCGATGAGATCAGTAGCGGATGCAGTTCGAAGAAAGTCTCTCGGTCTAAGGTCTGCAGCAAGCGCAAAGTCAGCAGCAATCGAAGCGGTGGGGACGGTTGAAAGTATTGTTTCGGGTGCTAAGTCGTATAGATAATCTGCGAAGTTAGTGCAAGTAAAAGGTGCAAATGCAAGTTGGTATAGAAATATTTAAGTAACCGGACACTCCTTCGCCCTACAAGTAAAGAAGAGAATTGCCTGTAGAAAGTATACTTCATATTTCGGGTCATCAAGTGGAGTTAGAGTGTTAAAGTAATCTGCAAACGGTTATGGAAGTAGAGTGAAATATTCCATACGAGTTCCAGCAAGTGATAGAGTTTACCGGGTCGTCCAGGCCCTTGACTTTATGAGTAAGCTTTGTTAGCTATACTATCGCAACGATCAGGAACATGGACAAGAACAAGAACACAAACAGACTCTACTCAAGCAAGAAAAGAGACCGCTCCATGTAGTGGTGATTCTAGAGAGAAAAGATTAGGCTTATGACTTAGAAGACATCTTCTAGCGCCTTTGCTTTTTTGGTCTGAAAGCCGAGAGGAATTTGCCGTTAAAGGTAAGGCAGCATAAGCAGTTGTTTTAAGTCAGAGTATAAAGTAAGCGGATAAGCAGTTTATCAAGGAAGAGTCTAAAGCGAAAGAAGCCAGATCAAAGGCTCAAGCAGAAACAGGATAAGATGAGCCATCAATTAGTTAAGAAAGGGGAGTTATAGTTAAGTCACCGAGATCAGGATCCGCGAGTTATCTGTGTTGTCGACTCTCAATCCGGTTTCCAGCCCCGAGTAGTGGTCTAAGTCGGTTTATTTTTCTTTACCCTAGCAACGTTTAAACCTGTCCTTTACCGCTACGTGGACCATAAGAGTCCGGAATTTGCCTGGGGGACTCCCAATCTGGCTCTTAGTAGTCTCCGTTGCGCCTTTATTTGTAGTTACTTGGCGTCTGCTTGTTCCTTCCCATTCTTGTGTGTTTAGTAGTTACTGCTTGGTTATACATGACTTTCCTTTATATACAAGCTCACTCGGTAATGGCAACCAACTAATTCCTTATAACTAATCTATGCTTGTTGGATTCCCCCTTTCACCGTAAGTCAGTACTATCTACTTCCCCGGCCTCGACTTGAAGTAAATCATGTCATTAAGGATTACCCCACTTAGAGATTCCTCATTTTGAGTATTTGTGGCTTCAGCGCTTAAATCAATTCCTTATGATGCTCCAGTTAGCGCCCCAAGAGAGTGAGGAGTTAAGGTCTTATCAAGTGGAAAGTCTAGAGCAAGATCTTAAGCGGGAAGTCAAGGTGTTAGCGCAGGAAATATTATATGATAAGTTAGTCAGATTAATAAGATTAAATAGATTGAAGCGGGGAATTCCAATTAGAACCAAGTCCTTTCTTTGTCGTTGCCGAAGATAGAGAAGCAACGGAAAGAATTATTGTTACCCGCATAGGAAAGTACTTGACTATATTATACTTGTCCCACGCCTAGGTATTATAGAAAGAAAGTGGTTACTAAGGAAAGGAGATAGGTAAGGAACAGAGTTTATCTTTGCCCAAAAGGTGTCAACGATTAGGGAGTATCTTTGAGTGAGAGTCGAGTCTAGGTGAGTCAGTGTTTTCTTCTAATATGAATTGGAATTTCTAATAAACTACTGGATCAGCATAAAAAGAATCATTCTTGTTCCACGCCCCGGGTGTTGGCTAAAGTAAGGGTATAAAGTAAGGGTTGGCTACCGATATGAGTTCAACAAAGAAAGAGTAACTGTGTTTGTGAGAAAGAGAGAATATTGCCCGAAGCAGAAGTATATTAGTATTGGTCTTCCACTGTACCCGGAGATAGAGTTGAAATAGCAGAATGTCCTGTTCTAGTTTCATCGACTCAATAATAATGTAGGTATTGGCGCTTGTAAGGTAAGAGAATTCATCAGCAGTTCGAGAAGTAACTAACTAACGACTAGACGCATGAACAAGTGTTGGATTCCCAGAAGCCTTTTATCGAGTTTAGTTCGACGTTAAGCAAGTTTTGTATAGATCCCAAGTAATTAGATGGAGATTCAATTCTTTGAGGAGAGTCCTGAGCTGCAGCTTTCTAACATTCCTTTGATATAGGCGGGTGAGTGAATGATATAGGCGGGTGAGAGGGAAAGGAAAGAAAAGGAAGTTATTGTGTCCGTTTCCGTTTGAGTCGAAAGGGTCAGGATCTAAAGAATCAGACAGGTAAGGCAGGCCCTCTCGTTAAGGATCAGAATAAGTTCGATATCCTGGGTATTGGCGGTTCAGAAAGTGTTGTGACGCGCAGTAATGGGTAAGTCTAGTCATTTTGAGTCAGCAGGTAAAGCAGAGCCAATAGTAGATGTAGATTCCAAGTCCTTATTATCAGCTTATTCATTCCAAGTTACATAATAATCAGCAGGAGAGTAAGCCGGGAGTTCCGGTTAGGGGAAGTACGAGTAGGAACAAGAAGCTGTATAAACAACGGAATAAAAAAGTACTTACTTCTGCGGGGCAGAAAAGAGAATCAAGATGTTGACCCTGAAACGAGTAGTATAGTAGTATAGGGGTCGTGGTCCTGTTTCAAAAGAGGATTTAGCTAGGCAAAGTTATTACAATAGATGTTTTCGCCACCCACTTACGAGATAGGGGAAGCCACCACCCACTTACTTAGTAGAAAAGGTATCCATAATAAGATAATTGCCCTTCGCTACGCCTGCCAAAGCAATCACTGGAAACTATGACATAGCCTACTCTGGTAACTGCTTCCTTTTCTCCATGTAACTATACCCGATAATAGTAGTACCTGGTCTCGCCTATGGTCCCGTCCTAGTGGATAAAGGGTGGATCGCTCTGTCCTAGCTTGCGTCTCTGTCTTGTACTCTCTCGTTTTGCTCTTTTCCGGTGACAAAAGCGCTTTAGTTAGAGTGAGGCTAGGTTTGGAGATGATATGATATTTAAGCCATAGTAATAATAGCCGAAAGACATGTGTTTAGATCGTTTCTTTAACTCTTTCTAGCCCGTTTCATTGCTGCTTAAGAATCCCTGCGCCTCCCACCTTCGCTCCTGTCAGCTAAAGGATACAGGTTTGGGGAGATAGGTTCGAATTCCCTCTAAAGCCTAAGCCTATACTTGATCGATCCCCATTTATCGCACGGGTTTAAGAAAGCCCAATATCCAACATTGATGAGAGAAAAGGCTAACGTGCCACCTTTACCAGAAAAACCACCTATCAAGGCGCTGCTTCCAGATGAGACCAGACCTACCTCTTTTATGGCGTTCGGATAAGGCCTTTGAGAGAGATATACTGCCCATATAAAGAATATTCGTACTGCTCTGACAACCGGGAAGAGATAGATTCAAAGCAACCTTATATATATCAAAGCATTGAGGCTGCGGACTATAATGAGGAATTCTATGGAGTTAGGTCCTATCTCTCTCTAGGGTATACTAAAGAATCTTTTACGAGGAAATAGGTGGGGCACCATACTTATGAATCTTTACGAAGAAATAGATAGGGCATATTTGATAATAGGAATCATTACCCAACAGAGACCATTTGCTTGTTTTTTCCGCCCGGGAGTACATTCACGTTAGCGAGGAAAAGCCATCATCGATCAAGGCCAGCAGATGTGGTAACTCTCAATTGTATTACAGACCTATCGCTTGGGGGAGTAAGCCATTTATTTAGGTAATCTTCTGTCGCTTTTACCTTGTCAGCCGGATACTCGTCTCAGAAATCAATCACAATAATGAATCCTTCGAGTGAAGAGAACGAAGGGCTAAATACTGCGCTGTACTTCTGCCTACCTGAGTTCTTTTTCGACACCAACTTTCAACGACGATGTTGAAGCCGACCGCTTACAGCCTTTTATATGAATTTATTATTAGGAAAACGATCTACTTCTCAATGTGTTTTGGGAAGGCTAGAGAATGCCAACTAACTAAGCAAACCCCGGCCAGGTACTAAAAGTGGAGTTATGGTACAAAGTCAATATCTATAAATTAACTGGTAGGCTGAGACCGATAGCTTAGTCTCTTTCCACCCTGTTTGATTGCCGTCAAAGTCAAAGCGGATGAAAGGAGGCTTTCGTTCGTTATAGGACTTCCGTACAATAACCTATCGAGAGAGTGCAAAGAAAAGTCTAAGGTTCCATTCTATAATAAGGGGAAGGACGGCGTACTATGCTAAAAGATCGATTGATTGAGTAATGGGGTATCGGCTTATAACCATAGCTTTCTTATTCACCCTATAGCTCTGCCAGCCTTTTTTTCAGTAGGGCCTGAGGAAAGCAAAGTAAAGCAGTAAATTCTCTTAGTTGATAAACCGTCTTTTAGAAAGAATTAATCTTTCCCTCACTAGAAGGTCGGAGTAGAAAGTCCATCGTGCCTTGTTCTGAATCTTATAGGGAATAGGATAGAAGATGGGTTTGCTGAATGGAAAAGAATGTCATTCCAGAATCCAATAAAATCGTCGAAAGTTGCTTGCTTACTGATTAGAATTCTAGCAAGGCTTCCTCGTCTCCTTTGCTCTAAGTAATATAATACATTCGATTCCTATTTCATTCAACAAACAAGCCTATCCTTTTGCTCAGCTCTATCGCTCTAGGATTCTTTCGCTGCAGAAGGAAGGGAAGGTTCAATTTGCTTAGTATGAAGTAAGCTTGACTATGGATTATGAAAGCCTACGCTTGCTCCCACTCTCAAAAAGACCGGCATTCAAGGCGCACCTTGCTGACTATCTTTTCTGCTCGGCATTCAAGGCGCACCTTGCTGACTATCTTTTCTGCTCTGGTACTATCGACCCTTTTATCTTCTGTGGGATCGAAGAATCATCTTCATACCGATATGTCAGATACCTACTAAGATTCTTTCTTTCGTTCATAGGCGGGGCACAGTTTAATACATTGCGCTTATTGGAGTGAATACAAGTTAAGGAAGCAAAGCTGGTAGTTGCACCTAACCTACTACTATACTGGTAGTTGCACCTAACCTACTACTCCATATGTGTCATCAACATTCTACTAGTTTTATTGTGCTGTTGTGCTTACGCGAGTGACTTTCTCGGCTTACGCGAGTTCTTTGCACCATTCCTTTCGAAAAGACCTTCGTTCTCATTACGGACTCTTATGGAATAGAAGAGAAGATAGGTTCACAGGCATTAAACTAAGAAAATTGTCTGCTTGATCCGACACCGCCACGTTAAACAAAGAGTTTTGCCTGCTCCGCTTGGTCCGACACCCCACGTTAAACTAAGATAATTGCCTACTCTGAGGGTCCGCTATTACTCCATTGACTTCAAACCGGCCCGCCCTGTTGTTGCTAGTTTTATATCGGCACCCTTAACGTTAGCGCAACAAATCATTCATTTAATCTTTCGAGCTTACCTAACGCGTTGATCCACTCCTATTGTGCAAGTAAATTCATTCATTTATTATTGAACACCTGCTATAGAACTAAGTAAAGAGACCTTCCTCCTAATTCTGTTGAAACTACTGAAGAAGCTGACTTACTTTCGCCAACAGCTGTCATTGAACTTGCTTGCTCTGCCCGCGCACCAGTACAGTACTTTGCCCCGACCTCTCCTTATACTTGAATGGAATCTATTGGCGAGTCCACACAAGGAGGAAATTATTCGTATTGATGAGCCACTAGATAGAAGTTACCTAACTGCAGCTTTTCCTGCTTTTAATAGAGAATTGATTCTTGGCTTCCATCTACGGACTCCACTTTTTAGTCTGAATTGAGTCCTTACGTATTTGTTTAGGTTCAAAAAAAAGGAAAGATTCAATTGGGTACTTTGAAGCATAAGAAGCGGGAACAAGAGAATCTGTTGTCTATTTTATCCTGATCTTTTTCTATTCCTTCCTCTGTATAACTGTAACTGGCAATTCGTAACTGTAAACTGTTACTGGATACTGTACTTCCTCACCTGAAACTACATCTGATCTCTAAGCCAACTCCGGATCTCTCTCTTGTTCCGTATCCTTCTTTCGGCATATGATCTTTAGGTTCCCAAGTTTTCTATATTAGTGCAGTATTCTTGCGTCACGAGGGGTTATAATAAAGTATTGCTACTCTTTCTCTAGCTTATGCTGATTATCTTTATTCCTTTCTCTAGCTTATGCTGATTATCTTTATTCCTAACCTCGGAACAGAAGGGGACTCTACTTCATCAGTACACCAGGCCTCAAAGCCAGTACTTCATGATTCCTCTTCCTTGAACTAAACTTTAAGAACCGACCCGACAACACTAGTACAAAACCTCTATGAATTTAACCTTGCTTCAAAGCCACCGAAAAGGACTTGCTTCTAAAGAGTTATACCATATTTCTTCTCCTTTCTGCCCCGCAACTTACTAGAAGGGCCTATGAGTATGACTTTATTACCTACCTAAACTCAGGAATTGTTATCAGGCAAGGAACTACTATACAAGCAACGGGACAAACAACTGCTAGACGCCAAGCAACGGAGTCTAAGCCTGAAACAAGATAGTTAAAGAACCAAATCACTGCTGCTGGGGCTGGTGCTATGTAGCTAGGGTATCAATACCAAGTCAAGTTTTTGGGAGCTTAAACTGTGGAGGTTAGAGTTCAGTCTTAGAGAGAATAAGAAGGGCGGAATAAAGTCAAAGCCCAGTTCCGTTCCTTAATAAAGTACTGGCTACGCGGGGTGTGGTCCAAGCATTAATGAAGTGTCATAAAGGAGAGTTCACCTTTTTTTCATTTCATAATTTACGTTCATAGCTTTGTATGGATCTCAGTAATAGTATAGGGGAGAGGTTTTTACTCACGGCGGTAAGCCAGCAAACGGTTCTGAAAGGATAGTTCCTGATTCCAGTATTGTTCCTTTCCTGTAGATCAAAGTCTAGAGATAGGTTATTGGCAGAACTTGGGTTTACCTTGCTTGTCGTGGAGAATAGAATGTTCGACAATCATCCGTGTAAGCAGTTTCAAGAGCAGACTCCGTTTCCAGATTATAAACACAAGATAAAATAAAAGGATAAGATTCCAAAGAAAGGAGAAGCAGTGTATTTACTTCCTTCTATCCCAAGTGCTTGATAAACTAAATTAGAATCTTTTCCTGCTCTGGGAGTTAGAGGAGATCCAATCTTATCTGCGCTAACCGGGCGTTATGCATTAGGCAGTGCCAAGAGAAGAAGTAGTTTCCCAAGAATGCAAAAGTCTGAGTGAAGTCTATCGGGCTAAAGTCGACTGTTAAAGCAGAGCCCGTAGTGGATGTGTATTCCAAGTCCGGAAGTCGGCTACAATCGGTTAAGAAATCCCTGTTACTCGTTTGTCGTAGTCAAATTTATGAATGGAATTGTTCACACCTCTAGAGCATTGAAACAAGTCATATTACATACTGTAGTAAAAGTTGTGATTACATACTGTAGTAAAAGTTGTGTTGCTTGGCTGAAGCGCTAAGGTACGATTGAGAATGTACTTCTGAAGCGCTAAGTACTGAAACAGAGTAAAGATCCATAGCTAGATCCGGATCTAAAGCAGGGTAATAAGCCAGAGAGGAAGCCTTAGGGCGAGGAAAGTAGACCAGAGAAAGATCTGCAGCAGTATCAAGAGAAGTTATTGTGTCGGTAAGTGATTAAGTGTCCAAGTAGTAAAAAGATTGTCCCGCTTCACCCTCCGCCTTACCCGCTCGCCTAAAGTAAAGTCTTCTGCCTTACCCCCGCTCACTCAACTTAGAAGTCCGTCTTACCTGCTAAAGTAATAAGTCCGTCTTATCTGCTATAGTAGCAATCTGAATTAGATCAGCTCCGCCTTACCCGCAAAAGTATAAATCTGAATTAGATCAGTGCTTTCCCGATTAGCCCTACTGAGGCATAGGCACCGACCCCGTCTTATCGTTGTTTCTACTTTTTCTCTTGAGAGTACTCTTTTATTGCTTAACTCGCTAATGGAGCTCACTTGTCTCATTGCAGAAAAGCAGAAGACAAGCTGCGTTAATAAGTGAAAGCAGACAGGAATAAAGGTAGGGGCAAGGGAGACAATTCAATACCTGAGTTGAGGTAGGCCAAGTAGTGCTTCAGAAGAATCAAGTACACAGAGTAACTTCACACTACGTAATAGGTATAATAACAAAGTAGCGGATAGGAAAGGAAAAAGTCAGATCATCGTGGCCCTGTTCTGATTGTCGGGGCCTTGTGTTAGCCCTAAACCATACTCCTCATTAGCACGGTTCTCGTTAGGGGCTTGTTTTACCTAGGGGTTGTATTCAGCTTCTTATTACTTATATTCTATACGCGATATATCGTAGGAACCATACTCTTATGTGACTGTTTCATATTCTCTTAAGTAATATCAATTCTTATTATTACCTAGTGAAAATCTTATACTTACTAATCTAAGCCTATGCCAGTTGGGGGTCTTTCCTTATTCTCATGCCTTTGTTTTAGTCTATTAGTTATGTTGTCTTGTCTCGTCCTTCTACTTGTTGTGTCGATTCCCTATTCTTGTGTAGCATTTGTTGATTCTTCTATTATTAGTCGATTCAGTTTCTCATTAGTATTTTCTATTGCAGTAGATCGTGGGATGTGTCTAAGAGAGCTTTTAATGAATTTGATGTCTATAACGCAGGGCCAAGAGACAGGAAAAGCAGACCCAAAGCACGGAGGGGAAGCTGACAAGAAAGAATATGAGGGTGTAGCTAAGTATGTCAGTTTGATTGATAGCTGGGGCAGCAAGGCCGATAAGCAGTAAAGTAAGCCTACGAGCAAGAGGGCAGGTATGAAGGTTCGAGTAGAGTTTTACAAGACGACAAAGTCGCCGAGATAGTAAACCTTAGAGTTAGGCGCAGAGGACTCGTAGCTAAGAGCAGGGGAACAGACCTAAGAATAAGGGGCGAACAAGCAAGAATACGAGGAACAACAGAGAGAATCAAAGGCCTAAGTAGAAGGAAGAAACTCGGAACTAGGAGTAGACCAGTACCTAATAGACTTTCACTCCATATTGCCCAACCAACCTCATTACTATCATATGTATTGTATCCTGTATTCCTTACTCTAATCTTATACTAATCCTAACTATACTATTTTAGAGCCTTGCTTCCTCTGGCGCACTTTTTTCTTATTATGCAAATCTAGTAGCGTAGTTAACATCACCAGTAGCAGACCTGTAGCAGTAGGCCCTATTATTAACACCCTAACTTCCCCCTTCCACTCTTAGGTTTATGTCGAATACTTACGCTTGAAATGCCTATGTTTGATTTAGAGGCTTGCTTTCCTTAGAACAACACTCCGCTACAGTCTCTGCCGTGTTAGGTGAGCGTAAGAGAGCTTCTAATTCATTTAATGCCTATAACACAGGGTCAATAAGGAGAAAACGGAGGAGCCTGTTTGTACTTGGTGGCCATTCTTGATTTACCAATAAATAGATTAGTTCCCTTGGTAACTATAAAATAACTTCTGTGGTGTTGATAGCTATACGTGACTTGCCCAGTGGAATTCCTTGTTATAGTTCGGAACACTGCCTAAAGGAATAGAACTGGTGCTAATCAGACCCACACTAAGGCAAAGGAGACCAGCTCTGGTCCCCCGTATTTGCATTCTATAGCTGCCACATTGCATCTAGCTTAAGAACTACCAAAGTCCTCCTACTGCTTTATCTCATTCCCCCGCTCTCTTGTTTAAGGTTGACTGACCACCTACTTACTTATATTCTGATGCTCGAGATGGAGTCTTTTATTGCTTTAACGCGCATAGATCTTTTACTCAGGCTTAGGGAAATACTTCTGAGTTTCCTGCTCTTTAGTTGACTTCTGACTCTCTAAATTCCATTCCTTATTTACTTATTATAGGTTCCATTACAAGGTGGGTGCACCATATCGTACCTAAGTTTATATCTGTTTATTTACCGCGGTTTGAATTCTTTATTTAGAGTAGAGTGGAGAGTGCCAATAGAGGAAGAGAATATGAATTGGTAGCGCAGGATGGAATCCCTATTGGTAGCGCAGGGCCGGTTAGGTTGCGGGAATTCCCCAACAGGGAACTCTTCCACTCGATTCTTAAATGAAAAGGGAGGAGCACCAGGTAGCCTCAAAAGTAGTCTGCTTAGACCTAATGTCGGAGTAGAATATCGCTTATACCACATAAGTAGCACTAGGGTTGGCCAGAAAGTAGCACTAGGCGAGGCGGGTAGTTACTTCTCCTATTACTTCATGCACTAGACCAGACCATACCCTATTATTATATTTACTCTATCTTGAATTTAATTAATGATTTGTCTTTTCACTCTTATTTATCATATAAAAATCGTATATTGACTCTACATTTGTAGGCGTAACGCATATAGGCGTAACACATAGGATTAACTTCACTATACCTAATGGAATTATTATCTGTAATATAAAACCTATAATCCAACAAGCCTAGCTCTCTTGCACCTCATTCTGTAGTTATCGATCTGGATCTTTGCTTGCTTGGTTTAGTCCCTCCCTTAATTCCTTATTGAAAACTCAAATTCCTAGACCGATAAGCTTTTATTAGACCAAGTCAACGCCCTACTATATTTGGTATCAATAGAAATGTATTAATAGCAAAACCACCATACTATCAATATCAATAGAAAAACGAACTCCCCTACTATCTTTGGACAGTGTCAATTCGTCATACTACTGGTCTGTTACTAATAGGTTGGATTCTCCCTATGCCTATTGCTTGCTATCAATTTGATATAATTATTGGATCCCGGGGGACTTAGTGAAGTTCTGATCTATGTTCTGGTGTGGGCATTCTTATACTGATAAGGTTAATTCTTTACTCTTCCGATCCCTGCTCCCCCTTACCTAGAGACATTCCTATACTAATGAGGCTCTTAGCACCTTTGTTTTCGAGTTTCATTATCACTTGTGAGTTGTTTTCTTTAGTTTCGTTTTCATTCTAGTGTTTAAGCTTCGGCCTTATCTTAATAGTCAGGACTTAGGCTTGTTCCTGACAGGCCTATAGGGGTCCAAGTATTCCACTACCATAGCTCATTCTGTCACTACCAACTCTCAACTAATAAGTTAGCCTGCCGCTCCCAATACCCACTCTTGCTCTTAAACTACTAGACCTAAACCTTACTATGTCTCTCCTGGCTCTTTGTGCTTCTATTGCTTAATCGCATTCCCATTCTCTTGCCTCACTCTTTCACTCTTAGGGGTTGGTTAGCTTCCAACTACCTTTCCTTTCTTTAAACTAGCACTCCGGTCCAACTGCCTTACCTTTACTCTTACTTGAATGTAGCTCTTAGCACCTTACTGACTTTTCTTCTATTTTTAGACAGTTGGTACAGAATTAGAATGGGTTTTGTAACTCACTTATCTATTCTCTTATCAAAATAGTAGAATGCACAACAATTAGTGCTAGCAGGACTTAACCTAAGAAATCACCAATAAATCATAGAAATCATATCCAAATTAACTTGAAATACGGAATGGCAGAAGCAATTAGGAGACCCGCTATCGAACTACAGGCTTAGAACAAGCAGTGACAGACCAGACCGGCCTCGCACTCTAGCAAGCCATCCTCTGTCTGGAAGGCGTTAGTTTCGTTTTGAACCAAGGAGTGGACAAGCAACGGGAAAAGCAACTGGTCTCGGGGCAGGGCAACAGATCGAATAGGTACGGGCAACGTCAACAATAAAGCAAGGGCAGCGTCAGCAGCTGGCTCATTAAGTAAGTTACGTAGCTTCATCAAGTCTTCCATAAAAGTCAATAACTAAATAAGTCTTTCTTTCGCTGGCAGGTTCGAGTGTAATCGGCCCAGGCCCAGTAATAGAAGGTACATCGCATATTCATAGCAGGGTCATCCTCACAGGCATAGAAGGTCCATCTCAAATACCATTGACAAAAGCTGGGTTTTTCTTCCAAAATAGAGAAATAAGTTTAAAGTTTTTGGACTGGTTTTCCCTAATCAACCGATAATTAATATTCTATAAATACCCAAATAACCGTCAATACATGATGAAAGTTAATAGTAAAAGAATAAGAACCAGTAAAGTAAGACTCCCCAGTAGGCATAAATGCTCAATCTAAGATCCGGATCAATAGCTAAAGGATGAAACCAAGGGGTCCGGGAATGAAAGCACGGAAAGAGAGATAGGGAACCCGGGGGCAGTGATATAGGCTGGTAGCCGGGAATGCGCGAGACTCAAATCAAAGTCAGTAAGATCCGAATGCAGTGATTGCAGAACCAAAGCTAGGGCAGGTGTAATGGAAGGAAAGGTAGTCAGCCCGTTAGGTGTAGCAAATAAAGCAAAGATCTGGATCAGTTGTTACAGTTTCAAAGTCCTAGTTCCTGTTTCGAGTATGAGAAGCACCAGTTCTGTTCTTATTGATAGCGGTGTTAGTGCAAGGGACAGCTATGAGTCTGGTAGTTCGTCAAGTCAGGCTCGAAGGCAGTAGTTGATTCACAAGTCAGTAGCGACAGACCTATATTTAGTAGTGTCAGTTTCCAAGCCAGTAGCTCATTTCTTATCGTCAGGGTTATTAGTCTTAGAGGCGCAGCTCTAGCCTGTTTGCCAGTAGGGAGATTATCATAAATAATAGTAGTTATCGTGATTCCTATTTTCTAGTTTCAATTGTAGTTGTTATTTCCTTTCATGTTGGGTAGTGTTTCAGCTTCTCAAGTAAAGCAAGACTTATAAGACATGAGTTTTCGTTTAAAAGCAAAGATCCGATGTAGTATTTAAGGAATGCCAGGCAGTATAATGAGAGTTGGAGCAGGGAGTGGCAAGCTAAGCCTGCGAAACAATACTTTCCTTCTATGGGGTATAAGACTCAAAGCCCGGGGAGAATAGTCGGTTGTCAAGTATCGGTAGACTTCGACGGGCTCTATAAAGTAACAAGTAAGGCTGGGGCAGCTGGGTTCTATTCTGATTAGTATGAGTATAAGTTTAAATGCGTGAATAGGGGTGCAGAGCCGTGTATAGATCCAGAATCTAAGTAAGTAGTGACGGGATCTGGATCAGTAGCTAAAGAGTTTGTTTCCGGATCGGTAGACTAAGCAAAGGGAACTGCAGACTTTGGGGCATTAGTGGAAGAATTCGATAAGGTAGTCAAAGACAGCAAGGTTGTAGTTCCAGTATTGGTAGCTGGGGTTCAATTCCAATATTCCTTGGTTGACTCTTTTACTTGGATGCGCTAGACCGTTTCCATATTAACTCCTCGAAATAGGGGGGATCCCATTACTTATAAAGGGAATTATTATTTTGATTATTATCACTTATATTCTATACGCACAGCATGGTACCTTTTTATTCTCTACTCCTAGTTTCGTTCTTGTCCGTAGTGGTTCCATTCTGGATAGTTTGTAATTTAATTCTAATAGAGTAGCAGCCAGGGCAAGTAGCTTGGGTGACCAGGTAAGGCCTATTTCTTGTATGCCCGAGTTCGCTTCTTGTCAACACTAGTGAATTTCTTTACTATAAGAGCCAATATGAAAAGCACTCTAGGTTTAGTTTGTGAAACCAAGCAAAGGGTTGTTGTTAGCAAGCTGGTTAAATACGTAATAAAAGCGAGGAGAGGTAGGCTCGAAGAAGGGAGTGGAAAACTCTAAGTCATAATGATTTGGAAAGTGGGCAGGCTGTGAAGCGGTAGTTGGATTCCTATTATAAGGTAGTTAAGCCCGAGTCCCTGGTTAAAAGTCTATTAGATGCTAGTTCTTTTCTTGCACCTAATAGAGCCTATAATTCATTTTACGCCGATACAATTGAAGTAGTCGAATAAAAGACAGGAAGGGGAGCTTCGAGGGCAGTAAGCTCAAGTCCTATTAATAAGTTAAAGTATTGTTGTCACCTGTTACATTCTCATGAGTTGTGATTTCATTCTCTTACTTTTGTCAGTAACTCTATTATTTTGTCCTCCGGGGGATTATAGACACTAGTTCGGTTCTTGTCAGCAGAGGAGTCAGATTTGGAGGCGCCCCAAGTAAGTAAGATCGATTTTGCAAGTAAAGCAGACTAAAAGAGCCCCCCAAGAAAGAATAGTTGGGGAAAAAAGTGAGCCTTAGAGACCGGAGTGATAGAATCGGAGTTTTCCTACTAAGAATCAAAGTAATTAGTTTTAGAATGAAAGCAAGGCTATAAAGCTTAAAGGCAAGAACTCCATTTTCGTAATACAAGAATCAAAGACAAGAGGGAAAGTCTCATAGACTGGAACGCAAGGCGAAAAGCGAGTACAGTAGCACTAAAGGTAAGAGTTAAAGAAGCAATACTGAGAATGAAAACCAGGATAGTAAGCCCTTTTATCAGCTGCTCTAGTATCAGGTTCAATCCGGCAGTTTTCCTACTAAGAATCAAAGACACAAGAAATACTGTTTTAGAGAGCGGGGTAAGAGCCAGTATAGGCAGACTTACAGTTTCATTAAAGAATCTCCGTTATGGGCTTTCTATTCAACCCTCGTGTCGGTGGAGTGAAATAGGTGCAATCCGGGCCAAGTCACTACAAGTACTTGAGTTAGGAGTTCAAGGAGTTATAATAAAATAAATGAGTGATAAAGCAAGTCAAAGTCTCATCGTATACAGAAGCCGAGGAGAATGCCCAAGATATAAAGTGCCCAGATGAAACAGCAAGCGGGTAATCTTAGAGGGTAGTGGAAGTGTCAAAGTGGAAGGAGGTTTTTCAGTTGGCTACGAGTCTCTTTCAGTTGGAGTGGAATCTCTAATATAATCTCTTCTTTTCCAATGCGTAAGTCTCAAGTAAGCTCCAAGCGCTAATAAAAGTTAAGTCAGGTCAGGTCACAAGCTGATATTCAATTTCATTCTGACTTTATTTTGGAGTTGTGAAACCAGGATGAGAGTTTAGTTAACGAAAACTTCCCTTGCTCCGGGCAACTACCTAATGTGTTCTCCTCGGCTTACATCGTATCTGGAAGAGAAGTGCACTACACGTTTCAGTTTCAAGGAACAGTATAAGAGGAAGCAACAGTAAGTAAGATAAATGAGAGAGTCTCATATATAACCAGTAATTATGGATAAAGAGGTTTTGTCGTTAGCAGCAAACAGAAAGGGAGTTTCTTTTCCAGCTTAGTAATAGGCCCAATAGTTTCTTTTCCTGCTTCTTTAAACAGGCCAAATAAGATTCAGTGGTGTCAGCGTCAGTTACAGTTAATGATTTTACTGCGCTAAGATCTGATGCTTCATAGCAAGAAAGAGTAAATTCAAATTATGTAGCTCCTTCCCTTGTCTACAAGATAGATTATTGGCCAAAGTATATGAGGTTGGTTATTGGCTCGGCTCCTAAAGTATGAGGTCAAGGTGCTAGTGTTAAAGATTATTCCTTCAAGTAAATGAGTTCAATTGTCAGCTGCAAATCAATGAAAGTCCACATCGACAACAGAAGTGAATGCAAAGGCTCAAAAGTCAGCGGGAAATAAAGTCAGGGCTTCGTTAATGAGTGTAATCATATGTTGAAGCCCCTTTTAGAATGAATGCCCACCAGAATGCTTGGCGCTTGTCAGGTCATCTTCAATTCATAACTAACCAGATGCAAAGGAAAGGAAAGGTTCAGTTCTTGGCGCTAGACCTTAGTAATCCTATATAGAAGCAGTGCGTAAGTAAGCAGCCAGTTAAGGAACAAGATCCTCTTATGGCCCTATCTTTCTTCAACACCATCTTTAGAGTCCTTTCCCCGAACTGGAACTACTTCTTCATTCTCATCGCCTTAACCTTATACTGGACCTAGAACTGAGTCTTATCCAGCTGGTAGATTCTTAAGATGATTCTGCGAACTCCACTTTGAGTGAAGAAACGCACCGCTCTAAGCCAACACTGGCACCCGAACTCGAAGAAAACCTGCTTGCTTGCTATTGCAGCTTATTACATAGGGACAATTATTTCTACGCTATGGAGCTACACCTCTACACCTCTATTTCTAACCTAGCAGTACAGTAAAGAGAGTTGGTGTTCCGGCTATAAAATAATGAATGGAATATCTTTCTTGTCTTGCTTAGTGCCCAACCTAGACTCGAAGGTAACTTGAAGACCTGCTTTCAGCTAACTTGTTCTCTCGAGCGAGCGCATGTCATAAAAGATAGGAATTGTGGAGCTCCGACTTTATTATAGTGCGCCCTGGTTGCAAGAGAGATTAGCAAGAGAATTCCCACTTCTGAATGAAAAGCTGTCAGCTGTTAGTTTAGGGGACCAAGCCGTTACGCATTAGCAGACTTAGTTTTCGGAAAGTGCTTACGTGAGTTCGGTGTGGTCTGGTCTCATAGCATACTTCGGGAAAGGAAGCAGCAAACGATTCTTCATCAGCAGAGTAAGCAGATAGGGCATTAGATCAAACAGTAGATTCCAAGGCTGGATCATAAGAATAAGATGGAGCAGAGTTAAGGTCTGAATGATCATCCTCCGTCTTTCTTGCTGGGGCAGAATACCACTTAGGATTCCTATCCAAAAAGAATATGACTTCAACAAATCGAATGAAACCGCTTCGGGAGCGGGACGGGAGGAAGAAAGCAGACAGATGTTCGAGACAGAAATGTCACTGATCGCGAGAACAAATGGTATTTCTTAACTTGTGATCTCCAGTTGTCTTCAAGAGAGCAGACGGAGGCAAGTGAAGACAGAGGAAAGAAAGAAAGATATATTAGATCGTGTCCTTAGACACCGCGATGCAATCAATCATATCACATCAACACTGGGCATGTATGGAGAGAGGGCTGTTTTTACTTCCGAAAATCAAGTAAATCTCCGTCTCCCAAGATCTTTGATTTGATAATAAAAACGGTATTTATAGGTGTGATAACAGGTATATGATCGGCTTTTTGCTTACTTATCGGGCTGATCGAGGAAAGCCCTATTTATGGGATTGCTGTCAACTCTACCATGAACTAGTCTTTTCCCCCCCTCTGTGTCTTTGTCAGTGAAGTAAATAACCCCGATGCTAAGCGATCCGCTTCAATGTTAGCCCCCCGTACTCCATTCCTCAAATAAAAACACACATCTAAATAAGCTCCGAAATAGTTAAGATGTCTTTCTTTTTAATTGAAAGGACAGATATAGATCATACAAAGAGAGAGAGAGAGAACTAGATCGGTCGTACCTAACTCCCTTGTTTTCAGATTGGAGGGTTAGTTTGGGTTTCTTTTAATACTTTTTAGTATCGGTACAGTTAGTTTGTTTTCTCGTATTGGATGGATTACTATTTACAATAGGTTGAATACTGGGACTCTATGAGTTTTGTTTATAATTCCTATAGGTCATTGATTGCACTTTTCTGTGGTGTTAGAGCACAATGACAAAAAGTTTCCCATGATTCTATTGAGAGTCTATCTTGATTCGAGCCTTATCCAAAGAACCAACTTCATACTGAATCGAGACATTGTTTGAAACAACAAGTGGGAAGCTATTCCGAGTACACAGACGAAGGCATAGGTTGTCTACGGCTGACTGGTTAACTGACATGTTTTCACTCGAACGAGCAGAGCAGGACACTGCACTCAAGACCGTGGACGGCTAGGAATACCGATACACCTGCGATGTCATGGACTCAGCGCTCCATATTGGTAACGTACTCAAGCATAGGGAAGACGACAATAAACAACTGCAACGATGATGTGAACTAGCGATGCAGATGCTAAAGCCGTGTATAATAAATCAAGTTTTTCAGAATTCATATAAATAGGGAAATGGCATTGATCAACCGATATATGAGAAGAAGAAGCTTTTGAACAAGGAATGGAGATTGGGAAGTATGAAGTGAGAGAAGCAAACATAACTGCTAGCCGCATTCGCTAGAGAGAACAGAGGGACATGAGCGCGCCCTAGCTAATGAACGAAAGAGCGCGACTTGCTCTTGACACTGCATTGATTGCTTGCTTTAAGGAATGACGAGAAAAGAAAGAAGCCCCATTTTTTATGAAATGAGAGAATAGAGGCATACCCGAAATCAGAATAGAGATGTAACTTTGATGTAAGGAACGATAATATCTGTAGCCCGAGAATTGACTCTCGCTTAAAGAACTCAATAAAGCACACACCCCTGAGTTGCTTATGGAAAATCATTTATTTGTCAGCTAAGTATAGAATATAGAAGTATAAGTCAAAACACACTCAGGAACTAAGATAGGGTTTGTTTCGGCCACTAGAAAGGAGCCCATCTGGTGAGCAAGTCTGTGCTACTTTATTAGTACGCCCATACAGTAGTGGCGTAAGCTTTGATGCCGGAGTCTTGCAGGGCTTCCAAACCGAAAGAGGAAGATTGAAGACTAAATCTGTTTGCCCCCGCCACATACTTGCCCTGTCTCGATTCATACAAACTCAGGTGATATCATTCCATCATCAATGCATTCACGCCGCCGTTCGTTATTCAAGCTTTTCATTATCCTTGCTTTATAGCATCTCTGAGAATGATCCGCCTTAGGTGCTGCTTTCTATCATCTCGGAGAATGATCCTTGCTTGCTTGCTTGACTAGAATTATTGTTAGGCTATTCTTCTTGCAATTGGCTCTTCGTCTTTGGCCTGCACAGACTATATCCCGGCCCGGCGCTCTGCTTATCGATCTGGAGCTGGGAATTATATTCTTTATACTACTAACCTGATAAGTACTGGAGAAGAACTTTACTGTCTTTTTAGACGGGAATTGTTTGTTTTAAAGGGAGAGTCCTTTGTTGGAGGCTTTGAAAGCAGGGTTGATTCTTTAGTTAGGTCGGGTGAGTTTAATTCTGAGTGTAATCTCTATTTGAATATGTATTAGTAGGACATAGGCGAGGAAGTATTAGTTTACCAGTAGTAGTCCAGTGCTTTACTATGAGTTGAGGGGTGCTATTTCAATTGATGAGTTTATTTGCAGTCGGGAAGCTATTCTTCACAGGAGATGCAGCGGGAAGTAATTAATGGGGCACAAAAATGAGGACTCGGTATTAACTCTAGGCTACTGGCTAGCTTATACTATAAGAATAAACAAAGGGTGGAACTATTAAGAGAAATTCCACCCCGTAGCGGTAAAGAGCAGAACCTTCTCTTTCTCTCGTATACAGAAGCAAGCCCTATAGAACGTTATTGCCAGCACAACAAACAAGTGCTAACGTTATGAAGGAATATAGTTAGAAGCTATAGAAGGAGCAAGACTCTCTTGTTTACTTCCGGAACTCAATAGCTAATGTACACAGCGCTAAAGATGGAATATCAGCACGCACAGAACTCGCAAGAGTTTATGGAACAAGGCTTCATAAGTAATTGATTCTTCCCCAAGAACTGAAAGAAACTTAAAGACAGATGCTACTTTTGATTTAACCCGTTTTAGGTAGCTCCACTAAGTATATAGTCAGAGTCATGAGTGACAAGCATATACTTTAAGAACCAATTGTAGTTTACTTACTTTATTACTTGCAGTTTACAATTGAACCGCAATACACGCAACACAAGCATCCGAACAAACAATACTTTAGACCAGCTTCAGATCTTGTTCTTGCTTCAGATCTACCTTTATCTTATTTGCCTGTTTCCCTAAGCTTTAAGAACTGATTGCTACTTACCCCTGGCTTTCTACTTTACCACGTAATGGGCATTACGAAGAGGAGATTAGGCTTCGGCAACCGATCCTTTAATTTCTTCTTATCCTAATCTTGATAACCCCCCGGATCCTTAACTCGAAAGGAAAGTCATAATTGAATGAAAAAGTATTAATTCCAATTGAGAATAGACCTCTGACTCGTAAATAATTGAGTAAATAATCTCCTTCCCCACATCTGATTCTTTAGCCAATTCTTTACCTTTTTCTATACTCAACTAAACTTGCTACCTTCCCCTACTGCTAATTCTCTTGAAACTGATTCTTAACTATCTTCGGATCCAGGACAGGGCTTAGTGCTGAAATTCCACGAACCTCTGATCGCCCTTTACCCTGCTTTAAAAGAGGGCTCCTTTATTTGCATTTGCTACAGGGGAGGGTCCGCGCTAAGTCAATCAGTATCAGGGTACGAGTTGCGTTTACGAGGATATTCGACAGCCTGGAATCTTGAATGCTCATTTCCTTCCGTTAGCGAGTTCCAACCCTACCCTTATGTTACCAAGAGAATTGCCTGAAGAGCAGTGCCGGTGTTGTCCAAGTTCGGGTGTTGGCGAGAGGGGAGTGCTGATGAACTCTTTATTAGTTGCAAGAGGAAAGGGAGATGGATAACCGAGTCCAGTGCCCTTACTTAATTAATGCCACTAAGATGTTAGGAAGAAATTTACTATTTAACAACGCATATAGTGAGGCCGGGCAGACTATCTTACCTGGGCGTGTTTCATTCAGTATTAGTAGGGGTCTGGTCCTGTTTCATCAGTAGTATAGTAGTTTACTCCGGTAGATTAGCCTGAGTTCACATAGCCTAAGTGGAAGTTTCGGTCTGTTAGCATAAAGTGACATTCTTGCCCAGCCAAGTGTACGAGTAGTGGAATCAGTAGTATACGCTAGTCTCTTCTACTTACTAGTCTAATTCTGATTAATGTCTGTTTCATTCCCAGTTTCATCCCCTGGTTTAATAAGTCGTTTTTAGTTTAATCCCTAGTTAAGAGGGAAAAGGTAGTTAATTAATCAGTAGTATAACCCATGTGTTCAGCAAGTAGTAAATAGAGAAAGAGGAAAGTCTCCACAAGTCTTGTCTCTATAAGGAAAGTATCCACAAGTGCTTTGACCTTAATTAATGCCATAAAGAAGGGAACAACCATAAACGCTGGGAATAAATAAGTGCCCAAGTAGAGAATAGAGTTGACTGAGCACTACTCAGCAGGGGAAACAGGCAATTAAATCAGTGTCGAGTATGGATTTTCTACCTTCATTCGGCAACTATAATACCAGAATCCGGCTCATCTACCTATGGCTACACTACTTTCAGGGTCAATTCCTTCTTCCAGGGTCAATTCCTTCTTCGTATGGTTGGGTCCCTAGAGAGAATCAGAGGTGCAGATATTTGAGTTTAGGCCATAAAGATGTTAGGAGAAAATACATTTAAAGGCAAGTTTCCTAGTTTCAATTAACATTTCTCAGTATACTATGACATACTTAATTTATTATCTTCTTATTAAGGATAATGTTTAGAAAGACACAAGTGCTTTGCCCTTAAGAAATTGGGAAAGTAAACTCTACACTAAAAGAATCTATGCTCTTGCCCGAGTCTTATTAGTTATGTTGGCTCAGCTCTGGTCTACTACTAGGAGCTACAGCACCGACAGATTCCACTCTAACTAGGCGAACGAACATAAAAAAGTGGACTTCACTCGCAATTGACTAGCGGCCTGCCCTCTTGCCAACCCAGTACAGGAATTCCAGAGTTATACTAATGAACTTCCCGCTTCAAAGCACAGAAGTTATGCCTCTCTTGCACCGAGTAAACCAGCAAAGGAATCCTTCTTTTAACTAACCTATGCTCAGAAGTCTCCTTTTGAACTCACTCTTACTGTTGCTTGTTGACTTGGCCCCTAGTTTTACTGTAAATCCAGAAATGTTTAATCCTTATTTGTAGCAAGAGGAGTTAAAGGGTTTCCCAAGTCGAGTGCGGGTCGGGGAATCTGAAAACACGAGCGAGGTGCGGTCCAAGTCGTCAATTGAAGTCGACCAGATAGAAAGCTGTTATAAAGTCAGGGTTAAAGGACTATCATACACCTCTGGACTACTCCACTGGTTGGGCAAGGGTCGGACTACGAAACCACTATAAGAAGGGAAAACAGCAGCTGCTCCTAGGCAATCTCATTCGAAAAGAGTAAACGCACCCGAACTCTCATACCTGAGATCAGATACAACATAAAGTAAAGGTTAGGAAGCTTAAGTAAGTAAGAGAAAAGCTTGTTCTCCACCTAGGTATTTGTTAAATCATTCAACTCAAAAAGGGGAGGAGCCGAATTAAGGTTAAGTTCCCATTAGTATGCCAGCAGGGTGGGCAAGGTATAATCAAACAGAGGTCAGCAGCCAATAAGTAGAGAGTTGACTTCAAACTGTAGGAATAACCCCAACACAGGACTTGTAGTTTGAGCTGTAAACAGGACTTGTAGTTGGAGCTGTAAACGAGCTGTAAACCTGGACTACTACTAGTTGCAGGGCAGATAAAGGACTCGGATCCAGATCCTTATGAGGTTAAGTCGGCAGCAAGCGCAGGAAAAGGAAAGAAACTGTTTTCAAGGGACAATTAAGTAAGCTGCAGAATCAACAGAATCCGGGGAAGGTGAGTCGGAAATCGAACTAGCAATTATGTATTATGGACTATCCCTATTCATTGAATGCGCTAGACCTATACCTTAGACCTTGCCCACCTCTGTAGGAGAGTAAACACTATACCAGGTACCACCCGAAACAAGACTTGGAGACTCCACTAGGGATTCCGGATACTCTACTCAAGCTCGAACCATATTAGCATAAGAAGAAATTCCACGCTTTGAAGCTCTAAGTGAATGGCCTGTTCCAGTTCTTCTCGAGTATCATTTACGATAGAAGCCGGTAACCACCCTTACCCTCTTGCTCTTGAAACTAACTACTCCTGTTATTGTTCTCCCAGAATTCTTCTCCTCTTCTAGCTTTCCGTAGATATATCTGTATTGGGGTAGTGCCGGAGAACCCGAAAGAGCAGACAAACAAGCGTGGCGGAACCTTACTGAGCAGGATGTTAAAGCTGAAGGCGCTGACTTAGAAGAGCTGAATGCCGTGGTATATTATGCAGCATGGCAGGTACAAGCCTATATACAAGGGTTCAATGTATCCAACAATATTGCATTAACATACATGCAGAAGGAGACCTCCCAGCCAGCTGGAAGAGTGGATCTCATCTCATCAGGGTTAGGGTGATGATAGTATCTAAACTATTGTAGAGAGGAAGGTCCCCCTTCAGATTCATGGAGGAACTGTCGCTGCTGCCATTCAAACCATAAGTAAAACCAGAAAAAGGATTGGTCTTACAGGAGAGGTGGGCAAAATAGGAAGAGATTGAGAAGCTACCTATGCTTCCCTATTGTTAGTGAGCTTGTTACGCATTGAATAAAGATTGTAGGTATGACAGAGCAACCGAAGCTTCTGTAGACGCCAGGTAACTATTGAGGAATAGAATGGAATGAGTTGACAGAGGGGCTCATCAGTTATCCTTTAACCAGCAGCAGGGCTTGTTTCAAGAAGTCTTAGTTGACTCCTGTTTCATAAGAGGTAGCATAGAAGTAATAAGATAGGAGCAATAAGTAGATGAGGCTCCTCTCTCCATTTGTATACGTGACTTGGCTGATAGCAAATAGTATAGTATCGGAGTTACTGGCCTACTTGTCTGCTTTAAGATCTTTGTCCTGTGCCCTTAAGTCATTGGCTAAAGTGCAAGTGCCTGGGTTGGTGACTTATGAGTTTCATTCTTAGTTTCACTATTTTCCATTCTGAGTTTCATCTTTATTAGTTGACAGAGCCCGGTGAGCAAGTATACGAGGAGAGGTATGATAGTAGCCAGCTGCAATCGGGTCTTCAATTCCAGTTTTTGGGAGCTTAAACTTCGTTCGGGAACTAAGTTGGCAAGTAGTCAAGTTCGAATTTAACCAGTAAGTATAAGGTTATTCAGCAGTCAATCCTATTCCCTACCTATGACCTGTTTTTGGGGCCGCTCCTCTTTCTCATTACAAATCCAGTTTTTGGTAGCTTAAACTGTTTTCGTTCCTTTGTTCGTCCTCCAACTGAAGGCTCTGACCGGACCAAAGTAAACCAGTCTATTGTTCTTGTTCTAGAGACTTACCCTGTAAAGAGAAGAAATCGCCTCATCGCTTTGAGCCTGGAACTATAAAAGCATTTACTCTCCCGGGATTCCTCATTCAGTTTAGCCCAGGAAGACGAGGTATTGCCTATATCTCTATTTCCTATACGTTCATTTCTTCTTTCAATTGATGCCAATTCCAATTCGTTACTGAATTGTCTTCATCGCTTGGAGCAAGCGGAGCCTGGTCTGGGCGGTAGTAAGAGTTTAGGTTTCTCCATCCTATGATAATATTCCAATTAAGCAGCAACAAACATTGCCTCTAATCTGGTTTTCCATGAGCGAACCCTTAGACGTCGCCTTAGAGCATTTTTCCTTGTCTGGAAGTTCACTTACTTAAAAGATCATCTATTAGATCAGGACTTACCTTCTTCTCAATCCGATAGATCAGGACTTACCTTCTTCTCAATCCGAATCGAGCATACCGAGAACGACAGACACCTAAGCATGAAAACGAACCGCTTCGCAGCACAAACGCAGGCTTTCTTCAAACGATTGGAACAAGAATAGATAGGTTTATTGTCTCTCGATTGGAACAAGAATAGGTTGATTGTCTCTTGGAATCGTATTCTCGATGGATAATGGAGATATGGAGTTTTCCTCAATCAAAATAACTATAGATAGCCAATAAGAAACCTATCTTTCGACTTGACTCTAAACTTCTCTTACTCACCTTCGACATCTCATAAACATCTAACTTCGGGATAATAAACGTAAGGTAAACACCGAGCTAACAGCCGGTCAATCTTATTACTACAGACAGAGTAGGAATGACATAATGATAATCCTAAATCTTTGTTGGCTGCCGACAGATTCAAGGCATTCGAAAACTGGGGTTGGCTTCGCCCCGATCGTAATTGTAAACCTTCATTCGGTAAGATAGAGGGGATGCACGGTTCCATGGGGACGGGACCTCCCGCTTGGAGACTACATACAGGGAGAAAGATATAAAATGAAACCATAGAATTCGAATCTATAGAGAGTAGGTAATAAAAGGGGCAGCCATAGCTTCTTTCGGTCCATTTATAGAAATTATAGACAAGAGTGAAACGAACTCGCAGGACACCCGGGGGGAGTGAAGAGCTTGAGTGATGGGCACATGCTTTCTCCGTTTTATCAGTCCAAAGAGCGCATTCGAGAACAGTAACATCGGTAATCAAGTATAAAAGTCGACGCACTACATACAAAGATCCTATTCGAAAATGGATGTAGCTTAACGAAAGCCCAATGCTGTTAAGAACTCCATAGAATCTAAACCTAACTACCCTCTTAGAGCGTTACAAGGAATTTTGGGCCTGTAGTTGTTTGTCCCTAAGCTTGGTCGCAACTGTAGTATACGCTTGGCTGAACAATTAAATAGAATTAATCTATAGGAAGGAAGGTTCCGCGATTGAATTGAATGAAGGCAAAGAAATCTAACCAGCGAAGCAGCTACCTAAAGAACCTTTCTAATATGAATATGAATAAGGGAAGGATGAAGGATGAATATGAATAAGGGAAGGGCAACAGTTCTTTAGATTGACAATTAGAATAAGAGAAAGCGCTTATGACAGAAGAAAAAACCAGATGGGAAAGCTCTTCCAAATCAAATCAAACGACCGGGTGGCGGGCGGGAGCAGCAGAAGCATTGATATTAGCTTGGTAAGAGATGCTTGTATACCTATGCAAGTGGTATATAGCAAGGGACCAATGCATTAATCAAGAATAAGCAACCCGCGAAAGAATCACTTTTCAGGGAGCGGGGAAAGACGGATGGGTCCTACTCTATATAGGGAAAGAAGGATGGGTCCTACTCTATATAGGGAAAGAAGGATTGGTCCTACTAGAGATATCTATATAAGTGATTGAGAAGCGAAACTGCCTTAAAGTGGCTCTGTATGACCTTTAGGTAAGAGCAGGCCCCTAACTGTACCTTTCACGCTCGAAGGCTCTATGAAAGAAGGTACAACTACTAATTCCTATCCTATTAATACAAAACGGATAAGGGTTAGATTAGTTCCAAGTCATACTTTTAAAGCATATGCATTGGCGCGGCTCTCGACTTTCTGCTTTGATATATATATATATCTTTTCTTTCCTATCATTAAGATGTGTTACCTAACTCACTATGTCCTTTGTTTAATACCCGAGCGCTTGAATGGATGGAAAACCAACCAGTATTCTGCCCCCTCGAAACGTCTTTCGCTGACCGACCCTATCCACATTTAGGAATACCTGATCCAGAGATTAATTAGCGAATCACAGGGCTATGAGAAGCATGCCTTCACCTTCTTTCTTTAGTTCACATGCCTTCACCTTCTTTAGTTCATAGGGCTCTGATAAGCATGCCTTTATCCCTTCTTTAGTATTTAAAGTGTGTACCGAGTAGCTCCTATCAAGGGCTTCTAAGATTCCAGTAATGCCTGCGGGTACGAATGTAATGTTTACTAACTCTGGAAAAGATCACTGACGAGCTCAATCTCTAAGTGTTCAATTGTCAGTTTCATCCTCAGTATAAGCCTGTGGCAATTCTCATTTCTTCATGAAATAAAGTGTTTCTACTGGAAGTAAGTAAAGAGCGACTTATATGAGCCAGCGGATTCCAATTCAGCTGTGGCCGGTGCGCTAAGAAAGTACTCTTGTAACGCGTTGGATGCCGATCAATCTAATTATGCTGTGGAGGGAGAGAAACAAGCTTTGCGCCGGGCAAGCAATAAGTTAGGATTAGGAAAGGTGCGGTTCTGTTCTAGCTTTAGGAGAGCGAGATATGAATAGCTTTCTCTTTGGGTGCTCAAGTAAGGTAAGGTATCAATCAATTTAAAACGTAGGAAGCAATGCTCTGCTTGGTTACGCACGTATAGCAGTGGAACTCCATTATCTTATATTTTGTATGATGTTGCGCTAACGACTGAAGCTAGAAGATGTCCAGGAGAGGGCTTTTACTCTATTATATACTAGATGCTAGGCGAGAGAGTGTAGTTCTGTCAATGAGAGAAGAAGCTCCATTCCAGAAGCAACAGATGAAGCAGTGCGAAAGGGCCAAGCCAAGGAACTACGTATGTGACAGAGGCAAAGAGCCAAGCTACTACCCGGGTTGGGAGTTTTGTTCCACGCCCTCCTTGTTAAGTCTTTTCAGCAATAGTTGCTGTTCGCTTCTTATAGTTAATATAGTTGGATGCACTGGCTGGTACGCTAACTGTTCCTTTTCTACTAGATGTGCAGGACCTTACCCGTATTCCTATGTCCTTGTTTGATGCTAATAGTTGTCGTTTTCCGTCTTGTTAGCTATACGGCTACTCTGTCTAATGTGGGCCCCATATAATACCTTAACTCTCTATTCCCAGTTCAATCTATTTGTGGGAGTGTTTTAATTCTGATATTCTTAATACATTGGTATTAGTAGCCTTTGCCGGTATTCTCGGGTTTAGTTCCTTTACTTACTTGTCTGCACCGCACTGAGTCTTGCTTAGCCGAGTAAACTACTCCCTTTATTGATACTACTAAGTCAAATCCTTCTCCCTTCGTCCACCTGCCCATTCAGGTTTTCCTGTCTCTCATTCTCGTACTTACTGCTTAAAGCCCTAGAGCTATATATACAAAGACTGTAGACTTACCACCCCTACTATTCATTCTTGATTTACTACTTGAGAGCGTTGCCGGGCCAAAACCATGTCTTTTTTTCTTATACTTATTTGTTCCGTTCTGTAATTAAAACTTGTGAGTTTTTGTATTGCCTCCATTCTTTCAGTCCTATACCGATTAGTTAAATCCTTCCTATCCACCCAGATCTAATGGATTGAGTTACAACTTCTGTCTTTGATTCTAATAGAGTGGTGATTATTGTTAGATGTGCTCTAGAGTACCCGAGTGGGAAATAGGTGAAACTAAAGAATGCAAGAAGGGCAGTTTCAGTTGTCAACAAGGGAATAGGTATGGTCAGAATAAGTAAGGCTTTGCATTTAAGGTGAACAAATAAGGATCTGGTCGGTGAGTAAGATTCAGTACCTGCCCTGTTATTCTATATTCCTAGGTTGCTTCTTGTTGGCAGTGATTCCATTCTGTCTTATAGAAGGTTGATTCTGACTTGACTGCCTTAAATTCGCGATATTTTTTAGTATCAATACATAGGTCAATAGGTGTTATCAGTCCCATAGCACATGGGTTATATCTATACACTGACCTTCCCGAACTACACCTCCCAACTTACCTTCCAGAACGAACTAGACCTAGCATTCATCATAGAAAAAACGGACTATACCTAGCATTCTCATTTGTTTTGTATAAAACATATATCTTAACTCGCGTAACACATGCTATTCCTGCTATTCCCTGACTTACCCAAAGACGTAACACATGCTATTTCCTTACTGATCCAATGAAAAGAAGGAGGCCAAATACCTGTATGAAAAGAAGGAGACTAATGCAGTTAAAGAGCTGTAAAGAAGGAGTCAATACAGAAGATAACTTATTAGTAAAAGAAGAAAAGCAGTCAACCAATATGACCTCGAATCCGTAGTTAACCTCCGAGTCTCCTACTTATAAATTCGCTTGCCAATCTGGCATTCCCCGCTCATAGGCTTACTTTACTTGTTTTTGGCCTGTAACTAATAACTTATATTCTTTAACCAATGCATCGGATCTCCTTGCTTTGATTCTGACTTCTCTGAGTTGACTTCTGAAATTGGTTATTGCTACTGTGACAAGTAAACTCAATTCTTCAAATCATACTTTTACCCCCTATAGAGTTTTCAAGAAAGGTCACTCTGGCTGGGCAAGAGGATAGTCTAGTTTTCGGGCCTCCATAATAAGTTGCAGAAGAGAATCTAGTACTTCTGCAGCTGCTAATGAAGTTTCTGTAAACTTGAAGTTCAGTTTTCGAGCTCCTTGTGATAGAGTGAAAAAAGCCCTGCCCTTCAATGTGAGTATCCTTCTGTTCGCCCTGTTCTAAAGTCACCAGAAGCACGATCAAGATCAGATGCCGAATCGACAATCTGCTTGTTTCTGACTTGTTTCCCTTAGACACAAGCACTCTAACCTATACCTCTCCTTACAACAAGGGAAGGAGCAACAGCGGAACCCTAACTCACTGACGCCACTGATACACTTTTTTCTTTACTTTATATCCTTGCGCCTGCACATCCTAAGAAATACTATTTTAACCACTACTTGGGGCCAGGCCAAAACAGGTTAACTCAAAACTCGGTAAAATACTCCTAAACTTGTTTCGTTGCTCGTCTAGTAGTTGCCCCGGATTGAGAGTTTTATACGCCCCCACCCCAGATTCAAAGACT
This sequence comes from Musa schizocarpa, assembly GCA_900464855.2. Lineage (NCBI taxonomy): Eukaryota > Viridiplantae > Streptophyta > Magnoliopsida > Zingiberales > Musaceae > Musa > Musa schizocarpa. Next base: position 565,266 of record LR890030.1, read on the forward strand.
TCTGATCACAATAGGAATCCGCCAGCCTGCAGTATCATAGCCAGGTCAAGTTCCGGAGACTGCCCTTTACTATTCATTTGGTCAAGGAGAAAGTTTAGTTCAATCAATAGTAGAAGATAGAATACTTGGAATCCACTGCTGCTAGAGTTGTCGATGTAGACTTTATTCGCCCCCCAAGAGTATAGTATGTTCCCCTCTATGCTGATTCTCTTGGAGACTGGGATTAAACTCATTAACTTCACTTTGATGCTTGTGGTTGGGGACCACTACTCGGTTTGTTTGCCCTTCGCCTTCCAGTCCTTTCTTACCCACTTCCTTTAGCCTTTACTATATGAAGAATAGAAAGAGTTACGAAGAATAGAAAGAGTTGATAATTCGTCCGAGGGCTCCTTCCTTCTATTAAGTGAAATTAGAAAAGTAGTGCTCTTAATTCAGAAATGACCCATTCTTTCATTCTGGCTGTCAACCCTCTATCCACTCTAATTATTCAGTAAATTCCATTGGTTTTATTACTGAACACATGGGTTATACGCCGATTCCACTCTGGCTCTATTCCTAGTTTACAGTTCCATTTCCCTTCAATACGAGGTAAAGGAAGAAGAAAAATCATAAGAATCGGAAGGATCAGCTGCAGTATCAAGTGTAGTTCCAGCGGTAGAATCTGCTGTGTGATATCTTGGTGTTGTCGACTAATAAGCTGGATCCATAGAAGTCACTGAATACTCGACTGGGGAGGGGTTCGAGTTTAATATTTAACTCAAGAGGATGCTGGATCAGGCGAGGAAGCAGGTTCAAATCAATCTTATTTTCATTAAGCTTAAGCAAGCAAAGGGAAGGTCAAGCTAAGCACCGAACCTAGATGCCGACATTGGTGATGAAAGGGCAGAAGCTAGTAAAGTTTTGGACATCTGATCTGGTCTACTTTACAAGCACATCGGGTGCGGATTCTCTTACTGCTGATTCAGTTGTCGACAACACAAGAAAGGAACTTGAGGATTCTCTTGCACCTCGTTCGAGGAACTAGAGCGGGACAAGAGGTTGACGCATATATGTGAGTTGGGCTGATTTCGAGTCGTTTAACTAACCTATGCCCATGTGAAACTATGCTAACGCTGAGGAGTTATATTTGTTCTTAAAGGAAGCAAGCAACAACGGGTAGATCCAGATCCTCGCTACGTGGGTAAATAAGTGATAGCGCAACGAGTAGAGAAATTGGACTGTAAACTCGAAACTCAGTAAGTGCCGAGTAAAGCTGGAATTGAACATTGAACTGACCCCCGGAATTGAACATGGAACTGTAACCAACTCCCGTTAGCCAAAAGAATGATAAAACTATACCAGACCCCGAGCGCACTTATGAACTTAGCACTAATAAAGAAAGACCTCTCTCTCCACGACCTAACGCTTACTTAAAGATTAAGACTTAAACACAAGCAAGGGTCGATTACATTGAGCTATAGCACCGAACCTTGACTTTTCAATACTAGCTAAGAAAACGAGACTTGCCGTTACTTTGAACTCTAACGCCGAGAAAATGGGAATTGAAATTGAATCTGATCGAGCGCCCTGTACTGTAAAGTAAGTTTATTTATTCTTGCTTGAACGCTTCCTTGCCAGTAATTGATTCAGATGGACCTGCTGATTATTAAGTATACTTGACTGTAACTTCACCTTCAACAGCCGATTATTAAGTAGACTTTACTGCTCCTGCTGAAGATCCATCCTATGATTCAATAAGCACTTATTATTCTATATTCGACTAAACTCATTGAACAACTTGACCGTTAACACTTGTTCTTGTTGGGCCTGGACTAGAGTAAGAACACATTCAGAAGTCGCACGTCATCTTATTCAATAAGCACAGAAGCTGCTACACTGGAATAGGTAAAGGAATTTAAGTCAATATTGTACATTCTATGATCCATTCAAAAGCTTTAAAGATTAGAGATAGACCTGACGCAAGGAGATATCGCACGGAAAGCAAGATTAGGTCTTTCTAATAGATCTTTCTTTTACTTGCCGAAACTTCTGATAGAGGCCTCTATCAATTCTCATATTATTGTAACCCCCTGAAGAGCTTAAGAAAAGAAAAAGATGGCCATAGAAGGGAGATCCTAGCCAGAGAAGAGCAACAGGAGCTATATTCACGGAAGTTTAGTATGCATGAAAGAGTAAGATTTGTATTCTATTCTTTGATTGGATTGACATCCCAAACAGATGTAGGAAAAGAGGAGGAAGCAAACATAGCTAGCTCACGAAAGAAAAGAAGAATGCAATGGAGCGCCAACTATTGATATATAACTACTAACTATTGATAACTTACTAATAAGGAAGGGCACATCCGCTTTTGAATAACTATTGATAACTTACTAATAAGGAAGGGCACATCCTATTTTTCTCTGTATGTGGATGGAGAGTAGTACTGATCGACAGGAAGAGCTCACTGATTTAGAGTTGTACTGATCGACAGGAAGAGCTCAAATGAGTAATCGGAAAAGCAGAAGTAACAGCTTTCGGACTTACTACTCTTTGACACTCCTCTTCTCTGAAAGCTTTCGGACTGACTCTACTCTTTGACACTCCTTTTCTCAGTATTAGTACAAAATTGAAGTCTTATTAGTGAATAGTAGGAAGTAAGTCTGATTAGTGAGAAGTGTGGGGCAGGAGAAATCTCTTTAATCACCCAAGACGAGATATTCGCATTAGCGGAAGGAGGAGAGCGAAGAGAAGAGATAGATAAGCACTTAGCAAGCAGCTTTCCTTATAACCGAAGTAATCTATGTGACCAGCTTCAAAGAAAGCAAACAAAGAGGGCAGCTCAAGGGGATTGAAGACCAGTGTACGAAGAAGGAAAATAAACACATTTTCTGGTCATTACCCTAATAGTGTCATTTTCAGGTCATTACTCTAATAGTGTATAGTGGAAAGACCCATCTGAGCTGTGACAGTCTGGTTTTTTACTCAACTAAGAAAGACGGAACAAAGTAACTCTCGGCTACTTAGATGTGACTCTCGTCTACTTTGATCTTACCTGAATAAGGGGTCAGTGTTTCTGGTGGCAACTTTAGGTCTAACCAAGTAGTTCTGTATCTGAGCCTACCTCTTCTCTTTGCCCGGGTAAGAAGTCTGGCTGGTTGCAGGCTGCGCTTTATTGAAAGCTGGTTGAGTTCGCTCCAAGTCGACTCGCTTGCGCTTTAGTTTCTTTTGGTTCCCAGTGCCTGACGAAGCCCTTTTCTAATTGGAGACCGATAAAGCTTTAGTTTCGCGGATAAATGACTCAAAAAGCTTGCTAGAGAATTCCCCGCTTTTTCCATTTCAAGTGTCTGTTCTATTTCTCTTTTCGTAAGGGAATGGAATTCACAACACACTGACTGCGATATAGACTATTGGGGGCTTTCCCTACCTACGTTGACATTGGTCCCGACTGAGAGCCTACCCCTTACAGATTATTCTGCACTCCTTGCTTGTGTAAAAGATCTTTATAGCCTTCAACCTTCTGGTCAACATATGTACAATGGGATAGAAGTGTTCCCTACTCACTGAAGGGATAGAAGTGTTCCCTACTCACTGAACTCATCGAAAGACCATTTTATGCCTTACTTTATTACTTAATAATAATAAGAGTAATAAATCAAATAAGAAATAGAAAGAGAAAGCCCGCGGCATAAGAGAAAGAAATCAGAAAGCCCCCACCTTCACAAGCTCGCAATAACTGAACGAAAGCCCGCTTCGCTTATACTAAAACTAAAACCATGGAATTCCTGAAATCATTCTATAGAAATATTTCAATAAGCTAAGATGGCAGCAGCCTACTGAATGGAAGCCAATCCTCGATATATATAGGGTAACTTTGATACTATGGGTCTGGGGGGTTCAATTCTTCTCCAAGACCAGATGGTAAGGCAAGGAACTGATTGAACTTGAGGAGAGGCCAGAGATTCTTATCTTATTCCCCGGCTTTTTAATTTATGGAATGATGTGACCTTAATACGGAGCTGCGAACTAAGATTGTGCCCACCATTATTGGCAAAGCTGCGGAGTTATTAGACCTTGACCCTTCTTTTGCCCTTGTAGACCCCTTTGCCCTAGTAGAGACCCCTTGAGCTTACGAACTCCTTACTTATTACTGCTTACTCTGAGGCAGAGGCACCGATCGTTATCTAGACTCACTTTCTTATTTATTTCCCGGAATCCTTTACCTCCACTTAAACTATAGGACCACCACTCATTATCTACTCAAGTGAAGCAAGAGGACCACACCACTCATTATCTACTCAAGTGAACTGAGTGTCTAACATAGTGAAACAAAGTCACCAAACAAACTAGCAACGCGCTAAGAGAGTAGAGTACTTTAGTATAGCGTGAGGCTGCCGATATTCTATATTCAAGGAAACAATGCTTTGTGAAGTTACTTTCTTTTATTAGTTGCTAGGTAGATTAGATTCAATTAAAGGCTGTAGGCAGAGTGCTCACTTAGTAACCCTTTCATTCAATATCAAAGAAAACGAGTAACCCTGTCATTCAATATCAAAGAAAAGACAACTTCTCTAAGTGCGGAACCTATAACCGCACAAAACGACAAAGCTCACTAACACACCCGCTCACTCAAGTAAGTAATCAGACTAACGCGTAAACAAGCTTAGTCTAATGGAGCAGCTCGCCGACCGGAATAACAAAGAATGGAATTGATCGTTACACATATACGAAGTAAGTAAAAGCACCTGAACCTAACTACTTACTCTCGGGGCTTGTTCTTGCGCAAGGGCTTGTTAAAGTTGATTTAGCTACCTTCTCCACTAGGGCAAACAAAACCACTGATGTCTTTGGAGCCTATAAAGCATATTCTATAAATGATAGTAACAACCCTTCTGACTCTACTCAACAACTAATGCACTCTGCTCTGCCCGAAACTCCAATAAGGTGCGTTAGTGCAACTACGCATTAGCACTTAGGCTTGTGGAATTGAGTCCAAAAGAATCGAAATAGAAGCTAGGCACCAGGAAGTCAGCGTTAGCACTTAGGCTTGTTTGCGCCCAAGTCCTGTGTACTAGGGCAAAAGAACGAGTCATTAGGTAAGGTGTAGATATTACATCTGTGGGTAGCTCTACTCTAGAAGCAACAGGCAAGGCCTATATTCTATTCTTGCACTCCTTTCTAAAAGCCCTTGTGGGTAGCTCTACTCTAGAAGCAACGCAACTGTGCCCATCTTCTATTCTTGCACTCTCTTCCATTCTTGCACTCCTTTCTACAAGCCGCCCTTGCGCTAACTTATGCCATTTGTTTCCTTCGGGGTGCGCCTATGCTATGATATTTGTTATTGAAGAACAAGCTACAGTGCAAGTTCGCTTTGTAGGTAAGTAAGCTGTTATAGCAGAGCCAGCTGGAAGCCGTTTTGTTAGGGAAAGCAATAAGTGAGTTTCTAGTGTTTCGCTGCTAAGTTAGTAAGCAGTTAGGCTGTTAGGTGGAGCAATATAGTTGTCCTTCCTTTTTCTTCAATTCCAGGCGTGAGTAAAGTCAACAGTCAGGAGTATTTTTACACTCCTCTATAACTATGCTAGATTACATTTGATTCATTCCGTTGCACATTAGCTTATTGTTGTTGCGGGCGGAGTGGGGATAGTTAGTACTCGATAGAAGCTGGAGCATAAAATGGAGAATCAGCTGTGCTAGCTACCGATCAAGATTAAGAAATCACTTTTCTGTTACTCTGGTGTTACAGCCTATAACTCATAAGATGGTGTTGCAATAAGATCAGATGACCCTATAACTCGCTTAACTCTAACTCAACTTGAGGAAAGGAACCAACAAACTAAAACAAATGGCCAAGACACTACTACACCCGCAAAACGAGAAAAGAGCTCAACTAGTGAAGTTATTACACGACGTTACCGAGTCTTGTTTTTATGGCTTACGCGAGCGGGGGTTGGTTAGGTACCCATAAAAGTGATCCATATCTATTATACCTAGCTCAATCTTCTGTTCATTCTGACTTGATAGTTGAGTCTCGTATAGATCCCTATTGGTAAATTCTATGGTAAAGAAGAAGATAAAGCATCAGCTGTGACTTGTTGTGAGAGTTTCAGGTGAGGAATAAGGATCAAACTAAGGTGTTGTCGAAAGTAAGTCTTTAGTGCCAAAGTGAGCTTATGAATGTGTGCTGTTCGAGTTGAGTCTAGGAGTAAATGCAAATAGTTTGATGCGAGGTATCTTATAGCTTCTCTGGTTCCGGGTTAACTAATAATTGCTTGTTCCTCCCCTCGCACTGTTTCTTTTCTATCTTCTCTGGTTCCGGGTTAACTCCTATGTGTAGTTTTCAATTGTCTTTGTTTAGTCTCTGAGTCTACTACTTTTCATTCTAATTCTACCGTTAAGGTCTAATAAAAGTACGGCATCTAATGCATCTAGGTATGTAATATCTAGCTCATATCATTCTTTAAGTCTACTTTCATTGATTAGCCTCTGCTTTTTATATTTCTTTTGCGGGAACTCTCATTCAAACAGTTAATTTCACTTTAGCTACTACAACAGAACACTTTAGCTACACATTATAAGTGTCTTTACGGAGTTAAAGGCTTTCCCCTGAAGTCGGGTGCTTTGCTTTTGTTGGTTCGGTAATTGGCTTTACCTTTGCTTAGTTGTCGTATAAAGAATTTCCTAGCTACAGACCATGGAAAGTAGAACTAGGGTGGGTCAAGAAGGAACACTAAAAGAAAGAAGTTAACTAGTTAGTGAATGTTATGACCAATCATCTGGAATTAGGCAATAAGCTATAAGTAAGTAAACTCAGATCTTGCCCCTATCCCTAATAGTAATATAAGAATTTATTGAATATAGTAGGTAGAAGATACAATTCAATACCCGAGTTGAGGTTGGCAGCCAAGCTTAGTCGTAAGACACAAACACAAGAATCGGACAGAAACATATAATAACTATAGTGCTTCAGAAGAAGAAAGTCAAAAGAGTTACTAAACACTGGAAGAAGGGTAGGCAAAGTAGAATCTTTGTCCTAATTTAGGTGCCCCTCTAATTAATGGGCTTAAGTCAGGTTACAACCCGTAAGAAGGAGAGTCCCGCTCGAGTAAGGTGTTGTGTGTGTTGGCGAAAAAGAGTTTTTAAGGGAGTTCATTACTAGGGAGTTCAAGAGTTATGTATTTGATACAGAAGCAGGGCCAAGCTTAGTCTCATGTTGCGCAGCAGGAGCTCAATCCGAGATAGTAAAGGCGATACATAATAAAGTACGGGTGAGGAAGCTGGGTGTTGTACTTGCTTTGATGCGAGGTGTAAAAAAATTAAGTATCTAATAGAAGCTTATAAAAGAGAGAATGAAAGTTAGCCAGAGGAGTGGTCTCATAGAATCAGTAACTACCTAACCATAGGCTCCTTCTTCCCTTAACTGCTATGCCCAGTACTTTAGAAAGACTTACTTGCCAGTTTCATCTGTATTTTTTTAGTAGAGTTGTCCGGGTTCATCAGACTTGACTTCAGTACACCGCACTACCCTTCCTTGCCAAGTACGGACTTATAATGAAACAGAAAACCAACTAGACTACAGCTAAGGTATATGTTATTAGGCAAAAATTCATATTAGAAGAAACTTTCGATAGCGCCCCTTAATGGGGAAAATGTCCATTCAATTAGAAGAGCTGCCCTACCGCCATTAATACAGAACTCGCTAACAACTCGTACAAATACATTATTATTAGTTTCCGAAGACAGGACTTAGTCATAACGAGTTATAATGCATTTATTTGTTGCTATGCTTTTGTAGTATACGCTTGGGAGTTGACAGATGTAGAGGAGCATAAGAAAGTTTAGTTTGAAAGTCAGGATCAAAACCAGGTTCATAAGCAATATCCGGCGAGGAAGCTGTTTCAACAGAATGCAGTAGTTTCTAGTTTAATCCCTTTTAAGTAGTCGTCCTGTTTCATAAGTATTAGTTGACTGAGTTAGATTAGATGAGAGCCGTAGTTTTAGGAGAAGAATTAAGGTCTCAAACGGAGGATAAAAATGTGGAAAACCATCGAACAGGAGCTGTACAGTACTACCTGGCCTGGCCTCTCCTTCAGACTTAACAGCTTACTTGGAAGAACAGCTTCTCCCTCTTTGGAAACTACTTCTTATTCTATTGTGGACAACACCTAGACTTGAGACTTACACATGAGAAAGAGGAGATGAGGCTTCGGCTTCTATATGAAGATCTTGAAAAAGCTTATTCTAAGGCTAGTCACCCCATACGCAGCTAGGCACCAGTGGATTTGATCTGAAGTAAACAAATCATGAGAATGAAACAACGAACAAAGAGACTAAGACAACGGCTACTCGGACTTCAACCGGTGCTCCTCGATGCTGGTGGTATCGATTCTCTTTAGCAGTAATCCTATATATAGAGATTCTAAATTAACCTCTATTTTCCCCTACTATTTGTCTACTGAGTTGGTATACGGGAAATCTTTGTTGTTTATCATTGACTTAAGCTATTCTTACGGTGTTAAGGAAACTCTATTCTTTAGAAAGAACCTACTCGCTTCACCACCCTATGCCTCTGCGCAAGAGGGCAGTGGTGCTCTGAACCAACCGAAGTGGGTGCTCTGAACCAACCTTAGGGCTCTCTTTCTTGCCTACCCATCTAAAAGTCCTCATCTGAGACCCTCAATCTTCTAGTAATACATGCCATGTTTTTTCCCCCCGTTTATGAAGTTTGGGTACTAAATGAAAGATTTGACATAAACCGAGAAAAGTAGTTAAATAGTGCCCCTGATTACCCTATTCTTATGATTCCACTTTCACCCGTATCTTCTAATTCCGCACCCCTACTCGGCAGCATCAGATATGGCCGTGCATTCTTAACCCTATTCTTCTAATTCGAAACCCCCACTCGACAGAGTTATTCAAATTGAGAGGGCCTCTTACCTAATTCTCTGTATTGTTCCTGGCATTCGCTTCACCCAGCTATCCAGGTAATTATCCACTCCCCGCTTCCAAGTAAGTACTTTCTTCTTCTAATTTGAATGTATCCAAGAGAAATAAGCATAAGCTAGAGTAGGAACGGGGGCAAGAACTCCACTTTCCACTGAACCTCGAACTGGATTACTACGCCAGACTTGAGAACTACAAGAACCAGAACTTAACCAGATCACTACACCTCTGATGGAACAGGACGACTACTACTGGAACGACTACTGGAACTACTACTTGGACTACTACTTTGACGGAGCTGGACGAGCTGGACTTGACTTTCTACTATAACAGGATACTTTACTTTTACTTCGAGGTGGCACCAAAAGCAAAGAAACGTGTGTAACAAAGAAAAGAAACGAAACTCGCTTACCACTGAAAGATCCCTCTACTATTGATTCTAGAGTCGATGTCTACTTTCCATTAGTTCAGAGGTTATACGGATCCCTTAGCACAGAGGTTCTCCATAAGACAAGCGGATAAGCCACTTATAGGGTGAAGTTCACTATTGATATTTCACAGCTACTGAGGAAGGTTCCGGTCCAGGTCCAATCAGGAAAGTCTCTAGGGCTAAAGTCTGCTACCGGGAAACAGCTCCTGACGCCATGAATAGTAGTTGCTTGTCTGATGCGAAAAAGAGGAGAAATTGACCTCGCCTGTAGTCACTTTGGGGGGGATAACCTATGTTTGGCTATATGCTCTACGGATCCAAGACTTCTGCTCCTTGCCTTTTATCCAATGGGGAAGGTATACACTCAAAATGCACTATTTCATAACTTCTGTTGTTTTATGGTCAATCACTTATGAAACTCATCAACTTGCCTTATAATGAATTTGAGCCTATAATCTTTACCCTATTGCTCTGCTCTGTCAACAATACCTTAATTCTTATCCTATCACTCAGGCTCATCTACTAGCAAAAACTGGCTCCTCCACTTCAATCCTATTTCTTAACTCTTTCACTCCCTAGTACAGGCTCCTGCCGCCATGAATACCTGACTTGCTCATAACAAAATTAGAACATATTCTTTTTTGTCTGGCGTTTGTAGTCGTTGCTTGGCTGAAGCGCTAAGTGGAGAATTTCCTGTTCTAGTGTCTAAGTCTGCTCGAGTGGAATCCCTTGTTTAAGTATAAGATGCTTGATAAAGTCTGTTAGCTGCCCTAGGAAAGTGAAGTAAGTTAAGGGAAAGAATCAGTAGATAACTCCCCCAGTATGAGAGCTATTCTTTGATTCCAGAAAACTGGGCCTTGCCCCGGACGGTTGGGTTTACAGTGTTGTTGTTTCTGAACTTAAAGTAAGCAGTCAGGTTAAACTATTAGTTGCCGTTCATAAGTGTCTTTGTTAGCGCGGATCAATAGAGAGTACTGGTCTGGATGCCCTAAGTTCAAGAGTGGCATTTTTCGGTGTTGGCTTGGCGGTTCAACAAGTCGAGGCCTATATAATCTGGCTTGCTCATACCTGCTCTGGCTTATTCTTATTTCTCTTGGATACATTCGGTTAATACAAGATAAGAGAGGCTCAAAGAGGACTCCCAAAGAGTTCGTACTAGGGTATGCTGGTTTACTTACTCGTTTGATTCCAATACTCGGGCAGGCTGGTATCATTCCAATACAAGTGAAGGGGGTAGTTCTTGTCGGCTTGGCTCCTACTTCTGAGTGCAATTCCTTATCTGTTGCCAGCAGGGTGAAATGATTTGTTCTTCAAGTTGAGAGGCAAGGTAAGCAGTGAAGTCAGAAGGAGAGTTCGGGTCGGGTGAGTTTAATTCTGAGTTGAATCCCTAGTTAAGAGAGAAAAGATGCTATGTGTTTGTAGTAGTTACTTGGCTCTGGATTATTTTCATTTCTTCTAATTTTATTCATCGGGGTTGATTAAAGAATTCCACTCATATGAGTTCCCCCATTCTCTGCAATAGGGTAAGTAAACTAAACTCTTTATAAATCAACTAATAGCTTCCCTTTCTTAATCGACAACACAGTAAACTCCCTTTCCATACTGACTAATTTCCCCAACCCTACCTCTAAGAAGTGCTTCCCTTGAAGACCCGCTCTAATACATGGATAAGGAGAAAACTGGGGAACTGGCAATTCTGTGGTCTGGTCTAGTTTCATCAGTAGCTGAGGCTTCCAATGAGGTATAGTATCCGAGACAGTGAAAGAAGTTAGGTGAAGAATTGACCGTAGCCAGTGGTTGTAGGCTTTGACTCCCTTCCTTAGCTCCCGAACACAGGACTTTCACACGAAACTTCCCTAGCGACATACCTAGCTGCACTGCTATCGGGCCTAGATGCACTGGTTGGTGTCTTGGGTTTACTAGCTCCACTCTTTGGCTACCTCGTTTAAGCCTTTGACTCCCTGGAGATGTATTCAGCGGTAAGTGAGTTCAGACTAGTGGTCAGTGGTTTGATTCTGAAACTACCTATTGATTCAGAGTAGCTATAGTCTAGTTCTGGTAGGTAGTTGTTTGATTCTGAGGTAACACCTATAGTAGCGGGGGATCGGTGGTCTAGTCTAATTACTTTACTATAGCATCGGAGGCCAAGCAACGACTAGTGGGAATAGTTTCATACCGACCCTAGTTTCATCTGGAATGGAATCCTTAATAAAGATAGATCCAATTTATATGTCATTTTATAGGCGTCTAGTAGTGACTTGCCCTATCCAAATATCTCTTCTTATATTATATGATAGGAAAACGGATGAGACTCTGAATACCAATACTCGGGCAGGCGGGTTTCATTATTACTTGCCCACTGGCCCACCTCTCCTATGGCTCTGTGAACTGTAGTAGCTTGGCCCTTCCCGCTTCTAAGCCAACAAAGATCTATGACCTAGCATCAAAGCCTTATACTTACTGGGTTGCATTCCGACTTCCCTTGTTTTAATAAGATATGATTTAGAGGCCCTTCATACAAATTACTTGACTTTACTAACTAAAGGCAGAGGCTGCAGAGGCAGAGGCACGGTTTGTTAGATAAGGTATCAACTTCTTCGGTCGGGGCGTAGAAAGCACTTGATAACAACACGTAATAACTAATGGTTTGATTACTAGAGCGGCATACAATCTGTTCCCTAAAACATGGAATCTCAAGCATAAGCATAAGATCTTATCTCCAACTCCTGAAGTAGGGTTTCACAGGACTACTATACTGGTTGGGGATTCCACTTCACCTGTGTAGCGTTATCAGGGAGGCGCTCGAACAAATCAATTCTGGAATGAGTTTATTAGCACTAGATTCTATGGGGTAGCCTAAAACTTTACTACTTCCCACCCTCTGGTTTGTAACTAATCCTTTCACCCCTCTGTTCAACTTGAGGAATAGCCTTCTTGGTCCGTTGCTGGAACTTAACTATGTTCTACCATAATTCCCTTCCTAATGGATACATACGAGAGTCAAGAGCCCAATCAAATAGAAAGGAAGCTGCCGAAAACAGGACTTACCGCAATTAGTACATCTATAGAATTAGTCACACTTACCGCAACGAAGGCATCTATTGTAATAACTTCTACATGACTGTTACTTGCTACCGCTACACATTAGTAGTGTATTGGCACACCTAAGCTTGGTCGCAACGTTAGCCGTCGCTTGGTCCGCAACTTTTCTTGCAATGCAGCTACTTTTCTCGGTCCCTCTCGTCTGGTTGTCCTCGGTCTCAGAGATTCATAGATCGAGATAGAAAGGATGGGTTTACTGCTGATTGATTGATTGAATTGATTCATAGATCGAGATAGAAAGGATGGGTTTGTAAGCTGATTGAATTGATTCATAGATACTACTTTATGCATCTAATTAATTCCAGGATTGGTTCATTATAACCACTTGATCGACAGAATTGGTGGGAAGAAAGAAGTGAGTCGATAGCTCCCATCGTTCCAAGGTTCTAAGGTCTGGATCCAGGGTAAAATAAGAATGTTTTGCTAATGATGCGGCCAAGGACAAAAAGAATGGCCATTTATTTACTAAAGATCTAAATAGGGGATTGATTGCCGAGATCAAAATTGGGTGATTCTCCGCTTGGTGAAAAACCTTACTTCAAATAAGATAGGAGAGACGAGGCGCCAACAACGTGGGATTTGACACCCTTCCCCTTAGTCTGAATCCCAATCCAAGATGGGGGGCAGCAAAAAACGAATCTTCTTCTCCAGTAATCCATAAGATTTGACCTTTCTCGGAAATACCTAAAATTAAGGATTGGTGAGAAACAAGTATATAAAACTCCTTTCCTCTCGAGATACGCTTCACCAGAACAAAGAGACTCCACTCATTTGATATAGCCTTCAACATGCCACTCATTTAAGAGAATGACCTGCTCTTTGATTCTCTCATCTGTAATGGGCTTTGTTCCCTTTTTTACTGATTGCTAAGAAATGACTATTATTACCTTAGTCTGGTACCGAAAGTGTTTCCAGTCCCGCGGGAGTACCACAGATATCATTCGGTCTATCTCAGATAAGTATATAATATTAATGAATATCTCAGCTAAGTATATATTAACTATGCTTAATAAACCAGGCCCTACCCCTTTTTTAATTGCACAGCACTTTCCTTATCATCAACTTTCTTTTCCAAATCCAGAATCCAAAAGATGGAGCATATCCATACCTTTCTTTTCATTAACAAAAGGCTTTCAGCACCTTGATTTGGAAACCTTTCTCTATGGAAAAAACCTTAAAGGAAATCCAGATCGAGATGATAGATTCTCAAAGGTTTTATTAGATATCCCATATTTCCAACCTTTAAAGCAAAAAGCATATGAACAAGCACAAAAAGAAATATCCATAATGTAATTCAAGATTCGAACGATGGCCTCAGAGACCAGCAAGCTCATCTTTCTTACGACTATAACGAACCATTGCCAATACTTACCAAAGTCTCTGCAGGTAATGAATCTCTTGGATTGCTCCTACTCTTACTGTTTTATTCACTTCTACTGCTCGAATGGATTGCTCCTACTCTTACTGTTTTATTAACATCTCCTGCTCGAATGGACGAGTAGAGTCGTATAGTTTGCCGGCCGGCTAGGTAATTACAGGTGCGGGTTTCGCAGACATAGTATAAGGATATGGGTATGGATCAAGGGCTGGCCTCGCGTGTGAGTGACCAAAGCCAGCCGATCGATGGGTTCCAATGTGAGTTCAACGGTTAGATGCGTCTTCCGTTGGCAAGAGAATGATTTCTCCGATATTTACCATCCATCCGCGAGGTACCAGTTGTTAGGGTATCTCTTGGAAACCAACATTTTCCAGTGTACCAAATAGTGGTCGAATCAACGGTTTCAAAAATCTACAAATTATTACCCGCGGGAATGCCTCGCTTTTCCATATGAATGAATGAAGAGCTCTTTTTTCATCTTACAACCGCGAGCGCTCTATAGTATTTCAAGGGTTTTATATGCCTTTGAGTCATCAGAAGAGCGTACTGGTTCCGCCGACTGGGCTTGTTCCAAAAGTGCTATTGTACCCGACCTTTACCAAACATTGGTCAAGAAGACCCCCAGTCAGTTGGGGCTGGTTGGCCTAGAATGTTTCCTTCTTTTATGTTGACCTCGGCTATTCACGAACTCTTGTCAGAGCCTTCAATGAAGAAGCACTTTGTATCTGTCAGAACCTTAAATGAAGAAGCACTTTGTAGGCCATTTCGAAAGCTTAGTTGAGTCGTACGTAGACTAACCTTGTAATAAATTCAGATACTCATCCGGTTCCGCATCTATATCTTGCTAATCCAATGGCTTACACGCAGTATTCTTTGTCTTCAACGGATTTTTTTCCTTTTGTCTTCGGATTCCCATAGAGGTTATATTCTGCTTTTTACTCTCCTTCTTTACTTCACCTATTCGTTTTTGTCTTTCTCGTGTCGTATGATGAATAAGAATGGGCAGTATTCTAAATCAATCTCTTCTTTCTGGTCAAACACAAGAAAAGGCATCATTGTTGGGACGGTAAAGATTGTAATTGTCACTAGTTGTCTTCTCTCTATCTTGTTACTAGTCTACGGTAACGCAACTAATCAACTTTCAAAGTCTTGCCTCACCTCTGGTCTCGACACCCGGGACACTTTCGTAAGGATAGCAGGAATCCGCCACAACTAAAGGCTTTCAGCACCTTAATTTGGAAACCTTTCTATCCTTTTGGCCTCTACAATTGTATTTACGTCCCTAAACTCTGTCTCTTCCATTCTCAATTCCACAAAGCTCTGGCCTGTCCCTCAATTGTCACTTCGAAAAGGAACACTTTTCTATTTTACAAGTTTGGGCGAGAGTTCCTTCTTGAGCTTGGCATTGGCTATTGCGGTTCCTCCATGCCTTCGAGGGGATCTGTCTTTTGAACTCAAGTAACCCGCTCTTGTTTACGGGCGTACTAAAGTGACTATTTCTTCTTCCTGGGGAATCCAGAAGTATACCGAGGGCAAGCATTCTCAATATAATTAAATAACTGGAGAAGCAGTTAGACGATCTAAACTCTATAGTACGATGCAGGTACATACAAATGAATCGGTTTTTCTGAACTTTTTCATTCTTTCTGCAGGGGTTGCTAATGCTAATACCAGAGGAGAGTAGTTACCCAGCGACGATAGGTGATATCTGTGACCAAACCTGACCGGGACTGGGGAGTACGGGCGGGCTTCCTTCCTTTCGAGCAGGGTGGCTTGAGTACGTGGTTCATAAAGACCCCTCTCCATACAACGATTCCGGTATAGCTAGCTTACTTGAAAAGACAACGAATGCTACTTTCCCCAGGGCTTCCCTACCGAATGCTTTCTTTCCCGAAAAAATACAAATTGACTTATTTCTTGGTACAGGTGAGGATGCACTAAGAGTTCAGGTCGTGGGCTTGAGCCGGACAAGCTACTGGGCAACAGGTATAGAATAGATATCAGTAAGTACACTGCTTCCCTTTCTTCTTCTTAAGTACTATGCTTCCTTTTCTTCTTCTTAAGTACTATGCTTCCCTTTCTTCTTCTCCGGTCTTCCACTCCTATGTCTTCCAATTCCATTCTATTCTTATGTCTATCCTTTTGTAAGGGAAGAAACTTCACAGTATGGGAGATACCCTCTCAGTTTGGTAAGAACCTTTTACAGGGTCAAAACCGGGACTAGTAGCAACGAAGAAAACAGTCAAAGTGCATTTCTCTCTCTCACCCGCCTACGATCTAGGACTTTAACTCTAAACCTATCGTGGTCAAAACTCTACCTTTTCTTTCTTCTTTCGATCGGCGAGGCGAGTAAACAAGAACGGAAACTTAATTGATTCGTCGCGTAACAGAATAAAGATCATAAGCGGTGCGAAATAAGGAAGTTTACTATAGTACAGAAGTTGGTAATCTTCAATTCAATTATGAACTTCCACAGAAAGGAGAGGTCTTGTGTTCAAGCCGAGAGGAATCAGCTAATTCTATTTTACCAGCAGGGGAACCAGCAAGCGCTAAGTCTCCTTGATCAGTTATTGGCGGAGAGGTTGGTTCATGTGTTTCTCATATAAGTCTGTTCGCCCAGTTCGACATCGTATTAAGAATAGAACTCTTTAGCTTTATCTGGATTAGGTGAGTAAGCTGTTTTCAGTCCTTATGAACCGGGCACCTCAATATAATGATAGAAGCACAGCACCCAAACTCTACTTTTTGAACAGACTTAGACACAAGCAATACAAACAGCATGAATTTACTTAAGCGCAACACCTCTTCTTCTCCGTAGGCATTAGATTAAAGATGGAGCCTATAGCCTGAACCTCCGCATGATAACATATATCGCAACACTTATAGCCTCACACCTCTATTTACGACAACACTCGAACTCTCTCTTTCTTTTCAGGTTCTTCACCGACAACACTGGCAACTGGTTCTTCTCCAGCTTATAATAAGGCTTAAGTCAACAAATACAGAATTGATTCTTTCTTGCGCTGAAGCAGAAGATGCAATGGAAAGGGAGCAAGCAGCAATAAGTAGTTGAGTTACAGAAGCCAATTACTATAGCCGGGCAGTCCGCCCTTTTCTTTTGATGCAAAGCTGTGAGTTTCGGAGTTCGCCGTTAGAAGATGGGCACCCCAGATAGTAGAGAGGCACCCAAGTGCGCTTATTCGAAAGAAAGAGAATTTTATCTCGCTTATTCATCTATAAATCTGGTCAGGTAACAAAACAGCTTGTTGAATAGAAGCCGTAGCTTGAATCACTACTTATAAGGTCGCACCTTGAAACACTAAGAATTCGGATGTTGATTCCGTTGCTTGTACATTCCACTGCTTGTTCACTCACAACTAAGAAGAGCAATCTACTGATCTCGGAGACTTAACAAGCTCAAGAATCTTAAAGAACAAAGAGTTATTGCAACCTTATGGGGGTGCTTTCTAAGGAGACTAAAACATCCAAATGTGCTATGGAACAATGCCTAATTCATACCAACCAGAACTTTTGATAATTAAGAATTAGCGCTACCATCAAATTTACTGTTTACATCCCCAGTAATGAGAGCTCTATTGAGGAATGTGAAAAGAGGCTTGAAAAGCTTATGGAGAGGTGTGATAGAGGCGTTTTCACCACCGATAAAGGGCAACTGATTCCAATTGTTGTTGCTGAAGGATCAGTTAACATTATAAAGAGTTAATTTTCTTGTTGAAAAAATGCTGGTTCCACAATTGTACTCCCAACAGCAACACGGGGGTGAGTTCTCCATGCTCGAGTTTGCATATGTGCCCCTACAGATGCAGAGTTATATCCAACATATAGTATATCCAGTACAGATCAAGTGGAAACAGATGATGCTCTTCCAAAATACTAGTAGGCCGTTAGTTTGCCTTAGGGACTCTTCAAAAGCCAAGTGATAAGAGCAAACAACTGTGGTGGTAACTTCCTAACAAAGAGGAAGAATTGGATCAAAACCAGAATCCAGAGCAGATTACCTTTTATGCTGCGTGGCCTTGACAAGCTTCTGTTAAGGATTTGCACTGTCCAATGGAATTAAAGTCACTTATTATAATGAATAGAAGTGGGATCCAGTTTGTTGGGTGATAGATAATATCCAGCTGAAAGACCTTGAGGCTGCTCTGCTACTGGATCAAGGTAAACACATCGTTGTTAGAGATGTCCGCTTTAAGATTGCTGGAGGAACCGTTAGGACATGGAACCCTCATGGTGACGACGAAGATGATTATCCGGAGTGAGTTTTTGGAGGATGAAGATTAACGAAGTTGCCCCAAATGCGAGCAAAAAGTGACGAGCTCTGTTAGCACAAGATCGTCTTCTTCTCCGGGGATGAATAAGGCCCTCTTCTATAAGTTTGAGCAAGGTGCTGAAAGCCTACCGCTTTCGTTCCTGTTTTCATTCTATATTCCTGTTTTTGGCAACTGGGCAAGTAACTTCATGTTCTTAACAGCGTCGGTAAAGGCTGAGTAGCGCAAGTAAGTTGCAAGACGTTCTTAAAGTGTTGTCACTAAGGAGCCAGCTGTAAGAAGTTTTGAAGCAAAAGGGGAGTCATCCGCAAGTGGGTCATAACTTTAAGTATAGGTTAGGTCGGCCAAATCCGTAGAGGTCAGGTAGGCAAAGTCAAATAGAAAGTCAGCAGCTAGTAAAGAAGCTAGGCTAGTGCAAAGGCAAGGGAAAAAGCCACAAGGGGAAGGGAGGTATATAAATAAGTAATATTCCTAGTCCAGAGTTCTTGTTTCACATAAATAGAATCTTAAGTTAGAGTTGTTAAGGCAATTCTTTTTGTGGGTGGGTTCTTTTCTTCAAGTTGGCAATCAGCTTACGGAGTTAACCGAAGTCGAAGATAGCTCAATTCCCTTCTCCCTTATGAAAGCAGCGGGGTGGATCGAAAGCTATTGCTGGTTTTAATTCCACTTCACTTTATACTTGCTTTCGAGCGGCAAAGAGAACTCCGTTAGCGCCTGCACCCGCACAGCCAACAGGAGTCTCTGATCCTTCTTCGGCTTATGTAACAGATTCCACAACTACTAGGGATTTTACTAGAGCAGGCAATTCTTATACAGAGGGGATCTTTCTTGGGCTTTTTCTCCTTATTCATATCCTCCCATACCAGGCTCTAAATCAAATCATGAAGCTGGAGCTTACTATGTAGTTAAAGTTTGTTTCTTCTTATATTGCTTGTTTAGTTTAGTGAGAGTTTCATCTTTCAAAGAATAAGATCAGACTGAATCAGCGGTTCCTGTTGAAAGATCCGGGTCAGTGGCTCTACTCGCTTCTATACAAAGTAACCTGACACCCATAACTGCTGGATCTAAAGAATGGAATGAAGAATGCTTTGGTGCAAGTCAAAGGTCAGCTGTCAATTATTTATTGTTTGTGGGTCAGAGGAAAGTACTAGCTTTTAAGCGGGGAGTGTATAATTACCTGGAAAGCTGGGTTAATCAGTGAAGTGTGAGGATGAGGATGCAGGCGCTCTTTAGGGTTTGGTGCAAAAGTATAGTTCTGTTATTGACTTGACGTCTAATAGAGGAGATAGGTTCGGTGCGCCTTTTTTTTCCTTCTCCAAGTCAGGCCAGTTCCGGTTGCTAACCTTATATTCAATTACAGTTGCTGCTTGTGGTTTAGGAAGAATCCCAATCCGTGGTTCAAAGCGGTAGGTTAAGCGGGAAGTTTAGTTTAGTTCGCGATTCATAAAGTTTAGTTCTTGTTGTTGGCGACTCTCAATATTAAATGAAAGCATTATTTGCCCTAACTTCTTGCTGTGTACATTAGACGAGTCTCTTTCCGTTCTTGTGGAAGAAAACACAGTACTGGCTATGGCGCTCGAAAGATTCCTGTTTTATTACACCACTATAATAAATGGTCAGGGAAAGTGTCAGTTTAATAATTATTTGTTGCGCCATTGATTCAAAAGAGAGATTGAAGCGGGTCGGTAATACGAGATGAGAACTGGAAAGTTAAGTGTTGGGTAGGTGCTAAGTCGTAGAGAGATAGAGAAAAAGCTTGAGCAGGGGAGTCTAAAGGTAAAGGTGTTGGGGGAGTATACCACTTATTCTTAGTTATATTCCTCTGAATAAGGATTAGCTGCAGGAGAATAGGATGGAGAAGAAGCGTTAGTTAGATAAGGTTCTGTATCATAAGCTGGTGAGGAAACATAAGATGGAAAGTCGACTAGATCAGCAGATTGAGAAAAGAGAGAGACTCCACTTTTGTACACCCACTACTTGCAACTGACACATATTCAAGTCGAACTGAAAGAGACTCGTCAACAACACCTGAACCCCCGTATGATCCATTTCCTACTCAAGATACGTATACAGCTGATTATCTCCTACTCCCGATATGATAAAGCTTCTGTGCAAGTGAAATTCAGTATAGTAGATGCTAATTATTCTCTGGAAACTCTCGGAACTCCGGAGCTATTAACTCGCTACCGCCCATAAATACAGGACTCGCTACAGGCACCGAATTAATGAATATTCATATATCTAGCTATATATATATAGTTTCTTTCTCTCTTTGCCTTTGTATACTCCGCTTGGCCCGATTCAAGCCTTTGTCTACTTACTATGTATCTTGGCGTCTAGTAGTTACTAGTTTGGTTTCCAGCCTTTCAAGAGTCGGAAGTCTTGTTTTCGTCTTCTGCGCTATAAAATTCCATTACTTGTTTTCCTGGTCCAACTGTTGTTGCAAGAGAATAAGCTGCGTCGAGAGAATCATATAGATCTGGATCTGCTGCAGTAGAAGCTTCAGAATACAACCAAAAGAGGAGAATTGAGTCTCAAGAGGAGAATTTAGTCTAAAAAAGAGAAGTGAGCGCATCCTACACACACAGCTTGAAGGTAAGTTAAGGCAAGGCTGTAAACGGCACACAGGACTTGGTTATAACTTGAACTAACTCCTACTGTTGCGCGGCAGCCAACTACTAAAAAAGCACAGACCAGAGGGTTTAATTCTTACTTAAAGGAAAGAACACTAGGGAAGGAAAGAGCACGCCGGCTAGTTAAAGATTCTATCATACCTATAGATGCGCTAGCAATTACGTATAGGGCCTTTTCTTATACTTATACCAGTGTTTCAAGTTCTCATTTATACAGGAATATCCGCCATACTAAGAGTAATAAAGATCAATCTTCTAACATTTTCATTTCTCCAATTCAAGGAATTACTCAAGTTTGTCATTCTATTAATCATGGGTTTCTTTACACCATAATATAAATAGCTCTTCGACCTAACAAAGGTCTTTCAAAGTGGAGAGGGGGTTTTTCCCTCAAATAGAAATTGAAAAAGTGGATTCGTTCTCCTATACCGACGGAAGCCAGGCTGAGGTGATTATTATCCCTAGAATCGAGGACCTAAAGAAAATAGGAATTCCACTCGAGAAGAAAAGAATACTGTATAGCTAACTGAGTGGGCACTAGAGAATAAAGAGTATGTAAGAGAATAAGAGGGATAATCAGAGCGGAGGCATAAGATCAATGTTTTTGGCTCCCCTGCCGCTATACATTAGTCGTTGCTTGGCGGCTTTGATGCGGTAAGTAGTGAAGTCGACAACTACGAAGAAAGGACTTTAGGAGAGGTCCGAAAGTAAGATAGAGTTAGTTCGGGCAAGAGAACTGGAGTTGTTAGTTGAAAGAGCAAGATCAGAGGTATAGTTGAAGAAGAGAAGAGAGCCGAATTCTGTTCATAGTGGAAAGTTGCCATAGGCTCAATTAGGACTCCCAAAGGCTGTTATAATGTATTTATTACTTGCTATGCGCTCGGGAGCCTAGCCTAATTCTGTTAGCAGAGAAGAGCAAGAAGTATATGAGCCAGAGAAAGAATCCGCAGTTAGAGGAAAGTGCTTTCGTTAAGTTATTGCCCTGAGTTTAAGAGCAGTGTAATTCACTCCTGTTGCCGTCGAACATCTTTATTGGAATTTATCACTTGAGTTGCCCCACCGGGGAAGCTACTGGATCGATTCTGTTGATCCTCACTCCACTTAATGAAAGATATTCTATTTCCTGACAAAAGAGTTATCTATCTCACTCTCCTAAACAGATCGATTCTCCTTTCCGTCGATTTAGTTCGATTGTCTTCTCAGTTGCTAACTACCTGGATTCTTCTCTTCACCCAAGTTAGAAAAAAGGTTGATTTGCTTACATACATGGCCTTCGAGATTCCCTTCGCCGTTAAGCGAGTATAATATAGAATAAGTATAATAAGCAAGAACCGTATAAGAGGCTGTGCGAGGAAAGGGAAAGGCTAAGTGTCAATAAGCTCGTAGATAGAAGGGAAGGTACCTTTACTATTTTCTATGCCTATAAAAAATGATGAAATTGATCATACCAACGGAACTTATACTAAAGATGTAGTGGCACGGTGCACCTATATTTATTATTGGGTTTATTAAGAGAGTCCAGAGTTGGGTACCAAAGAGTTCTATTAGATTTCGATCATATTCAAGCTCTTGAAACAAGGGAAATGAGTTGGTAAGTGAAGAGCGGTATCGGTTTCATTCTCCTCTGCCCCCACTGTAGAAAAAAGGTTCCCATCTTCCTTCATATAATGGTGCTGGCTCCTTTTAGTATAGGGTGCCCATAAGTCAAGGGTTCAGTGAATCTGCAAGTAACAACTATTGGGTTCATGGAATCTGCAAGTAACAACTATTGGGATTATACAAAGCTTGTTGGGTTTACAGCTTTCAAGATAAGTGCTTTCCAATGAATAAGTTGTCAGGAAATGAATAAGTTGGTTAGGAAAGATTCTCCAAACCTCTGCGGCTCCTCAAATTTATAATGTGGAAGAACCAATTCGGAAAATGAAAGTCAATAAATAAGAATAATGATCTGCTTTTTATTTGTACATTATGTTTTTATCCCCCGTAGTAGTCCAAGTCCAGTCAGCGGTGGGTGTCGATGTCTATCCTAATCTTTTTATTAACAAAACTGCCTGACTCCATGTCACAGTCTCTTCAAAAGCAGTCAAAGGTAAGTAGGGGAGGCGAAGATTAAAGAAGAAAAGAACGAAAACCCCTGGCCTTCTTAATCCATTATGATATTCCATATAAGCAAAGAAGAGAAGAGTCAATCTTGCATGTGCCATCCGTAGGCAGTGACCGTAAAAAGTCATAAGAGAAATAGGACTTAACTCGGCGACCTGATTAACGACTATCATTCAGTGGGGAACTAGATCTTCGACCTGTCTCTGATAGATATGAACGATCCTCTGCCCTTCCTTGAGTTTAACCCCCGATAGCCAGCATCACCAATTTCTTTCAAGGGTATTTCTTCCAAAATAGATAGTTCGGAAGCGGAAAAACAGCTGGCTCTTCGCTGTTCACGGCGATTGAGGAAAGGGTCCGGGTCTGGAGACACTCTTTCTTTGGCCCCCGCACCAGGATACCAAGAAAAGCAAAGCATGTCGTAAACCAATAGTCTTTCGAAGCCAATACACTGCCATGACCAGTCCACACTCAATCCCTTATTCTAGTCATTATAATTATACCCCCAAAAGAATAGTTACTACTTCTCAGCGCTTACCCACTCTTTTTTATAGCGATGGTGGAAGATGGCCGAATCGGTGGACCCTTGCGCTTGGATGGACAAAGACACAGAGGGTGGATAAAAGGAGTGATGGACCAGAGATGATAACAGTAATAAGGGACCGGAGATGATAACAGTAAATAGGGATTTGTCTCAGCTTAAAAAAGAAAGAAAGCGCAAGACTTATAGAATTCCTAGTCAAAGAAAGGGATGTTCTTTCTGCAGACTATATTGGGGTGAAATAGAAATCAGTATCAGAGGAAAGCCATTGAGAAAAGCAGTGGAACCAATCCCTGCCACATAAAGTTAAAAACTTAGTATCATCATACGGCAGCGAGCGCTTTGCTTTCCTTAGCGCTTCTCTTGTGTTAGGGATTCATTCAATATAATTGGATTAGGAAGTCTCTATTAGCCCCTTTGCTTTTCATCAGACTCTTTTCGGCATATGGCTAGCCACAGGAAAGCGCCTTCCTTTTGCTTAAGGGGCGGGGGGTTCGCTGCAGCCTGGAAAGACAATGAATTCCACTCCACTTCCACAAGTTTGAAGCTCATAAGATCTCAGACCACTTCTATTCCTTCGTTCCGGAGTTGCCGAAGGAGAATGTTTAACCGTTCCGTTCGCACGGCAGAGCATTTGTAATGCCATGGTCATCGGATCAAGAGGCATTTATGGATACTTCTTTACGAGAGCTCTATATATGATTTAGAAGAACATTCAAATGGATCACCGCACACTCGTGTTCAACCATCATTTTCTTTCCTCAGTCCAAAACTTGACAACTAAGCTTACGATGCATAAACCGAGCAAGCAAGCATCAAAACAAACGTAAAGAAAGCGCTAAGCTGACGATGCTGGTAGTTTGCTAGCCTTTCGATTCAAAAGCTAAATATGGAAGATCTAATATCAGAAGAATAATCCAAAATAATGAGAAAAACAAAGATAACCCAGTAAGCAGGTTCAATAAGAGAGTTTCTTACTGTCTAACCGAGTGCTTCTTGTGTGCACTCACATTCTATCTCGCCGGAGACGGAGGAGAGATAAGAGGTTGGTTTCTATATTCATTGGCCCAAAGTGTTTCGAAGAAGGGTTATTCTATCTATCATCTCCGTCGAGTCAATCCTATTCTAGTTCTTAAAGCTTCCAACACTCCACTTTGAGCTCTGTCTATGGGGGAGCTGACTGGAATCCCTTCTTTACGCTTTTATCGTCCTGCTTTGCTATACTACCGATGCGAACAATCAATGGCTACTAGATTCTTCAAAGCATTAAGCGTGACAAAGACCCGGGCAGGCTATACTATCCTAATCTCAATGGACTCTCCAACATTCTTAGCATCTTCATTCATGTTTTCTTTTCTATTTAGTCTTTTGCTCAAAGAAAGAGTCCAGTATTGCCCGATTACAATAATCAGCAGTTAATTAAGGCGAAACAGATGAAGCTGTTCGGGGAAAAAAAACTGTAGAGTACTGTTGAAACTGGGGTTCTTCACTCAGCGCACTGCTGCTATTCCTTTTTGAACTGGGCTTGACCTTTGCTTTGTTAATGCTTCTGCTTCAGTTATTGTTGTTAGTGCTTCTGCGCTCGAAAGATCTGTAGGATGTTCTCAAGTAAAGTTAAGGGTCTTAATAAAGTACTGGCTTCTAAGCCTTAAGGGAATGAGTTGGCGTGGGAAGAGCTTAGTCGTTAGTTGCTTGGCCCAATAACTACTAATGGGTCTAATTCTTATACTTAGACTAGGCACAACTCAGTTTATCCTATTGGGCCCTACTAATACAGGATGAAACAACTTAGTTTTATTCTAACTTGAGAACTTTAACTGGGAACTAGGAATGAAACCAAGTAGCCCAGAGAACCTAAACCATATACTGGGGCCAGCCTTTGAGGCTTATCTGACCATCTCTAAGTCTCTCTGTACTCTTTACTACTCCAATGGTGAAACAGGACTACTAGACTGCTTGGCTCTTACCGATGAGTTAACCTCGGCTACTATACCTCTCCTCTTGCTACTAATACAGATGCAACTGGACCAGATCACTACTTGTAAACTTAAGACTCAGGTATGAACACTAGAACCATTAACATAAGGGCTGGACTACAACTACGAGGGGCAACTGACAAAGCTACTACTCGGTGCTTTAAGGCAATCAATAAAGAAGTAGACCCCGCATCAAACCCGGTAACAGGGCGAGGAAAGGAACGAGGGAAGAATGCTTTATACCACCAGGTAACAGGGCGAGGAAAGGAACGAGGGAAGAATGCTTTATACCACCAGGTAACAGGGCGAGGAAAGGAACGAGGGAAGAATGCTTTATACCACCAGAGGAAAGGAACGAGCCGACGCCAAACATATTAAACAATGAAAAAAGAAACTATATGAAGATAGAATTAAAGGTGGTTCTGCACTATAACTATATTAAGATAGAATTAAAAGACGGGGGAGAGCTATGGTTTTAAAGCAAGCAGTAGAAATTTACTTAACTACTTCACTATGAAAACTGACTTAACTACTTAACTGCACTCTGAAAAAACCCTAGTATGTATGATTTACTCTACCTGTATGATTGACTCTTGAAAACATCACTTGTCATCATTTTGTATCACTTTTCTTTTTGGGTGCTGCCGTAGATTCTATTGGAACTGGAGCTTATCCTGCTCTTGGGACTTCAACGGATACAGATCTCGTCGACTATACTAGAGTAACTTCCCGCTTCAACGCTAGGACCTGCTGATTACAATGCATTTACATGGCTAGGACCTGCTGATTACAATGCATTTATATGCTAGGGGAAACCATCTTTTGTTCTCTTGCTTGCACCAATCATAATAATGAATAAACCAACTACTTGACTTATCCGACCCGATCCATCTTCTTAATTAATATCTTATATCTATTCTTCTTAATTAACTTAATTCATTTATATAGTAGAGAGAGTTGAGTCGACTCGACCGGAAGCTGTTGCCGAAGCCTAATCCATTCTTTCTCATGCCCACGTAGCGGTGCGAGTATTAAGCCTAAACCTCTCAATCAGATGTTGTTCCAGCTAGATCTGGAAGTATATCGGTCATTCACTCGTTCTCCGGGGTCATTCATGGAGGCGTGATCAACTGGTCGAGGGGGTACTGGTGTCATGTCATAGAAAAAGAACTCTACAGTGGTTGGATCACTATAAGAAATATCCTATCTACTCGATAGTATTGCTTGTCTTGTATTAATACGAAATAGAACTTGCCCGTGCCTCAAAGACTACTGACTGGTACATAGCTTTCCAACAATGGTACCCGTCGTGCGAAACCGTACATTTGCTTTTTGGCACTTGTATACAGAGCTTCTAATAAAGAAGTAGGATATTATATGTCTCTGTCTCTGCCCCCACCTCTCCGTAGTAAACAAATGAGTCTTTCTCTAGTACCGTACCAAGTAGTCAACAAAGAATAAAACTAGCTCGACCTAGACCACTCCTTTGACTTGTGTCTGCTTGCCATCCTTCCAGTCCTTTAAGGCAACTTTGATGTTAAGGGCCGAGTATACGGAATCTCTGTCCTGTGCCCTTAATTAATTGGTCACTCTAAACTCCATTCTTCAATTCAAACTTCAATAGGGGTACTCCCAACTCTGCACTGCATTAAGAGATAGAATATGGAACTAACCCAGTTGGAACTAACCCTGTTGGAGAAGAAGTAGTTCGAAAGCCAGCTGCAAGTGAGAAGTAAGCTGCAAGTCCAGTGCCACTTATATATTTGCCACTCTTGAATCAGTAGTTACAAGATCATCTGCAAGAGAACAATAAGTTGAAAGATCTGAGGCAACAGATGTAAAGGAAGAAAGAGTTAATACCCACCCCCATAAGGAAGCCTATACTATAGTTAAGTATGCCCCTCCTGTCTACTGGTCTTCCTTTCTTTGCTTTAAACCAGTATTTATATATGAAAACGAAATAATTAATTGAATAATGAAATATACATAAAAGAAGTCAGGCTCGGAAGCGGGGGAATAAGAATAGCTGTTAGCGCTCTCCGGCTTAAGACGTTGCTTGCTTACTCATAATTAAAGGTACAGTACAGGTGCCCTAGTTTTGGGTGGCTTCCCAGTTCCGAGTTTCAGTATTGTTGGCATTAGTTCCAGCTTAATCTCAAGTTGAGTAAGGCTTGGCGGGCAGGGGTCAAAGTAAGGTTACCTAGGGGCTCTAGTTTTGTGGATTAAAGTCATAGTTGATGTGCTATGGGTTTAGCCCTGTTAGCTGTGTTTTCATCCTCATTAGTAGTGGGCTCAGTCCAAGAAGTAATCGTTGGGGGGAAGTCAACAGATATGAGATAAGTAGGGGCGGGCTAACATAACACTGGGACAAACAATGGAAGGGAAGGAGTATGCTTTAGGGCAAATTAGAATAAAGCGCATAAAAGGAAAGATTTCACCATGGGGGTAAGTAAAAGAATAAGAGTCAGAAATACTAATGGGGAGGTCCATCCTGATCAGTAACTAGAGAATGGAAGACAGAGAGGAAAGGCTCATATGCCATAAAGTCAGACTAAGGGGAGGGAGCGTCAGAGTTCAATAGTGGGCGCCAGGAGAGGTAGCTTTTAGGTCAGTAGCGCTAGTTTCAAAGCTAGTAGGGGCATTATGAATAAGTACCCGTGGAATTCCTTATTCTATAATAACAGTAATGAATTGAACTGTTCCGTTCTTATTAGTATTGGTTAAAAGATATCCGGATTAATAGCTGGAGAGTTAGAGTAAGGCAGGGTAGGCTTATTATCAGTTAGCAGCGGCAGGGAGTTGGGCTACAAAAGCATAGAAGGCTCAAACAGGACTCCATAATAAATCGTACTAACTATGTATGGGTCCATAACCTGAGGGGGGGCGAGTTTAGTCTAGGAAAGTTTTACTTAATTGTCTAGGAAAGTAGTACATATAAGCAGTTCTCGTGTTGTATCTTGGGCGCACAGGGTATCATGCATGTGGTTAAGAAAGTATAATAGGTCTGACTTTAACTAGTTCCATTCTTCTCTTAGTAGCTATAGTATTGGATTTACTGGCGAACACAGGACTTGGTAATAATAAGTTCAAACTCATGCTTGTCTAGTATATGCTTGGTTACAGTTACTATATACTTAATGGGGCTCCTTACTTTGTATACTTAATGGGGCTCTTTACTTTGTATACTTAATGGGGCTCTTTACTTTGTCTTCCTCGACCTAGACTTTAAGTTAATCATGAAATTGAAGATGACCTCTTTGCTATATGATACTTAACGATTGGGCCAGGCAATACTTAACGAACGCTGAATGAAGGAAAGTCGTAAAAAAGAACCACTGTAATTAAATCTTATATAAGTGATTAAACTCGGGGCCAAGCGGATACTACAGACCGGGG
Source organism: Musa schizocarpa (assembly GCA_900464855.2). Classification (NCBI taxonomy): domain Eukaryota; kingdom Viridiplantae; phylum Streptophyta; class Magnoliopsida; order Zingiberales; family Musaceae; genus Musa; species Musa schizocarpa. Next base: position 594,030 of record LR890030.1, read on the forward strand.
AGATACCATTTTTCAGAGATGAGCTATAGTGGGCATTCATTCCTTAGAGGGAAAATAAATCAGTGTCGTCAGCAACAACAAACATGGATATGTTCAAACAAGTTATAAACGAGTGCTTTCTTCGTCGGCTTCCCACTATAACCTGTCCGGTCAGTCAGAACGAGTCCAGTTTTCTAGATCGGAATCAAGAGTTTTCATAGGAACTTTATAAGATGGATGTGGGAAATGAAGTTTCAGTTCTCGTTTTTTCAACAAGATCGTATGCCGAAGCGGGAACTCAGAAACAAGTATGGGTGTTGGTCTCCAGCAATATAAGGAGTAGGAACATACAACAGAGAGGAAGTTTTCTCATTACTGCATTCTGTGTCTAGTGCTCTCAAGTATTCATTTAATTCTTAAAGTGAGAGTCAGTAGAAAGATAACAGTAGGGGTAAGAGGAAAACAGGAATTGAGAAGTGGAATAATATGGATCTTCTTCTCTTTCGAGCGGCAGTCCGGGTTAAGTTAAGGAAACCCTTATTTGAAGTATTTAACAATGAAAAAGAAGCAAGAAGGCATTCCTTATCAAATTGCCCAACAACATAATGTGCGCTTCTGTCCTAAAGTGTCCTTCAGTTCGCCATGTTCCCTTTTACTAGATTCTAGACCATATGCTCGAAACAATAAATAGCTATAGCAGTTACTACGCCTATGTCCTTAAAGTCTAGCGTGAGGATTATGATATTAGTTAGCAAATACATAGATATGATAATGGTTAGCAAATAAATAGATATGATAATGACAGTTAGATTCAATGATTAAAACAACACCGAAAGCAGCAAGGGCAGAAAGAAGGGTGGGGCTAAAGCCTATAATTAGTTAGCTTTGGAAGTGGTTCGAATGAGATTTCAATTGCCTTGTTTCATTTCAATTTGACTCTATTGCAGGGCATATAAGATTGGATCTCTGATAACAAGCATATCATCTAGTAATTGTTCCAGAAATGAATCCATCGTGGTAAACTCCATAAGCAAGTTACGCAATGGCATTAGTAAGCTCCTTTGGAACAGAACATGAAACAACTGAACAAGAAGCAAGTCCAACACCAGCGAAAGAACCAGTGAGAGAGTTCCAGCAACGGTGCAAGACTATTAAGGTACCAAAAATGCTCTTCCAATGCTTTTGTAGCCTCTTTGAATCTAATCTACCTTACTCGGAGAACAGCTGTCGCGTCACTTTAAAAAAATCAATAGAACGATAAACAGGTTAGGAGATAGTGAGGGCATTGTGAAGTCTTAGCGGAGCGCTTCAATCTATCTCTCTCTAATTACTTTGGCGCAAGAAGAGGTCGTGGAGGTACAATTCTAGTTCGAGGTTTTTTTCCTTCGGAAAGCTGTCTCAGGTGTCCAAGTCGAGTGTCTCAAGGTTCTCGCTTCATTTTGATATCGGCACCAGATCCCCTATAGAATGAGATAGCCCGCGTCGGTTACTCATTGCTTGGAATGCTCCTAATACTGTTGGTAGGATCAGCATTTGAAGAGTTTACTGAGGCGTTAAGTATTCTCTTATTTTAGCAAACCTTTCTTTGCGGGAAATTGCTTAAATCTCTAACCTCTGACTTTGATTTAACGCTGGTGAAAAACTAATCATTTCCTCGCCCCATAGTTACCCTACTTGAAAGGCTGTCTTCCCTTCTTACAAAGCAGTGTATAGTTCCTTCTTTCTATTAATAGTTTATATATATATATTCTGGGTCTATTATATTAATAGTGGAAGTACTGATTCAGAGTACTGTTCGTGAGCTGAAACCTATCAAAGCAAAGGCAGAACTGCTGGAAAGGTAATAACAGTCTTTCCCGTTGGGTAGTGCTGTGCTCTTAACCCACCTCCCGTCGAGAGTGGCTTTTTCAGTATTCATCGTTTAGGCCTGTGAGTAACATTTCTGCTCATTGCAGTTACCTCCGGGGTTCTTCGCACCTGGGTAGTACGACAACGATCGGTACCAGTTGTGTTTAAGAGCCACTAAACGCTACACATTCTTATATATTTTTCGGGTGGGGTATAGTAGAGAATTGCCTGTTCCAGGTCGAGGTCGGGAAGCTGCAGAGTCAAGTACTTGCTTTGAAGCAGGATTAGATGCTGTTCGAAAGTAATAAGTCTTTGTTGGCTTGGCACGGAAACATAAATTGTAATAACGAAGAAAATATAACTAACTTACATCTTATATAGTAATGTGACTAAACACTGCATTGCTTGTTCCATAACTTGATTGAGAAGCGACCCCTATGAATAAAACCCTTCCCATTATGGAGAAGCGACCCCTATGAAGAAGCGACCCCTATGAATAAAACCCTGTGAAGAAGCGACCCCTCAATATATTAAGTATTTAAGTAAGAACACAAAGCTTTAGTATTTAAGTAAGAACACAGCTTTGCTTCCAAAACTCCTAGCTTGTTCTTGCGCAACGGACGGTTCGTTTACTTGTTTTCTTGTTTTCCTAGAAGAATGTCATTTTCAACCTTATTGCTGGCTCTACCTAACCTAACAGTATAGCTTTTCCAGATTAACGTCAACGTCTTGCACCGGCGAATTATCTCCCGTGAGCGCTCTTGCTTGTTATGCTTCCTCACTACCGAGCGCTCTTGCTTGTTATGCTTCCTCACTACCCAGGACTATCGGGGCGCGTGCTACTTCAAAACAAACTTTACTAGGGGCTTTATCACTAACGCCGATGGCCCAACCAGGACTTTCAGTGCTCAATTTCATTGCAACTGACCGCCTTCGCATTCAAAAGGTGAACTTTCTGGTGACGGGTGGAAATACTTACCCCATGAACCAGACTTTTACCACACACCGCGCTGCAAAGCCATTAATAGATTATTCACCGAGAGGATAACTTTTCAAACCGGTTGATGTGAACCCTTATTAACTTACTTATATCTGTGGGCAAGCAAGCACCCACCAAAGAGCCTAAACGTAACTCCACTGAACTTGCAGTACCGCCAGTACTAGCGAGCAACTTGCTAATATTAAGTCGCAAAACTCAAAGAGAAATTTCTGATCTGAACTGATGTTCTGTATAATGGGAATTGGAGAGCTTAGCCAAGTCAAACACAGAATTCAATTAATTCATTTCAATTTCAAACTATCAGTAAGCGCCCCGCAGGAAAATCAACTTACTTCCTTTTAGCATCGAGTCAAACTCTCCATTTCACTTTGAGGGCAGGGGAAGCTACCATAATTTTGTCTTTCTTGGGCGGAAGTGTTAGTCATGAATATTTTATTGCCCCAACGTTAGCTGAATCTATAGATCGCCTTGTTTTTCATTTGAATTGAATCTATCTCTCTCGTCGACTTTCAGTTTTGCTTTACTTACGCCACTGTTCCTTCATACGATTTTAACTAGAACAGAACTACTTGTAGAACCGCTTGCTGTTTACTTGCTTGCGCTTGCTGCTGACTTCAGACAACTTTCTACCGCACCGCTTCTTTATACGGCTTCATATCCAGCTGATGATCTATCTTCTGTACGAGACTCCACATGTTCCTTTTGCCGAACTCTATTCTATTACTCTTTAAGCAAAGGGAAAGCCTACCACTACTCGGGAAAGAAAAGCACTCTAAGGTCAAGCAAGCCGCTCTACTTAAACATTCGAAGGAACTATACTTCCAGAACCATACTTAGACACAAGCTCACCACTGAACTTGGTTAAGGCTTCAGAAAGCTGCTTATATTCTATTCTTAAAGCTGCAGGAAACCTCAGATACGAGTAGAATAACTCATTTACATATGTATGATTCAGAACAAAAAAACCTACTATAAGGCGTAACGGCTTCTACGCACTCGCTCAAGTAAGCATTAGCACAAAAGAGGAAACCAGGACTTTAACTTGCTTGCGCCAACATTGAGATACAACACTCGAACTGAACTGGACTTTCGCACCAAAAGAAAAGAGACATACGACTTTCCTTGCGCAGAAGCTAGAGAAGAATAAAGAATAGGATAAAGTAAGGAAGCTGCAATTTCCAGTATTGTTCGGAAGTCAGCGGCAAGAGATTATTTAAGTTCAGTCACTTTGGGTACTAAAGTCGTTTACGAGAGAGGTGAGGGTTCTGATTATGTTGGTTAAGAAATAGAAGTGCTAGTGTAGGTAAGTGAATCAGTGTCAAAGTGATCATAAGCCTAAGAGAATCTAGCTCGAATCTCATGCCAAAGTAGAGGTGTTGCGGTGCAATTCGATGATAACTCCTTTGTCAGTTCCATTCCAAAGACAAGCTCCTATAGGTTGAAAGAAAGGTGTTTAGTAATGTATATAATAAGGTAATCTTCCAGCCATCTTATTTTCTTAAATGATTAAAGCAATAAGTGAGTTTTCAAGCAAAAGACAAGCATTGAGGTTAGCTTACAAACGCTGTCTCGATAATAAATTACTGGTGGACTCGGTGCTTAGGGAATAGATTGTGAAAATTGATTATTTGTTGCGAGTTAGCGAGCCGAAACAGGTAAAGAGGAAGTTAAAGCAGAAGCAGGGATCAAGTCAGTAAGCAGCAGACAGATAACTCTTTTACTGGGTGCTCAATAAGAGAGATATTCAAGTCCAATAGCAAGTAGCTCTGAAAGTCAAGTTGAAGGAGGTCATTCTGTTGCCGTAATAAAATCTGCAGGAGTCAGTAGTAGCTTGGCTTTATGCTTTTGTAGTAATGTCTTGGCTGCTTTTATTATTAAAGTTGTGTTTGAGTGCTTGTGTCTAAGCGAGTTTAGTATAGAAAGAGCGGTAATAAAACTTAGGGGATAGGTAGCTTGTTTCCCTTAGCCCAAGGTGCTCTTACTCCTCTCTTGGGGTGCGAGCGGAAGTCAAGTATCTGTCTGTTCGAGTTTAGTCTAGGTTCCTTGTGAGCCAAATCTCTATTAAAAAAACGGGTTTTCATAACTTTTCCGTCTATTACCTGCCGCGTAACTAAAAACTCCTACAAGAATCAAATCACTAATCACAAGAATAACCGGCGCGTGGGCAACCCTCTACTAGAATCTTTTTCCTGCTAAGGAAGAATCTAGCTCAACCCAAGGAAGCGAGGAAATTCAGAATAGATTCCCTCACAAAACAAGACTGAACCTAAAGCCTATTAGCCTGCCATGGTTTATCTAATTCCGAAACTGACTCCTTTAAGGCTGAATTGCCTAGCTCTCAAACTTGATATACTTACAATTAGGTCTTACTTCCCCAACTCTGATTCGAACTTTCCTGTTTGAGTCCGCCCTTCCTCACTTGCTTGTTTCGAACTAACACCGCAATAAATAAGAACGGAGCTGCTGCTTCTCAATTGAACTACTCCCTGGGGCTGACTAGCAGAATCAACCACTACCCCCCGATGGAATGGACTGTTGGGGTACGATCTAAGGCTTGCTTTACAGTCTCTGGGGCTTACTTGACAGTCCATCGTTCTGCTACTCCCGAGAAAGATTCGTATGCAGCTTGGGGCTCCTCTGGATTCGGAGTTTGCCTACCTGTAGTGGAGTTGTGGATCACAGAGTTAGATGCCAGGGTATAGGAATTCAAGGTGGGAAAGGCATACTTTCTAAGGGGTGTAAGGCTGATAGCTCGGGGGTAAGACCGGTACTGAATTGAATGCAGAGGGTCTAGTCCTGATGATGTGGATGCAGCTATGAAATAAGTATCTGTTTACTTAATGGCAGTATCGGCACACTATCAAAATATGGAGTAGATGTGGACTGGGATAAAGTTTAGTCTGAATGGTAGCAGGGAAGGATAGCCCGATAGATAAGATAGTCAGACCAATAGTAAAGCTAAAGCATTTGTGCAATAGGGGCTTATAGGCATTAGTTCGAGGCTAAGAGTAAGTTGCTACAGAATAGAAGTAATTATAGTAAGGATGAGATCAAGGAATAGCAGTTTCGCCTAGCGGGGGGAGGCTCAAAGAATAGAAGGGGCAAGTGCAATACTCAAACCAATAGAAGTAGGCCACAGGCAGTAAGGATGGAAGGCATTAGATTCAGTGAAGTGAACTGCTTGAGTCTACGAAGCCATAAGCAGTAATACCTAGAAAACATATTCTTTGATTTTGATTATTGGCAGTTGCATTTTAGTAGCTCCATTACCGATTTCGAGCTATAGCCCTCTCAGTAGTAGTTCCAGTATTGTTGTCAGCAGCTCAATTCTTATAGTTAGTAGATCATACCCCGAGCTTCAGAGTTCCTGCCTTGCATACTTGTTCTTGCTTGCACCCTTGCCCAATGTTTAATCTATTCCTGGAAATTCATAATTACAGAACCAGAGATGTTGCCGTTCTCAAAAGGTATGGTTAAAGGTATGGTTAAAGATATGGTGGGTATTTCCTTAGTGGATCTATACCAGGTGCTCGAGACGAAAGATAATTTGAAGTTCCAGTTCCTGTTCGAGTTGAGGAGTATAGATAAGCTCTTTCAGAATGCCCAAGTGTCGGTCAAGTTTCAAGAGCCTGGAACCGTTGAAAGATAAGAGAAAAAAGGGGATTGTATAGACCAAGGTAATTAGCCAGAGGATTGAGCTCAGCTCCTCACACGCTTAATCGAGATCCACTAGAAGTATAAGCAGGTAATTCCAGAATAAAAGTATATGGTTCTATTGGTCATTAGTTGTGTCTTGTCCCTAAAGCTCCCTGCCGCTTGAACACAGGACGCGGATAAGGATCATCAACAAGAGAATCCGTTGCCCGCGGTTCAAAGGGATGCTAAGCTGTGTCTTTACTTTGTTTCTATATCAACCATGTGCTCAATATCCAATTTCCATTCAACAAGGCGTTCAGTTACAGTTCTAGGATAAGAAGCGTCAATGGGGTCTGGTCTTCAAATGCAAGTTCAGTTCGAGTGTTGTATAGGTAGGAATAAGGGAATAGAGTCGTTTAGTATAGAACTCAGGAATCATAAGATGGATTTGAAGCAGAAGCTTTCTAAAGTCGACTATAATTGCCAGTTCGACATCATTTTATGGCAAAGGGAGGAATTTCTTATAAGACTCCCTAAAGCACCCCGCATAAGTAGTTTGCTTGTTCAATCTCATGCACATGGATATTCCTTAATTTTTTGCTTGTTCAATCTCATGCGCATAGATATTCCTCTAGTTTGCTTGTTCATTGTACTTCAAATACTCAGGTCTCAGTTATGGAAGGGAGAGTTCCTTTCCAGTCTTCATTAGCTAACGGAGTTTCTGCTTTATTACATTCCTAAATTAGATATGCAAAAGATAGATAGTCAATTACTTTTCACTACTAATGGACAAGCAGGGGCTTTCGCACACTAACAAGCAATGGCATTCTGCTAAGGTTAATTAGACACACATTCTAGAATTTCGTAATAGTAACAACACTCTGCTTGCTTGACTCTTAACTAAGGCGCCACGCCACTTACCCTATCTATTCCTATCAAACTGTGACGCTATCTATTCCTATAAAGAAGAAGCCTAAGAGATGTTATCATACTGAGGAGCTGTGTTAGGAAGAATCAAATCCATATAGATAAGACAACTTTAGAATGGACTGGTTTTGTGATGCCATAAGTACTGAAGTCAAGTGATGCTCTTGGCTTTCCCTTTGCGCTCTAGCTTTAATCATTGACATTCTTTTTATTTATGTCCTCCACCCTAAACCAATGACCTTTGGCTTACCTTTGCTTACCTTTGCTCTTAACTTCCTCTTTCCTGTATAGCCTTTTACTCTTGCTTGGTTTCATTGAAGCGTCACTAACCTTTTGATCTTTCTATGAGACTTGCAATCAATATAGTAGGGGAGCGCATTAAAGACAAGGCAGAGTTTTCCGAGTAAACCAATAATGAATGGAATCAGACTGTCACATACGAAGGCGAAATCCTTTGATATAGCTAGTAACTATGAAAATGATAAGAAGCTTGCTTGAGAAGTTTGAGAGTAAGTACCCAGAGTAGGAACAGAAGCGGAATGCCCAGATTCAGCAACAAGCGCTTTATAAAGTTTAGTGTAAGGATTTCCGGGAGTTCAGTATCCCGGTGTTGGCGACGAAGAAAGCACTTGTTCTGTTTATACTTGATCTCGAGCTACAATAGAAGAAGAAAGTTAGCTAAGATCAGAGGTTGGCGCGTCAATCAGAGGTGTTGCTGTTCCGGTTTCAGTATAAGTGGAATCTTTGTTGTCGACGGAAGAAGCTCATTCATCATAAGTCAACAATCCAGTTTTCAAAGGGAATAAGTGCATTTACCCAATATATGTCATATGCTACTTAAGCAGGCAGTAAGATTACTCATTTTATAGAATAGTAGGTGCACTCCATTTACATAACTCAAAGAAGCTTACTTGAGCGAAGCGGGGATAGTTCGTTTTTAAGCAAAGGAATAGTATATGAGCTGGATCATAAGAAGCCGCAATCTATTCTTCAAGGAGAGGTCGTGGGGGCAAAAGGGAAGCCAAGCCGAGCGCGATCAGATTCCATGGAAGCCTTGTGTGTTGTTACTAATTCTATACCATGCACAATATGTATTCAATTTCTACAGTTTTTAGAGAGTCCGGGGTCAGGGCAGAATATCCTAGTAGATTCCAAGTCCGGAAAGAAGGGCTCAAATGAATTCTTGTCGACGAGAGAATCAGAGACGCCAGAATCATAAGTCACGGCTCTAGCTCTTTATCGGACAGTTCAAGTTCGAGGTTAGGAGTTTCGGTTCTTCATCAAGTGGTAGTGTTTCAGTTTAAGGATCTGTTGCCGGTTCAACAAGTAGAGTGAGTTCGGGTGTTTTCCCTTAGCCCGTGTTGTGTATGGGTCTAGTAAGAAAGGGTTGGCGCAGCATAAGAAACAGAATCATTCGCTAGGTGTGATAGAATCCGATAACACTTCGTGCTCTTAGATTGAAGTCAGAATTAAACACACAAGTAGTAGCTTGGCCCCTTCTTTCAATAAAGAAACCCTATACATGGCAAATGTCACATCTATGGTTGATACTCTCCAACTGGCCCTTAATCAAATCTGGTGTGTTGCCTCTGTTCTTTAGTTATTTATATAGGATTATCCTGAGACCCATACTCTTTTCAGCAGTCCGGGGTTACAATATTAGTGTTTAGTTGTCTTCATTTCTTTTCTTATTCTTTTCTTAAGCAGCAGGTGAGTTTAGAGAACAAAACAAGCGAGTTATTGCGCGTTGGGCAATAAGGACAGGACTCCAGAAAACTGTTATGGAACTTGCACCTCCATAGTAGACGCTCTCGTGGACGTCAAACCAAACCAATAGTGGGGCCTTCCTTGTAACCCAGGAAAACCCAGAATGGAACCTTAACCTGAGCACTAGGTTGGTGACTTCTTTCTATTAGACCCTAAGGAGAAGGATGAGTTCAATTGTAAGCTGCAATTGGTTCTCCATGGTTTGTTCTTGACTTTCCCTTTGCGCCCGTTGCTTGCTTATTTGTTGAATCGAGGCGACTCCAATGTCCTGTTCTGGAGACTTTGACACTGCACACCTTTTGAATGGAACTAGTTGCACTTACAAAGCTGCTGCGGATTCTCGCCGAATCCTAATCTCTCTCTTTCTTTGGTCGACTTAACAAGCACTGATTCACTTTCAGAACTGACAACACAAGCACTAGGCTAGGATTACACAAGAACTAGGCGAACAAAAACACAATTAGTTGAACAAGGCTAAGCTGCGGGACAATAGACGACTTCACCCATTAATTACCTGTTTGTTTCTAGGCAAGACTTAAACTAACTAACAAGTGTCCTTCTTCATATTATGATTCTGATTCCTCCCTTGGCGACCCAACCTCTCTTTGAAGTTCAGCTGACCTCTGCTCTGACCTTACTTGCGAGAAAGAGGATACCTCTAGTCTGGCTTACCGCTTAACTACTTCTTCTCTCACATCCGAAAACTGGAACAGGCAGAACTCCTCATATAATAACTCGTTACTAGCTGCTGACACCTTTAACAAGTATTCCACAAGTACAGGTACAGACGAAGTGGCAAAGTATCCAATAATCAAGAAGGGCTTATACTATAGCGTTAGTCATTGCGCAAGAACAAGTCGTTTGGGGGAACATCAAGATTGTATGGATTCCACGTTGAGTATATAACACTATGTCACAGGACACTCCTTTGCTTCAAAACGGACTTATTGAGTCTTGCTTAGCGCCCCTAGACTCATGAATTGATATTGGGTAGCAGAACTATGTCCCTATCGTGCTCAATCAATAAGTTAAAAAAGTACATTAGCGCTCAATAAGTTTCAAGTGGGGATCAAGAGAAGCAATCTAGCATAGAGGAAATGATGACTTTCTTGCACCTAGCATAGAATTCCGTAAAGACATACACTGAACCGATGCAAGTGCTCTAGAATGCCAATACTAGCTGTGGGCTCTCACCTGATCCATCTTAAGATCTTGATATGGCTGATGATTCTTATCTGACTGGCAATTCATAAGCTTCACCTGCTCCTGCTTACAGAGCTTCTTCTTCTCCGGCTAATGAAACTAAAACAATACTGGAATCTGATCTGGAACAATACTTGAGACTTTAGACTTATCTTCGAATTTCTTATTGAGCACCTGGTAAAGTGGCTGAAGACAGCACTGGCTTTGAGTCTAGGTGTAAAGAAGTCTCGTCTCTTTGAGTTCGAGGCAAGTCTGTGAGATCAGAAGCTGGGCGAGTAAAGTAAACAAGCGAGGGAACCAGTAAAAGTTCAAGCGTAGCATCATTAGTTACATAAGGAGCGGAATAAACTCTTTAATCTCATGCATAGGTTCAGTATACAGTCAGGGCAGGGCAAAATGCGGTTATCCCCTTATAAAGAAGAAAGAAGCTGGGGGAGTCAGGTCGTAGAGTTCCGTTAGGGGCTTGAAGTCCACATCGACAACTTCATTAGCTGTTAGAAAGGAAAGTAGAGGTGGTAGAGCACTGTAAGCGAGTGTAGTTATTGGTTAGAAGTCATAGAGAGAGCAGTTTTTGGGTGCCAGTGTTGGTGACGATAGAGGTTCAGTTATTGGCTTGATGTCGGTAGATAGATGTTATCGAGTTTGTCAAGGTGCCGGTGTTGGCAATAATATCAGATCTTTTCGAATGCCCAAGCCACTACGCACTTAAGGCTATAGTCGGGGGGCGGTTAAGGTTAATTCTTGATTGAGAGGCTAAGCCCCCTAGTTCAATCAAAAAGGGATGTTGTGTATTTAAGGAAATCCATATTATGTGCTCCAGGTGCTCCAGATAGAGGTATATATCAAATTAATAACTTCAAGTCGAGTGCTCGTGCTCCAGGTGCTCCAGAAAAAGAGGTATATTCCATTCTTAACTTCAAGTCTCCGTATGCATTCCAAAAGTCAATTCTCACTTATAACTTAAACAAGAACTAAACAGGAAGGTATTGCAGCAGACTTTAGCCCGATTTCCTTCTTCCGCTGTTGGTGTTCTGCTACCCAATATAAAAACATGAATGGATTTTCTGACTTATGCGCCTATCCTATATAGTGACTAGCATTGCCAACTTTCAATTGAACTTACGCTGATGCCGATCAAACTTTAACTAAACTCTTCCACTTCTGGGGATCTACCACTTGTTCGAGCGAGCTATCATTAAGTACAGGAACTCAACTCGGTAACCTAAACTCGCTAACACCACAAGTCAATAAGCCCAGCCCCTACCTACCGACCCCCAGCTTGCGTCATTGCTTACTTGTATTGTTCCCTTGCTTTCGCTGTTTAGATACCCTCTACGATACTTTCTTTCCACCCTTGCTTTCACCGGTAAACTCTCTTAGCGCCAAAAACTTGACTTGTTAAAGGCCGTTAAGAATGGATTTGATGATTACCCAAAGGCAGCTTATAATCCTGTTCCATCTTATGCCAATGATAGAGCTTCTTATCTCGTCGATCTCTTAAATAATTATAGTTAACCGGGGGCGTACGACTTTCCAATCCGCAAGCACCCTTGTTTCTCTTATTAAATTACCGATTTCAAACCTTTCCCTTTTTCTTGGGTTTACCACTAAACGGAAAGAAAGATTGAGGAATACCTCCTGGGGCGACCGACTTTGAACCCGACCTTACCCTGCCTCTGCGGAACCAATAGGGAAGAACACACTATCGAAGAATCCATCTTTTTAGAGAAGACGAATGACAAGGACAGGTATACCATGGGAGGCTTCATCCCGTGCTTTTAGTCCTTTGTTTACGCAAACTCTTGAAACCGAAAATGCAAGAGAGAGACGGGACCTTCTTCATTCACTCGGACCTTTCAATCCATATACTGATCATCGCCTTGGTAAGCTATTGAACTAAGATATGAGTCAAAGTAGGTAACAAAAGCGATCGTATCATATAGACTAATGGATGAGGGAAGCTTAGTTGGGATTCGTCGTTTCTTCGTGGTCGAACGTCCAATCCGGACCGAAGTCATCTATTAATCTGCTAATAAGTCGTTTAATGACGCAGATGATTGGAACCACCCGTGAGGACACTGTTGAGAGGAACCATAGCCCCTTGAACGCGCTACCTATCGACAGCAGGCACTATCGCTTCACAACCTGGACTGTCAAATAGTTTTCTTCCCTATATAATAGCCTTCGGTCCTTCAACATAAAGTATGTGCCAAGAGACTTTCTTTTACAAGGCAGCTTCCTTGAAAGCCATCACAGCTTCTGCCTTGAAGGAATAAGATCAATATTTTCTATTTGCTTTTCCGTCGGTATGGTGCACGAGCCATCGATCACGTAGTAGATCAGCAATTTCATCTTATGATCAGGTTGATTCATGCTGCATGAGGGAAAATCCGCTTTTGGATAAGATAAGATCAAGCCGCCCGCCCGATTAAGTGGTTGACTTGGTTTGTATGATCAACAAAAGGTGGCAGGTATCATTTGAAAAAGAAAACATTCTACCAGGGCTTTCATTCTGACAGTTGCAACCCTTTCTTACTATTCTGTTAAAGATTATTACTTTGTGGAAATTACAAATTGAGACCGACAGTGCACCAGCCCCTCGCCCAGCTTCCGACTTGGAGTTTACCCCGAAATCCTACACTCTGGAAAGAATAAGCACGTCCTCTGGCAACGAAGTTCCAATTCCTCTTCTCAAAGCGGGCGCACGGCACGGTAAGAGATATTGGTTTTGTAAAGCCGAGAAAGAGTCTAAAGATGGGTTTAGGAAAGTGGATAGCACTTATTCAATTGCAATCATACTGCGATTCGTTATGTTATTTATGGATTGAGTGAGGCATGTTAGATCTAGGATGGCGAGATCACAAGGAAATTATGTAGGCTCGGGACTCTATTAAGGAAGAGTTCCTTCACTGATGCTAATAAACCGAAGAGGGCTAAGGCTAAAGTCCACTTGATAAAGTCTGCGTTCTGACTTATGAATGCAAAGACCCCGGTCGCTAAACAGATGAAACGTGCGTGTTTCGATCCTAGAAATAGACTTCACGTAACTCACATTCGTTCATGATAGGAAGATCTGCTCGAACCTTGGGGAATAAGGCATTCAGGAATTAGAGTCCGACCTGCCCCTGCACGATAGCTCTAGCAGATTCAACACTTTGTGAGCAAGGGCATTGAGTCCTACGGTGCGGACTGATCTTCATGGACCGGATCCTGAACTCCCTTTGTCTTCACGTTCTTGGCTGTGCTTTAACCATATCTAGGTCTCAATCCACCACTTCCGGGTCTCAATCAATCACATACATAGAGTCGGACCTTAGCTTCGCTCAAGCTTTTACTGTTTCATCAGTCCGCTCTTCCCTATAGAGGTTCTTTCGCCTACTCTGCTACCAATCTTTCTTGCCTAACTATTTCCCTTTCACTAGTTACAGGAACTACTTACTTACGTTGCTAGAAAGCTTTATGCTATCTTACGCTAGAACCCAGACCGCTCTTCTAACTTATTAAACTACGGACTTTACCACCGCTTTATGTTTATACTTTAGATTTAAACAATACCTGAGGCTACTTACGTACTACCTTAAGTTGGCTACTTACGTACTCTATTTACTGGGTCGTGAGCTAATACCTTGCAATTAGAAGTTTCTCACTGACTCTTCTTTAGGAGTAGTCTCAATGGAATCCTTGTATTCTTGGCTCACTCTTTTCCTTTCTTTGTGAGCGACTTATAGTTATAGATAGCACTTATCAATGGAAACTTTCCATTCATTCTTTCTCTTATACTTACTATATTCCATTTCTGTCGTTGTTAGGCTCGGGCCCGTTACTGACGCGCAACCAATTACTTAAGGGCGACTGATTCACTTCCATAACCGAAAAATACCACAGGAAACCGTACCATCCGGAGCAAGAGGTATTATATAGGAGAGGAGCAAGAGTCGAGGTAGGCAAGGGACCCATACATAGCTCTTTAAAATTAAATGGCGTCTAGTAGTTGCTTGCCTCAAACAACACTGCCGCGTAACGCGAACACTGGAATTGTTCTAACAGCGTTATAACATACTATTTGTTGCTGCCGCACAACGGCTTACGCCGTTGCTTGTCTATCCGTTCCTTGGCGTCTAGTAGTGACTTGTCTAGTAGTTGTTTGTCCCGTTGCTTGGTCGTAACATTAGTAGTTACTTGGCGGGAGTCCTAATTGAGCCTATGGCTACTGGCAACAGAACTGCTTCCATAGCCCCGGTCAACAGGTTCTCTTTCAACGAAAACTCCCCTCTCGCCAACAACTGGATCGGCTCTGTCAACAACGACTTTTATTGCTCTTGACTCTGGACTACCACCTGGGGGAGAGTTGAGGTCGGCAAGGAGACAAACTACTTATAATTTCCAGAAAAGAATGAGTGGTGTGACCAATCTTCTGCATTAGTAACAGATGATCTCCTATATTATAAGATATAATGAAAGTGGGAATGTTCGACTTGAGAATGACACCAAATGCTTTGTTGGCGACTCGGTAGGTGCGAGGAAGCTAGTCAAGTAATCAATAACTGAGGTCAGCAAGGGAACCATCAGAAGAGTTGAGGTCCGCAAGGGAAGGAGCTAGTAAGGGAAAGAGCTAGTAGGGGTAAGGGAAAGAGCTATAGTAGGGGAAAGAGCTAGTAAGTGAAAGAATTATTTGTAGCCAGAGAATAGGATAAAGTGCTTGTGTTAAGCAAGTAGGGTAATGTCAATTTGATGGTTCTGGTGAGTACTGAGTTTAGGTTTGTAATTGAGTGGAAGTCCTCCTCTTCTTTTCATTCTTATGAGTATATATGATATGTTTTCTTTTGACTTTTGAGTTGCACTAGGAGAGAACTAGGGTTGGGCAAGAAGGAACAAACACTACTAGGTTGGAAAGAAAGCACTAAACAAGTTAGTTACTTATAGGAGTAGCGGGAAAGAGGATAGGCTTAAGTGCTTGACTCAGTTGTGCTTGCTTTGATGCCCTAAGTGTAAGTGAGTGAGTGAGTGGATTCAGTTTGTATTATGGAATTCCTGAGAGTCCCACTTCTGTTCAAAGTAGTTCCGTATGCGCCCATTTTGAGTTGCTTGGCCCCTACTTAAATAACCAAAAAATAATTCCAATTTTGCCAGGGCTCCTGCCGTTGTAGTTGCTTTTTGAGTATACGCTTGGCCTTTACTTGATACTTGACTTCGAAGAGCAGTAGGGCTAGGACGAGATACTTTACAGCTGGAGCGGAATGGAATTGAACTGACAACTAATACAATTGATAAACATTATGGAGCATTGTTTACTTTAAAAAGAACAAAACAAACGTCGAGCACTAAGGCTTACAAAAGAGCTCGCTAACGCTGTTGTATAGAACTATCATTTCACTAACACACCTAGTATATTTTCCCTTGCTTTGACTCAACACTTTCAGATTTCAGAAAAGAATAGATATTTGCACCCTTACCCGTTGCTTTTGCTTAAAGAAAATAATAAGATTTATTTGCACCTTCATCCTGCTTTCTAGTGCCTTCTCGTCGACTTGAAACTGACCTTCCCCAACAAGCTACGGCGCGGCGCTAAGAGAACTCCTCCGGAATCTGCTCCTTAACTTGCTTCTTTACGTACCTCTTAACCCACCTCTTCCTTCTCTTGAAACTAAAGATTCTCCTGCTCACCAACCTGTAGAGTAGTCCAGAAACTCAGAAAGTTATTACTCTGTACTTAAGTAGATGAGCCTCATGAAGTTAATAGGAAGGAGCCAGCTGCTTTGCTTGTTGAATGCAACTGCTAAGTAAGCAAAAGGGAAGCTGTTAAGGAGGGAGTAAATAAAGTCATAAAGATAGGTCGGGTTTATAGAAGTAGAGAGGTCTCATCGGGTGCTAGTACTGTTTTTGTAAGTAGTGAGGCCAAGCTAAAACTAAGTAAGTATATGAATAAGAATGGAACAAGTATGTAAGGGTCAGTATACTAAGGCAAAGAAAACAATAAATACAGGTAAGTATACTAGGACAAAGAAAACAATAAATACATATTATAACCAGCTATTATTCAAGGGTAAGACAAGAGGGATGGATCTAGCCAATTAAGTAAGTACGATCTAGCCAATTAAGTAAGTACGATCTAGCCAATTTTGTAAGAAATAAGGAGTACAGTTAAGAGGAGAGGCGAGGAAGCTATAAGTACTAAGATCAGAATGAAACTAAGTAGTAAAAGAAGTGGAGTGGTCAAGTTTCATCAGTAGTAGTTACCATAGGTAGATAAGCACTAACAGTATTAGTAGCCTGAGGAGCCTCAGGTATAAAATCAATTGAGTTAGATAAGCCGGAGGTGTATACGAGTCACTTGGCGCCTACTTGCTCTGTGTTTGTGGAACATTGATCTAGCCGCAGAATTCATTGGCCATGCCTGAGAAATAGCAAGGAGCGGCTATGCCTTTTTCTATCTTTGTCCAGTCCAGAAGTTCCCGGTTCCATCTACAAACTGAGAAAATCCCCCGTGTTACTTTCCTGAGTAAACTAGAAACCGAAACAAAGGAAGAAGCGGGTAGCAATTTTGAGCCAATTAGATATGATGTTTATGGGAGATAGGAAAGAGATAGATCAGTTGCTGGGGAAGATAGGAAAGAAATAGATCAGTTGCTGGGATATAGGAAAAAGAGATAGATCATACCATTCCAAATCTAGTTATCTTTCAGAAGGTAACTTAAAACTTGACTGTTGGCGGGTCTCTTTGTATGTGTTGTCCGGAAAGAGGAGGACGACTTAAATCATTATTCGTTTGCCGGAACCAGAAGTGCTAATTGTTTGTGTTGTAATAATATAGGCCACACTTATTTATTTATAGGGAATCCAATAAAAACGTATTTCTTTCGAGGAATGGGCCTAAAGAGCAATAGCTAAGGGCCCTGAGACGATACTACCACTTTGATCTGGAACCTACCTACATGCTGATGCTCACGATTGCGATAGTCATACCAGTTATTTAGAGGGGCCTTTAAGTACTAATTGTTGGAATGACCTTCTTACAAAACACCATTCATATAATCATTGTATTGAGAGGTGAAATACATTTAAGGCCCTATAGGGCAAATTCATATTGGTTCTTGAAAGATTTAATAACAAATATCTTAGATAACATAGAATCCCATAGAATCTTCTTTGACAAATATATTACACCATATCTTATTATTCTTCTTATATTACCATATCTTACTTAATATATTGGATATTGATTGAATTATGGATTGAATTAATATTCCTTGTATGCTATTTGCGATAGGGACTTATATGAACCTGTATCTCGGTAGGGACTTATATTAACCCCCCCCATCCATGCTTATTGTGCAATGAGGGCCATAGAGTTATAGTAATAGTGAGTGAGTAATACACCCCTTCCTATCTTTGTCTTAAGCTCCAGCTCTTCCCCCTAGCCTTTTCAACATTTTGTATCAGAGCCAAGTTCAACCTACTCAAGCACCCTTCCAATCACCAAATCCCTAGATTTACAAATGAGTTATATATTGTGCATCCAAATAAAGGTTATTCGGCAGCTCCCTAGATGGATTGTGTTGGTTGGGAGTATGTAGCGGAAACAAATAAAGAAGAATAAGAATTGTAAACCATTTACCAAGGACTTGATGATACAATAGGTTATAGTGTTCCAGCAAGGATATCAAAATACAAATAGGATTGGGAATGACTTAGTGCTCCAGCAAAGACATCCAAATGGGATTGGGAAATACTTAACGGTGGCGTGGACAAGGTCAAATCGTTTACAAGCATTACGAGCTGATAAATCCATCTTAAAATATAGTGTACTTCTTCAGATTCATACAAGTGTAAGTCAAACTATTGCTCTAACAGTGTTTTTATTCTCCTTATATTATCTTAGATTCTATTAATATTATCAGGGGTGACTTGAACCATAATTGTTCTTAATATTCTAAGGGTGGAAATCGAAGGATTGATGCACTGCCCCGCTCGAAGAGACTGTGATACCACCTCTCTTTCTTCTCTTTCGAAAAGCCCTAGGAGTTGGTTAGGGAGAATATTCCATGGGATGGGGTCATCTACTTTATATTCTTTACTTACTATACCCGATAAAGAGTTAGCATTGTCAGTGCATCGCTTTAGTACTACTCTGGTTACCGGCAAAAAGAGGGAGAGGGGGCTGTAGCAAGCAAGGAATGAGACTGTTCCTCCAGCCACTAAAGGTTTTGACACGTGGTAATTAAAGAGGGCATTTTTCTTATATCATCGTTTGGCAAATGGTAAACTTAGCCCCGTTCCCCAGTCATAGTTAGGAGATCGATATGAACATCATGAACTGTTTTTGTTGGTCGAAAGGTTTACACTAGACAATGCTTCTTTTCGAAATTAGTAAGGGCGACATACGAAAAGGTGCACGTGCAGAGGTCTGTCTCTAAAAGTATATAAAAGATAAAAAGGAAAAATAGCTGCTTGCTTTTAAGGGTAAGTCCAGAGCGGCAAGGGAGAGATTGATTGATTATAAGGAAAGATAGGCGTTCGGCTAACTCGCTTTACCCTTATTCAAAAATGGACGATGCCACCGATAGAAACGGCTCTGTGGGCTCTAAGGAATGAGCCAGCTGACGCTGCCCTTGTGCTTGCTCTTGCACTATTGTTTCCTTCTTGTTTACCTAAAGAACTCTCATTTCGGCATAACTGCATTGCTTGCTTAAGAACGGTGCGCACACAGATGATATGATAGATAGAGTAGTAGTATTAACCTAAAAAACTATAAGAAGCTAACCGATACGATGATGAAGATAGGGTTATTTTAGCCTGAAGACAAGAACTCACCGGGTGCAACTCATTCACTTAGCGCTGAACTGAATAAGGGTATTATGTGACTTATTTCTATATGTATGTGGGTAGCTCTCTTCTGATTCTAACAACAAGGAAGCGGTGTTTTCCATATTAGAGTAACGCTCTCTTCTCTAAACTCACGTAAGCAAAAAGAGGTTAAGGTCTCAGTTTATGTTAAGAGAGTTCGGGGAACAAGCAAACAAGCTGTTTTATTACCTGTCAGCAGTGTTTTGTTAACCCATGAAATCATTGGTGTACTCACATTCAACCAGTGTTTTGTTAACCCATGAAATAATAGGTGCACTCACATTCAACGCGCATTAGCTTGCTTATTCGAGTTTATCGGAGCTTAGAGTGTTTGTTACTGTGTAATTCTATACATGGTGCCTATGTCTCTGGCCTTATTGCCTTATTGTGTAGGAGCCTTCAATCAAGTATCTTCAGCAAGCAAGGGAACAAGTAGAAACCATTAAAACTGTGCTGTACGCCTCTTTTGCACTATCCTGCACTAAAACGTTAGCGCTCCATTAGCTTGTTGAGTTCAGACACGCACGTGAGCTTAGTTTTTAAGCAATGCATTGAGTTTATAGAGTTTGTTTACATTAGTAAGAGTGAAGTCAGCAGGAAGCAGTAAATAGTAAGGTAAGCTTTGTTGTTCACTCTATTCCATACGATGTGCACCGGAAGAAGATAAGCAAACAAGTGGTAGAGTTGACTGAAGACTCCCGCTTAACTATTTAGTATCCTTCTTTCTCGATGAAACATTGAGTATTGAGTAAAAACACTGCAGACTCCAATCAAAAGTAAGAAAACATAGCTTACTGCTGGACAGCGCCAAACTTACTGAGCGGAGTATTTGAAAGGCATTTCTCTTTCCGAGGTTACGCCTAAAGGCTTAGCTCAGGACCCCACTACTCGTCGTATTTGGTTTGGTATTACTACCGCGCATGACTTCTCGAGAGTTAAGTAATTCTAATATTTATGAGGAACATGTCTTCATCAGAACTGTTTGGCTTCTCATTTTGTGGGCAGTTAACCATAATCCTTCTCTTCTGTGCACGCACGTCCTACAATCTCTGGAATTTGCAGCTTGGCAAGGAATTGCATTTGTTTGTGAGTCATGGATACTAGACCCTTTACATGTAAGATCTATTGCTCATGCGGGATCCTCCTTTTGGTAAACCAGCTGTAAAAGCCCTTACTCTAGGGAGGTGCTACCGGTCCTGTGAGCTTATTCCGGTGTTTCTCAGTGGTAGGTAGTATAATAAAGGGCACTCTAACTCCAATAAAGATCTTGATACTATAGCTTTCTTTTAGTTCTTGATACTGTCTTTTCCATTAGTTCTTGATGCTATATCCTTAATAGCATAGCGGGTTGGTTACACCTACAACCAAAGAAAGTAGAAACCGGTTCATAAATGCCCTAAATCATCATTTGTCAGGACGGACTTTTCAGAGCAGAGTTAGTTCTTTGAATATAGAATTTAGTGCACAATTAATATCATTAACTTCATTATGACCCCCTAAAAGAATACTCTCCATAGTTTCCTAAACTCCCATCTTCTTATGGCTTGTTTGCTTGTTGAATAAGGAGTTAGGTACCTTCTTTCAATTAGTGGTGGATTAGAATCTCTTATTGGGTAGTACTTGAAGCTCGTCGGGTTCAGGTCCATAATCAAATGATATTAAGGGCCCGGTTGTAAATAAGGGTATAGTTTTGATGCCCACGGAGGGAGCGGGTTATCAAAAAGAGTATAGTTTTGGTGTTAGTGCCTATTTGCTTAAGTAGGAGAAGTCAATAAGAAAAATGATATAGCAACGGTGCCGACATAATGTAGTATCCCCACGTAGCGGTACCATACCAAAGATTCCAGATTGCTTGCTCTCTCTATCAGCGCATCTAAGTTATTAATCAGAATTGTTTCCAATACTAAAACTCTATTCCCCTCTTTCTTCGCCAAAGTGCTAATGTGTGCGCCCTTGGAGGATTCCTTTCCGCTGCTCTCCGAAAATATTGATAAAACTTGGGATATAATAGGAGAATATAAGTGATTGACACGGTGGAGCTCCTTAGGATAATAGAAATGCCACGTTAGAGCTCCTTAGGATAATAGAAGTAATTGACACGTCCTCTATGCGTTCCAGTCGGTTCCCTCAGACGAATTCTCAACATTACATTATTTGGGTTGATAATGTTAGCTGGAAAGAATACTTTTTATGCATTCCCAGGGGACGGACGATGGTCTTGATATGGCAAAAATCTCTTTCTTTGTTGTTAAATATAGATGGGAGGCCAAATGAGATAAGGTTCAACAAGGTCGAAGCGTTTCGTTCGTAATGGAAAGAAAGAGTCTGACGCCAATGGGGCTTTGGCACCAGCAGCATTAATCCTCTTCTTCTTCTTTTTTGGCACCAGTAGCATGAATCGCCTATTGCAAAGGTCGATGAGAAAGATTACTTTTTCTAGGATAGGAAGAGCTAAGCCAATGCTCAAGCATGGGTAGAGTGTGAAGTGTACTACTAAAAATCCTAATATTGATAAAAATTATTTGATTATACTCTACAAGGAAAGAAAGTCAACTTGACGTGAGGAAGGAGTTAAGTTAAGCAGTTTCTACACCGAAGCCCGAACTATTGGACGAGGCACCCGCTTGCTTGAATAGGAAAGCCACGAGTGAAGCAGACGTGTGTGTGAGTATTGCTTTCAATTTACGAGGTGGTGGACTGACGGACCAGACCTATGACGCTAAGCAAACTCTCCAAATTAGATTGATACCAGAAAATGATATTTATACACCGAGACACACATATAGAAAAGCCCATTTAATACGTTGTTAGAGGCGTTGGCAGGGAAAAAGCTAGTATAAAGTAATTAAGTCAGTAAGTAACATATTCTCATAAAATAAATAAGCAAATATATAAGTAAGTAAAATATTCTATAATTCCAGAGCTGATAGATTTTCTTTACTTTTGGATTATTTTGGAAGAGAGTACACAATCAACGCGCCATAACATGAAATTCCTAATAACACCTAATAATAATAAGCAGAATTCATAAGACAAAAGATATGTCCATCAGCTTATCTATAAGAATAATAAGACAAAAGATATGTCCCTCAGCTTATCTCTCAATCTATATGGCTTCTTGCCACTTATAATAAAGTAAGATTGCTTGACTCCCGAACCTTTCTTTCTCTGGATCAACTTCATATCATAAATCAATTCAATAAAAGCAAAGGCATAAGATTTGAACTTACTCATAGTCAGTCTAGTTATAGTGATTTCACCGTTATGTGGTTCTGTGTTAAAGATCCATCCTATAAAGTAAAGGAGTCATAACCTCCATACAATTCTAGGTGTGGCGTGTCCGTAGGAGACTGCTATGAGAAAATAGAGCGATCGCTCCTGTTTGATCCTGAACCACCCTGTGATTGAGATTGAATCGCACATCTACATCTTTAAAACTCGAGTAATTTGCTTGGCTGTCATCGGCTATTTTCTGTACATCTGTATGAAAACCCTTTCCTGAAGCGAAGCGGGTAAGGTAAGGAAACCCATTAGTCTAGAAGTAGTAAAAAGGAGAAAGGTTAAGGATTGCTAAGCCCTATGACCCCGTTCACCCACATATCATTTAAAAACTGGGATATCACTTCTTGCGGGCATTTCTTATTCTTTAGTTCTGTAGAGGTGATTCCAAGCCATAAACATTGAATTTACAAAGTTTCGAATGTGCTTGAAGGCCTTACGACCGTTCAGTTAGGCGCTCCTTGCGGATTCAATTTCTTTTTCATTGAACCGTTGCTCATATTTGATTAACTGTGACTTGGCCTGGCCCCATTTTTCTATTATCGAATGTAGTTGGTGGCGATATTACAGATATTCAAGCAATTTATGCTCTGCTCTGGATTGGGCAGTATCAGAGGATGGGATGGAGCAAGAAGATTACCAAGAAGAAATGGATGCTAGCGACTTAAGCTTGAACACCCTCTCTTACAAGCGTCCTTTCATCTTTTTCCTCCGCGCCTTCGATGCGCTGGTTGCTAAGATGTCAGATACTTTTTTCAGAGCGATTGATTATGGTGCTATAGATAAATAGTGCTATGGTTGATAGCGAACATTTCCTTTCAGACGTCAAACTATAATGGCATGCCCCGACCCGACGTCACAAGGTCCCAGCTAAGCTCGACTTAGGCCGGGTTTTTTACTGCTACCCAAACAATCTCATAATAATAATCAATAATAAATCCGAAATGATACTCTTTACGGGAGAACTTATACTTATTTAGATCAGGGCCTCTGCTCAATGACTGATTCCTCTGTGTTATTTTGCCATGCCTCTTCATATTATTTCCTGCCTTGAACAGTGTAGGGGCTATCAATAGGGACTGTATAGATTCCTTCTCTCTTAAGTCTCTGATTAGGTTGAATATTTTCTATTTTGCTCGAGACTAAT
This sequence comes from Musa schizocarpa, assembly GCA_900464855.2. NCBI lineage: Eukaryota > Viridiplantae > Streptophyta > Magnoliopsida > Zingiberales > Musaceae > Musa > Musa schizocarpa. The sequence continues at coordinate 617,660 of LR890030.1, forward strand.
ATGCTGGAAAAACAAGCTAACGCCCTTTTGCAGAGATTGGGTCGTAGCTGGAATGGTGTCTTCTCGGAGGCTACTCGGTGGGATCATGGTCGCTTGGCTGTCGCTTCAATGCTTCTCTAATATCAAAAAGAAGGCAAGCCATTTACTTAGTCATACAATCATAAGGTAACCATCCTTTCCTCCTTATTTGTATATCCTATGCTAGTACTGTGCGTGCCTGTCTGTAGATCTATCTCTGTGGAAGCAATTGTCTTTCATTTCTGTATACTTTATTTCTATTCCCGTGGTTAAATCCGTGGGTACATCAACTCTCGGTTTTTTTGATGAAAAGCTAAGTCGTTTAGTTCCTGGAGCTCAAAGTCGTAGATAGAGGTTATTTTAGTTAAAGATATAATGTTGGAAATCAAAAACCAATCAAGGGGAAAGTAGCTCAGAAGCAATAAATAGGATTCCCCAATCAATCGAAGAGCGTGACTTCACCACTCGCCCGACTCTAATGCTTTACTAGGGACTGAAAGGCCTATTTAACTTATCCACATTATACCGAAGATGCTTTTCAAAGCAATTGAAAAAAACACGGAGTTGTTGATTTGACTCAGACCACTTGAAGGGTGTCTTTCCCCAGGTTTTAGTGAGTTTTGGGCCTTATTATTACCCCACAATGAAACTATCCTAGGGCTTTATAAAGGTATGACGAGCATGGAAAGATTTATTCAGAAGCGAACTAACTCTCCATATCTCTATAGACTCAAGCGAACTCATAGGAGACGAGTTTCTTTAGAAGCCCTGTTTGTTTGTTTTCTAGACGAGTTTCTTTAGAAGCCCTGCCCCGTTATATTTATTGAAGAATTGATTAACCTTTGAACCCGACGAAATGACATTAAACTCTATGGAATGATTCTCTTTTTAAAGGCTTCTATGGTTTTCGGTTCATTCACCTTTGTTAGCGCCTTCCATATTCTTTCTTAGAGTAATCTTGTGGTATAGTAGTTTGTGGGGATTCCATACCTATAGGAAAAGCGCCTCAACCTAAGTTTGCATACCGAGGAAAAGCGCATATGTCAAGGCTTTAAAAGAATCAAATGAGGCACATAGAGAAGGTTACTCTTCTTTCTTTTTAGCCTTTGGCGGATACTTCTCTTTCTTTTCAGCCTCTTACTTTTACATAGTTAGGAGACTTTCATCCTACTGCTGGATTCCAAATACACCAACTAACTCGCTTTGCTGATGTTATCAATTGGGTTTGCTTTCCACACCTTTATCTATTGTGTTTTCCTTATTACTAAGCTAGTGGAGCGCATACAGTATGTATGTCTTTCATAAGCTTCTGTAAGGTATTAGTCTCAGCGCCTTTATAGAAAACCTAGCAACCAAAGTCAGCTTTATATGAATGCCTCTGGGTTACCAGCTCTTTCCACTCTACTTAAATGAAACAAAAAAGCACTTATTAAAATGTTTTTGTGATAGCGATGGTGGATAAAACAGATCTCACCCGTAGAATAGCCTTCTTTTCCTCTTAACAAAGGAAGTTTAGATTGTCTGGGCCAAATAGACTTATGCAAACCTGTCTCAGTTGGAGATGGGATTGCACGAAGAACTATAGAGTTCACTGCTCGCCAACTAATCTAGGTCTTCTTTTTTATCCTCTTTATTCCATATCTATTCCTCCTCCTAGACTAATACATCTCCCTTATTAGCATTCTTTTCTGCAAGCAAAGTGACCGGAACGCAGGTCTATCATCGATTCTAGTTTCGCGCGCTCTGGTCGCATAAGACAGCGATTAGATTATTATCCGAGTCTTTTCACTTGGGCTCGGCTCGGGCATTGAACTTTTCCATCCGCAAGAGAAAGGAGGCTAACAGGGTTTAAGGCCAGGGGGATGATGCCCAACATTCCGAGTGATTTCAAAGTGGAAAGGAGAGTCAAGTAGATCCCCCTTCTTCTGGTCCCACAAATAATCAAATATAGAGAAATTGATGCTATTCAAATAAGGTTAAGTCTTTCTTCCTTCATAGCTGGTTGGGGTAAAGAATGGGAAAGACGGCGGGCGAATTCACTATCTTCTGCTCCCCCGCTCGAAGGTAGGGCATAACCCTTACCGCGGACAAAGAGATGTCGAGGCATAGAGCTTCCTTCCTTTTTCCATCGCCAGAGATTCTCTCCAGCCACTGATTCCCCAGTAGACTCATAGCTGGAAATAGGGGGCTTAGAGCACAAATCAATTGTTGGAGTGACCTTTTCCATCTAGCACTAAGACGATTGGTCTCAAGAACAAACTAACCTCTTGCCAATCTTGAAACGGTCCGAGAAAATGAAATATAATGAAGTGAAGTAAACTACAGCATCAACGAAAAACTGCCAGCTAACTAAGTCATTTATAGTATAGTATTTGTTCATATGCTTGTGTTTCAATCAAATCTAAGTATTGAGGAAAACTGCGAAAAGCCACGCCCTACAGGATCACAGCAGCAAGCGAGTGTGTGGATGATATCCGTTTTGGCATTCAATATCTTTCCTCTTAGAATCCTCTTTCCTTATATATATTCACCGCGTGTAACAACTGTGTAAGGCTTTCTTCTCAAAAGGCCAACCCTTTGATTTGAAAGAAGCCATCACGGCCAGTTAGCGGGGGTAAATAAAAAAGCTGACATACGCCGGCCCTTATCTCTTATTTGCTTTAAAGCGGGTTTTTGCTTCTTGTTCGAATTCCCTCAATGAAAAAAACTAACCCCATCTGTGTTCCTGAGTTAGGTAGGAGTCGCCCTTAACCTAATAGGCCCATTTCTGGGGAGCTAGCTTGCTTTTTCACTTATGTCATGTCATAGGGATCGCCACGCTTAAAATCCTTCCCCGTGATATGACTTTCGATTGAGAGTTACTAAACGGACCAACGAAGGGGCGAAAGAGCAGTGCTTCCATTTCCTTAAGAGCCCTCTTTCTTGTTATTGGACTTATTTCTCTCCCTAATACTTTTTATTGATGTTGTTGATTCTTTTTTATTCGGAGGCTTTTTCCAGCTTCATTAATAACCTGCCCGAAATCGGAATTAGAATAGTCAAAAAGAAGGGATAAGAGAAGTCAATCTTGTCTTTGCAACTTCCTTAGTGGCCTGCCTTTGAAACTATACTTTCTAATATATTATATGTGTTTTGACGAGCTATTCTTTAACTTTGATGCTAACCGAAGAATGGCATTGCCTTGGTATTCCAATAAAAAAACAACCTCATGCCGGAACTTATCTTACATAGCCAATACCCATAGAAATTAAGGGATAATAAGGCAGTCAGGAGGATGTGCTTAACGCCCTGCTACATACAAATATTCTATTATACTTAATTAAAGAGCAGAGCAGTATCGACCCGAAACAAAGAGCAGTATCGACCTCGTTCAGTGAACTTGGTCCCAAGGATCTTTAAAAGGAGGACTCATTACAACTAAAGGGGATTAGCAATTAGGTGCCATCTTCCGTGCTGCAAACATTATAGCATTCCCTTTTTTGACTAGTTATACCGGCGGCAAGCATTATTCTACTTATGACATAGTTTGCTCTTTGTCTTTGCGTTCCTTCGTCATATTGGCTAGCATCGCCCTAAGTGAATGAATGATCCATGGCGCGTGGGTGTAATGGTGTAATAAAGAAACTATATCCTCGTTGGTGGGTCGGTATAGGCTATGACTGGTTGGTGCTTTTGTTCAGTATTGCTTGATGCTCTGGAATGCGTTGTCACAGAAAGGAATACCCCTACCATCCTCTATCGAATAAGCTGAAAAACAATAAATCCTACTACTTTTATGTCTAGTAAACTACCCAAGATCCTAACCAAGGGGGAGATAATAGTATTACGACCTAAGCAAAGTGCGCTAAGGGTGGCTCAACCAATTAGGTTGTAGGAGGGTTCGGGGGCAGCGGGGAGCAGCTATAAAGGTTATGGCTTTTTCTAGACTAATGCTAGTCGGTCTTTAGAAGAGTATTGATTGCTCCATAGCGCGGGTATTAGCTATTATCATAAGTTCTTAGGTTAGGTGCTATACATTCAAAAGGATTAGTATACTAAAGAGAGAGAAAGTATAAGAAAGCTCACTAAAAACAGACCAGACCTTCTTATTGTTTAGTTATCCCCTAAAAGAGGATTTTTCCTTGGCTTAAAGCTCTCTCTGTGGCTGCTGCTTCAATGCGGCTACTAGCTAGCTACTTCTTCAATTTTGACATTCATTGTTGGGCTAGGTCGTGATACTGTCCAACAATTGCTTTTAGAAGTCTCCAGGAATTTAACTTGAACTGGCATTCCGCTCCGAACCCTTTCTGCGCTTCTGCCTTTCGCGCTTCCATTGATTAGTAGGACACAAGGGGAGCTATAGGTATGGCATTATCAATCTTTCTCTTATTTTCGACGATTGTTTCTTTTCTCATTGCGCCCATCATATATTCAATCGCCAACCCCTCTTGGGATCGTTTGAGGTTCGGGCTATACTGTGAGGAATGCTTACGTCCGGTTAATTGTTTCATTCCCCACATGGCCCCTAAAACAAAGCAAAGTGAGTAGGAGTCTGACTTTACGCTTCAAAATAATGCTCCTACATGCGCATATTATAGTTGGGTACGATAGGGTGCGAAGGGCGGGCTAACTCTCCGTCGATTGAATGGTAGGAGTGGTGTATGATAGAAGCAGAAGCAGTAATATATAAATAAAGAATAAAGGCAAAGGACGAGCCATAATAAAATGGAATAAGTTCTTTCTGTTCATAAGACATGCATAATATTGACCCTACCCCTAAAACTAGAAGAAGCTGCTGTATCACAAGGCAGTCTTCGGTCTGTTATAGGTACGACATCGCAGCAAATTGCATCCTTGTAGGGTGGGTTGGTTTTCCAATGGAGAAAGTGCTCAATGTCCCTTATTTCATTTCTTTTCTGAAACCATGATATTTGGATTGTCTATCTGAACTTAAGTTTGTATTTATCGACCATCTCTAGTGATACATTTGAAACAACTTCCTCCATCAATGATGACATTGCAGACTATTACACCAGCGGTGCTTCTTCAATCGGGTTCTTTAGCTCTAAACCAATTATTTGACCCCATTCCTCTATTATTTAGGGACACAAGCGAGGAGTCATCAGCGTCCTTATAACTGATATCAATCATAAGCGCTTTCTACCCCTATTACTTATTCCCTATAATATGCTAGTGCCAATATCAGCTTGATTTTATGCCTTAAGCTTTCAAGCATGGGAAGCCCTTGGAACTGATTGGTAGTGATTGAGTCTTGGGTTTACCTTCTGTCGACCTTTGTCCCTTTCTTTTCTTCAATAGTGCTCTGCTCTCTTCTAGTGTTATGGCGACGTAGCTTGTCAGTTATTCCTACTTCCAGTAAGCATTAAAAAGATATAGGCCATCTGGAAAAGAGAGGCCATCTGGTTTAATTATAACTCATCTTGGATTGGGTCCATTATAACGAGCCACATCAGGATTGAAGTGCTTTCCCCTAAGCTAAGAAAGATACACCCTTCTATGAAACTCTCAAATGTATTCTTTCCCCTTATCTTGGAGCCAGTCCAGAGATTCTTTGGGCCTATTAAACTAACGTAACATCGAGCCCAATGCCTCCTTGAGTTATAGAAGGCTCGAGCGCTCATCCCATCGCAAGTTCTCTGATTCCCCACCCTAGAAGATTATCCTGAAGAGATAAGATTATTCTGAAGATTCTATATCATTGCTTAATTCAGATCTTAGCGCCGTTACATGTTTTACAGAGAGATCTAGGCCTGAATTCCCTAAAAGATATAAACCTGCATCAATAAGGGCGCAGTTGAAATAAAGGGAGAAAAGAAAGCCGACGATTATAGCCTTCACCACAGCAAAAGTATTGCGTAATATGCCTAATCTCAGGACCAAGGGTTCTGCGCTGACACTCTATGTCAGATCTGTGGTCTTTTTGGGCATACTGCGCTGCCTTGCCTTCTTGGAACCACCCTTTTATCAGTCCTAAGCCAAGATATCCATCAAGCATTGACGGCTATGCTATGCTATGTCTCTCTCTCTGATTCGCAGGATCCCTACTATACTAGTATACCGATACTGGTGCGTCTGCTCATATAACCACTAAGGCGGGTAATCTCATTATTCGGAATCTGTAAAGCAGGTAATTTCCGCATTATGAATCCGGTCTCCCTACTTAATTCTTAATCAGCTACACCCTATACTATAATCAAAATGGAATTGAGGTTGTGATGGTACTCTGGTTGACGTATTTATTATATGGTACACAGGTTTACGTATTTATTATATGGGTGATGCTTCTTTTACTACAACTTCAGTCAATGTGGAATTACAGGATGTTTTCTTTGTTCCTGCAACAACAACCGTTTAGAAACACTAACAAACCACCTTACTGTTAACAAACCACCTACCTATCTCTTTGACTTACAGGAAAATCATTCGGACACTCTGCTCTGTCTTTGCACTCATCGTATAATTTATTGATAAAAGAGGATCAGAGGACAGGATGGTATGGATTCTGGCGGGAGTAGGATGGCTGCTTTCTATGCCCGAGACAAAGGTGCACAAGCGCTAGTTTGAGTTCGGCAAGGCACCAGACCTTGGTCACCCTCAATCAAAGACTTCTTTCGGGGGTCAAAAATGAGAATGTGATCTCTATAATGTAACTACAACAAACTCACATATCTATTTCTCTAGATTTTTATATACTTCTATGGTTCATCAAGCCCTCTCTCTTTGTGCTAGTTGTAAGAAGTGCCTCTGTTGTCGCCTTTTTCTCTTAATGATAAGAAAGATGATATACGATAAATGATAATAAAGATTATATACGAGATGATACATACCCTTATTTGAAATTCCTGCCCCGCCCTAAGAAACGTTTTCACTACAATGCTTATGGATGACTGTACTCGTTTTACTGGATTTATCTGTTATGTTGCGTCGAAAAGAAAAGAGTCTTTTATCTTTTGAAGCGAGAATGAATGCTTACTTTCAATGTGACGGGCTCGATTTGCTCAAGAAATGAGATAGATGAGGCCCGACTGGTATCTTGTACTTGGGAACCTTAACTAAAGAAATGGGGGAAGGAAAAGCAAATAATAAACTCTAGAATAGTATTAATATCTAACTTAACTAAAGTATTCATATCTATTATATATGGCTTGGCTTTTACTTTGATGAGATATAGTGGAGTACCAAAGCATCTATGGGTTGAAGCATGAACTACTGCCAGTCATTTAAGAAAAAGACATCCTATGTTATAAACATGAAATCCCCCTTTGGTAGGGTCGTGATACTTAGGTAGGTTACTCCCCTTTCTGATACATCTGACTGGTTTACTCAAAATCAATCTTAAGAGCACAGTTACGATAGTACAGTTAAGGTGCGTGCCGATAATTAATGTTCAAAACCACCATTCTATCTCTCTCTTTGCCGCTACGATCTTTCCTTGGTCAGGTCTTCCGCTCAGAATCTTTCTGCTTACTTGCCGGACACAACATATAAAAACTTCTTATCTTTTGTCGGCTGGTGATTCTTTTATTGCTACTATGACTTAACCATCCTATACAGTGGAGCCTGCCTGCTATCTTAACTATGGAAACATTCAAGTCGAGGGTAGGGACCGATTAACCTATTGTTCTCTGAGAAATACACTTCTTATGCACCAACTGTACTAGGTCTTTCTGCGGACTCGACATCCACATATAATAGAATGACCCGACCTGGACTGGATTAAAGATAGTACCACCTCGAAGTTAAAGGGATCTGCACTATGGTAAGGGGTATAGTTAGCTGAACCCTAATGCTAAGCTAAATAGGAAAGGAAGCTAGTCAAGTAATCAATAAGAGAGGTGGGCTAAACAAGCTACTCATAAGGTTCAGTTCCAGGAGAGGTGGGCAAGGGAACCATCTTTTGAAGCAGCGTACTTAATCATAGGGCAGAAAGAGAGGCCAGGCCATGAGAATACAGTAATTAATAACAGAGGTAATATCACCAGACAAGCAGACAGGGCGTGAAAAGAAGACAAGTAACATGTGGTTGACCGCTAACAGAGTGAAAGCCACAAGTGTTGTCGATTACTCAAGTAATGAATCCGCTGGCTAAGATGTAGGAGAAGAATAAACAAACAACGGACTAAAATAAATTAGTTGGACTCTTTACCAGTGGAGATAAGTGATTTGGGGCGGACAAGAAGTGAATAAAGTGAAACAGTGAGTTTAGGAGCAAAGTCGTTATTGAGTGAGGGCCAAGCAGACACGAAACTACTAAGTCCTTTGTTAGAGGCCTGGAAGCGGTAAGGAAAGAAATCAAGTTTAGTTTAAGGAATGAAGATATGGGAGCCAAAGCCAGCAGTAACCAGAGACTCAGTAGTTACAAGAGAAGAAGCGGCTTTTTCATCTCTAACACCCAGGCATAGGATAAGAGGTGAAATGAGGACTCCCACTCCTATACTCAGAGAGTTTTAAAAGTAGTAAGTCACTTCACTTGTTTACTTCTTTCTTGTCACTCACTAGTTTACTTAGAGGAGTAGTGGTAAAGTATACGCTTGCCCGCGTGGTTAGTTCAATACCGGTTCAATACTGGAGGGAGCTCCAAGTAGGCCAGTTCCAGTTAGTTATAGGATATGAAGCCTAAGCCAGTTCCAGTTAGTTATGGGATATGAAGCCGAAGCAGTAGAAGAGGGAAAGGCAACTTCGAGGTATATGATTGCGGTAGTATAGTCTCTTGGGGTAGTAGCAGTACAGAGAGGTAGGAAAGGTAAGACCTATGCTTTGTTGGTTACCTCGGGTTTATTGCTGATAGGCTATAATCCATTTCTCCACTTTATCCTTAATAACTTGTATCTTATACTACTTACTCAACAAATACGGATGAAACAGGTTCCATGGCCTACCTCTTTAGGTTTTACTCATTATGTCAGTTGATAAAGCTTCCTCACCCGATCCCCAAGTCCAGTCTTTGAATCCAAAGAATCACTAAGTCCTACGATAATGTATAATTGATTCAGGTAACACTTCAGTAAGGTTAAGGCTTGAAGACCAGATTGACGGATGAGAATATTAGTCTCCTACTGTTGCTACTATCTGAACTCACTCCTCTTGCAAACCTTAGGGCTCTCCCTCTCGCCCACTAAAGGAATGGAACTTGCCCAAACTTCCCTTTCTTACCTACTTGAAGGGTCTGTTCCGAGAGACTATCCTCGCACGCAATGCTTCTGATCGATCAGAGATTGGAAAAGGAAGGGTCATCCTAAAGAATTATTGTTACCCGCTTATAGTTACTTTATTAAGAGTTAACAGTTACTTGCCCCAGAGTTAAGAGTCACTTGACCTATTAAATTAGTAAAAATGAGGCTATACTAAGCTTGTTCCAGATGGCCGAGTAAACACCGAGTATGTTAACTGCATTAGATCTTGAAACAGCATATTGGCTTTCCTCCCTTGCCCACCTCAGTAGTGGTAACTATACTTCTTATCATAGTTTAGGTAAAGCGGCGTAGATGTATAAATTATTGAGTCGTGTAACATCTAATCTCTTTTGGAGGGCACGATAGGAGACATAAGGAATTATGGTTAAACAAGAACCAGAACAGGGCTAGGAATTGACTGCGGGTAGGTTACATGCGGGTGTGTGGGTGCGGTTGAGAGGATTCCTCCCTTACTTGGACTTGGCACATAATAAAGAAGAATTATTAGCCTGAATAGAATAATTAATGGGCGCACAAATAAGAAATAATTGCCAGCGGATTCTATGAATAAGTATATGCATAGTTATAAGGCCATAATACATAGGCTAGTGAGGAAGCAATGCCAAAGTAAGCAGCAATAGAAAGGAAGCACTCAGCAATAGAGAGGAAGTAAGCAGCAATACGTTCTTCAGGACCAAAAGCGGGAGAAGAAGCATCAGAGGGTTGTCTTAGAACGGTTCGAGACCATGCTTTGAGTCGAGTTTATAGGATGGAGCTAGAGCTAGGGATGATAGAAACAAGTAAATTGCTTTGCTTTCTTGGTACAGTATCTTTAGGTTCCGAGTGTGATCCATTAGTTAGGAAAACAGCCAAGTTACTACTAAACAAGCAACTGTGTCAAAAGAGTATTTAAGGTCATAGGGGCAGTGAATAAGTCTGTAGCGGAATTGCCAGTGCCTCGGGTAGGCAGGTTTACTTACTAGTACAAGGGTAGGGGCGGAAAGAGCACTTACTAGGGCAGGAGCTCAGCTCAAAACTAGGATAAAAAACTTCCAGGCCAATCTGTCTTCCCTTACTTATAGTCTTGCTAGAGCTGGATATGGATCAGAAGCTAGAACGGGATCAGCTCTAACTGCTTACTTTACAGCTAGAACAGGATCAGCTCTAACAGCTTACTTTACTGACTTTCGCACTCTCGCACCAAACCTCAGGCTATAGTAGTTCCGGTTTTCTTCTTACTTGATGGGTTTCTACCTTCTTATTTGATTCTAGATATTTCATTATGGAGTTTTATACCTTCCGGACAGAAACAGAGACCAGGAGTTAAAGGTCTAGGAGCAATAAGTTTATTCGTTGACGGAGCCAGAGGTCTAGTAGCCTGAGTTGGATTAGCTTCATTCTGCTCATAGTTGACAGAGGTATAGAAGACATATGAGTTTTCGGTTCCCTTATATTAAGTCGGAGAGGGATAGTTTCAAGTCAGAATGTAAGCGAGCTAATAGCGGCAGGAGCTCTAATCTTTATTAGTTGACAGAACAGACAGCAAGCAGTAAGTGTTTTCGAAGCCCCTATTATTAAGTCTTGCCCGAAGTCTAGTACTGTTGCTTGCCGTCTTGTCGACTCCGTTACTTGGCCCGCATTTAAGTAAGTAAGTAAGGCAATAAAGTTATACGCCCTAAGGGAATTAGTGTTGTGAGCAGAAAAGGAATAAAATGAAATAAACTAGGCCAAGTCCCTTATAATGTGTAGCTAAAGTTAGCTTCCGAATGCTAGCAGTAGTTGCTCGGCCCCTACTATTTCTCTACTAAATGAATTATTATCTGTTAGAAAGAAAGGATAAAACACAGACAATCAGTTGAACAAGGTGTCGCAGCGGGACAAGCAGAAGTTAAGTTACCAACTAGAGGTGTTATCGACCCGAACTCACTCTATCCTCCTTGCCCACATGGTAGTCAATAGGCCAAGAAAGTTAGTTGTTACTTGTCGGCTTGTTTAGTAGCAGTTGTTAGCGAGTCCTAATTAATAGCGGAGGAGCGTTGCCCGGCAATTATCGACTTTTCTGTCTTTTTTATCGGTCTAATAGGATTACTACCGCCTGCCTGTATTGTGGAAATTGATAATTCTTGCAAGAGGGGCAGTTTCATCTGTCTTTGGTGACCTTTCCCTTGTAGATAATTCTAACCTTTAGAACACCTCGCGAAACTTGAAGTCTACACTTGCTATAAAAAAAGAAGGGGCCAAGTAGACAAGCAACAGTAGGAGTGATTGTTTAAGTGCTCTAGTTTAAGTGCTCGTAATGTCTATACGTGGCTTGGCGGGTAGGGTAGTGTTTCACTTCCAGTCAAAAGAGAAACCGGCAAGCATAATTATACGTAACTTGCCCTGAGATTAAAGCTCTGCTCCTGTGCTGATGCTTTCGCCTATTCTTGTATGTCGTACTTATGGAATAGAATACCGAGTTTAAGTGGGTGCTTCTAAGGAGTTCGAGCAAGGATCTATGTGACTGGAGTTGCAAATACAAATCACTTCACCTTGCCTTCTGTATAATATGAAACTAAAACTTCGATTCCACTCGCAACGTATTCCTTGAGAACAGAACTCGTATACTTTCCTAACACCTAGCATTCTGATCCAAATCTTGTTCCTGCTCTACCTAATCCAGCTCCTACTCACGCTTTCGCCTCTGATCTATATAAGTATTTCATTTGCCAGTTTTCCTCTGACACTATAAGAAATTCCGTATTGACTTGCAAGAGTTAGAAGAGATCCAATCTTATCTGCGCTTACGGGAGCTTCCTTCCCAGTACTCTCCTCTGCCCTTACCGCTCTGCTCCGTGGGTAAAATAAGGTTTTCCGTGTTAGTGAGCGTTGCGCCTATTCTAACTTCAATTATAGGTATGCCTCCAGCTATTCGTTCTTAATAAAGCAAGCAGTAACCAGTGAAGGAAGCAATGCAGTGTTCTTATTTTATTCCATAGAAATAGGTGGTGCATATTCGCGCAGTAAGCAGTGTAGAGTTACTTTCAGAAAAAGAAATGAGTCAAGGAGTTAGGAAGCCAAAGGGATGCACCCAAGTGTTCCTTTCCCGCTACACAACTGTCTATAATCTTATAAAGTAGGAAGTGGCCGACCAATGTAAGTGCTGTCAGCTGTAAGCAGTAAGGAGTCTTGAGTAAGGAGTAAGAGAAGCCATACTGTGTGGTTTTTAGTAAGGAGTTCGTTTAGAGTTCGCCCTTATGCACTTGAGCGGGCGCCTAGCAGTGAGGTTACCGATTAACAACTTCTTAGAGAATATGTGCATTAGCTTCTTTTCTCTTTATAGTCATTCGGGGAACAAGCTTAGTCTAGTCCTTCAGTTGCGCTAACATGAGTGGTGCATTACTTAGAGAAGGGATATAACAAAACAAACAAACTACAGTTTGCCTCTTCCTATCATATTTAGTGTAAAGGGTGCTAACGCTTATTCAAGTTCTTTCAAGGGTTGCTCTTCTTTTTTGCTTTAGTTAGCTTTGGAGGAGTCAGCAGTCCAATTACGCTATGTTAGATGTTGTCGTTATTGTCGTTAATTTCCATTTCAATTCCAAAAAGCAGTGAGGTAACGTTCGTCCTTGTGCTAGGGCAGCTTCTACAAATAATATTGCAGTCCTTGCTTGTTTGCTTTAAGAACTAAACTATTGATTATTCTACTTGTATCTTCATTTGCTTGGACCGAACTTTCTAACGCGCAGAACAGAACTAAACTCTCCCTCTAGTCCTTTAATAAGCAGGGTTCCTAACTAAATTCAACAAGTCAAGGGGAGCCTATTCTTTCTGTACCAACTTATTAAATGCGAGAAATAAGGAAGTGTGAGGGTAGGGCTCTCCCTTATAGTGCTTTTCTTTACCTTGTAGTGGTTGGCGCAGGATAAGAAGCATCTCGGGAGTCAAGTAAATACCTCTCCTATTCCTATTCCCGCTCTAGTAAGAGTAATAAGGTCCCAACTCTTAGTGTTATTTTGGATGATATCGAAGCGTATCCAGCTCTGTTCTAGTAGCGGAAAGAGATATCGAGATGTTAGATTCCGGGCGAAGGGGCGAAGCCAGATCCTCTCTTAGGTTGAGAAGAATTCATTCCTATACTGAAAGTGCTAATGAATGCGGAAGGAAGTATTTTGGATAAGTGCAGCAGCGAGGGATGCTATTGGCTCTAAGTCTACCGAGAGAGTTTCGTGTGTTGGCGAGTTGCTTGTTGCAGTGGATTCATAGTAAGGATCAGAAACTGTGCCTGTCAACTCCATTAGCAAAAGTACTGGTTTCCTATCTCACTCCTTCCTTAGCCGATTCAGACTAACAAGAATTTATAACAAGTGCGTTAGTTCGACCATGTAGTTGCATTGTTGTCAGTAGTTAGGTTCCTTCCATAGCAAACAAGTGGTAGAGTTGAGTTAACCGAACAAGTAATCAACAATTCCATACATTCTTCACTGAAAGAAGAGTTCGGGTCGATAACAGACAGAGTGCTTTCTTCATCGGGAGTTACGTGAGCAGAGCTTCTATCTACTTTACTTATGAACGTAAGCCAACGAGAACAGTTCTTATATGCGCTTAACCGATGCATGAGAAAAGAGATGATTATATATATGGTCGAAACTTTTCACTCCCGAAAACAAACAGGAGCAAGCCAAGTTATAGGAAAAGCAGCAGCTGGGCGCTAAAGTTAATGCGAGTCTTCAGATTTTTTCATTTCAGCTAGATTAGATTAGTAACGCCAGATTCAATTTAATAAGTAAGCAGTCAGATTACTGGATTTTCTCCCTTCCTTTACGCACAGAAGTCAATTGATACTCCGGAAGCATCATAAGTCAAAGAATTCACGGAAATCCTTCTAAGTGTTCTCTTCAAGCAAGCAAGATGGATTCCTGTTTGGTTTTACTTTAGAGCAACAGCCTACTTAAGTGTGAGCTAAGCATTAAGCGTATAGTGAGCTAAGCATTCTTTCTATGATAACACCTCGTTGAAAATCATATTTATTGGCAGCCGAACTTATTGCCTGGCCCCTTAGCACAACTAAAGTAAGCCCCGATACGACGAAAAAAGGACTGGAAGTGAAGACGAAACCATTAGCAGCTGACCAACTTATCATATTTCTTGCTAATAGAAAACGAAGAATACATTTGATAACTCCTTTAGCTGACGCCACTGTCTTTTATATGGAATTTGGATCTGCCATTCCATGTTTTGATGACTCGCCTGTTATCTTAGAAGAAAACTCATTAGTTTGGAAAGGGCTTCTGGAACAATAGCATTAGGGAGTTCCACCTGTTAGCTTTGGATTGTAGCTTCCTGTGCCTCAATTCCTTTCTACAGGTGCTGCCTCTGCTTCTGTCCTTTTACTTGAGTATACGGTTCCTAACTCCATTCAACAAGCAACATCTTGTGCCGGAGTAGTTGAGTTAAGGGTGAGTCTGTCTGCCTCTTAAATCTTATCTTCTTACCACTGCCTCTAAATCTTATCTTCTTAAAACGGGTACTTCTATTCAATAAGCAAGGGCTATAAGGCAAAGAAAGAGTGTAGTTTGGCGGCGAAAGCCTAAGTGCGTTAGTGGTGTAGCTCAAGCCTTAGCTTACTTCTTTTTCACCTTAGCTTACTTCTTAAAGGTTCAGGAAGAAAGAGCAATGAGTCAACAGAAGAAGCACTGCGAAAGGAAGCAGCAATAAGGTATAGAAATAGGTTCTATTTGAATGTTTACAAAGTGTTGGGGAATTTTGAATTCAGACAGGACAGGCCCAGACTCCGTGGGTGGAGGCTTTCCCAAGTAAAGTAGTTGTGCAGTTGACACAAGTAAGATAATCCGCAGTATCAGGATAATCTGCTGTGCTTTAATCAATCAGACTTAGAAGCCACATCTGGGGGAGCTCCATTGGTGCAAGTTAAAGAAGAGGGGCGGGGCAGAATAAAGTACTATTTCTGGCTTACGTTGATTTCCATCTGAAGAAGGAAGATGATTATTGCCTAAAAGTTTAAGTTGAAAGAGGTGATTCTGTTGTAAGGGAAGGGGTTCTTCAGTGCTAAGTACTTAATAAATCCAGAAAGATGTATATATGAGTGAAGCGAGTCAACCAGCTACGGAACAAGCAACTCCACTATTACTTTGATGCTCGAGCTTCTCCTACAATCTGATCTTATGCTTCATAGCAAGAAACAAGTCCTGTTGCTTGTGTATATAAGTCTTAAAGGGGAGTTTACGGTCGATAAAGAATATATGACTTCTGAGCGCCTAGTTAATTAGTGTCATCTTTCTTTATTGGCAACGAGGGAGGTTCTACAAGTATAGTTTGAGTTCCTGAACTTAAAGGATAGGTCGGAGTCAAAAGGTCTTAATCAATTCCTTATGATGCTGACAGCTTTCCTAGCACAGCTTCTTTTCTCATTTTATTACCAGCTGAGGCTTCTGATCAATAGGAATCTGCTTATGGAACTGGTATTCAATGAGAGTACACCGAAAGAAGAAGCCACATCCACTAATTATGCGCTAACGGGAGCCTCTCTGGACTCTCCTTCGACTTCAACATTCGAACCACTCTATACCGACGTAAAACCAATAGTTTGGCCTTGTCAAACAGTTGCTTATTCCGAGTAAAACATTCCAATCAGCGAATCCTTCTTGTGGCGAGGAAAACATTCAAAAGATAACTCCGTTAGGGCAGGTAAAAGAAAAGAATTGACTGACGCTGATACCAAAACGGAACTGGAACTTGACGAAACCCACTCTACGAAACTTTTAGCCTTAACAGGACTGGCTTCTAAAGCGACTCCAAGATATTCTTGTAGACTTTCCTCGGCGGACCCGGATACTGATTGACACCTCGCCATTTATTAAGTAGCAGAAACCCTTCTTTTAAGTCTTTTAAGCCACCAATAAAACCTAGGGCTGCTCTTCGACTACGCTAATAGAAATTCCCTACTCAATACCCCGAAATGCTGTTATAGTGCATTTATTCTTAATCACATGATACCCTTGCCTTCTCAAGCACACAAAGAGATGGACTCGTTTTCAGGCAATTAGAACCTAGACAAGACTCCCACCCCAAGAGACTCTACTTCATCAAGGCAAGAAATTGCATTTGTTGAGCTTTTCGAGGGGCAAAGATAGGGAATTCAAAAGAGGAGTTTACCCTGGAACACAGGACTCGCTTCTAATTCCACTCTTGACTTATTCTTGACCCGCTTACTTACCAGATCCGGTGCGGTCTTATACTCTGGTGTCTTATACTCTGGTATTCTATTAATACTTATATATAAGAAGAAGCATACTTATATATAAGAAGAAGCGACATAGAACTAATACTAATCATAAGGGAGCGGGGGAGCTACACTAGGAATTAAACTCTCAATACATAACTCCACTATAAGGGTGCGAAAGCCAGGATCAGAATACAGATTCAATGCCGGAGACGAGTCGGTTACTAATGAATAAAGCGCATATAGTAAGATTAAGCTGTGCGGGAAGGAACTTCAAGTCGACCAACTAGAAGATAAGGATCAGTGCCCAAGTCTGCTTAACCTGACCAGTTTCAGTTTACGAACGAACACAAGATCATAAGAGGGGGTGTGAATGCTCATCTGCTGAAGCTAATGTTGCTCAAGTGGAATCCCTTGTTTCATCCCTTGTAGGTAGTAGCGACCTGGGCTCTCTTGATACTTACACTCACAAGTCTCTTTGACACCAACCCGGTGCAGTAGTACAATACCTCTCCTCTTGCCAACCCACTCCTACTTATATGGCTCTTAGAACAGTAGTAGCTTGTTGCATTCTGCTTGTTAGTAGTTGTAGTCGCAAAAGGGTTGCATTCTGCCTAGCACTTGTTTAGGTCTTTAACTAAAAACGACTGATTCCACTTGTTCCCTTGCTTGTATCGAACTGTCTCTTTGAACTCATTAGTGACCGGGGCTCGGCTCCTATTAACTTCTTGAAACAAGCCCTGCAGCTGTTACCTATTGACTGAACTCTTGCTCTTTTCTCTCGACTCTTTGGTCGTTAGTAGCTCAATAACTCCTGCCGCTACACTAAAGTTCCTTGGCTCATAGCAATTATAGACTTTAAGTAGAGAGGGGAGTTCCATTCCCGTCTCCCGCGATTGCATTCTTTAACTCCCTGGTTTCATTCTGATCTTTGAGTTCACCCCTTGCCCACCGATCTCCAACAATAGGATTTACTGTTTTCATGCGGTATTCGTAGCGCGGGAGGTATCAAATTGTGAGTCTACTTAGTTGGATTCTGCCTTCTACAAAAGATCAGGCTTACTACCTATTCCTGGAGCCTCCCTTTCCTGTCTATTAGCTTGATTACTCTATTCCATATTACGCTATAGGGGATTTAACAGTGTCTATAGGACTTATGCCCTAACAATAAGACTTCTTTTACTGAACTGGGACCTTGCCTTACCGTCTATTAGCCTTGCCTTACTTACATCATTCTTACAGTCTTTGATTTCGTTCCAACACCGCTTACTTGATTTCTTTAACTATTTATGGGATGAGATTTGGATCCTCGCTTCTTAAGATGTAGTCTCCTATTCCGGGCTATCAAATTGTATCTCAGCTTTAAACCTACTACCACTGGGTTCAATCCGGATCGAAAACCCGGGCGTAAAAGAAAGAATCCACGACTCAAAACTAAGGAACTATACCACTATACTACAAATAATAAGGAAAAACTAATAAACAGGAACAGAACTACTATACTCAAAATAATACTTAACTTTTGGGGCGCGTCTCAAACTAGTGCTAACAGGAATTGAGCTGCTGGCAACCAAGCTATAACACTGTATTCACTAGACGAGAACTCAAAACAACTTGGGATCTAACTACAGGTACCGAGACCTTAACTATACTGCTTCTCAGAATGCACTACTGCCACATTAGATTAGACCTGCCCCACGCTTGTATTAGAAGTAAACTACTACACCTATCATATGGATATTAGAAAAAAGGAATTGCCTAGCCTACTAAATCAGCCTCGCCTGTAGTAATAAGAGTATGATCGGTACTAGTATAAGCTTAAAGGCGAATAAGCAAGCATTAGATGAAGTAGTTCACTGAGTTAACCTCGCGATAGGTATTGAAGGAACAAATATGAGAGTGAGATCTAGTAGTGGAAGAGTGTAAGTTAGTTTGTAAGAATGCGCTAGGTGGGTATATTGTAGACATCCCTTTGGATCCGCGCTATTCCACTTTAGAGTTAGGCAAATCCGCCTTAAAGATAGTAGTAGCAGAGTGCAAGGCAGGCTTGAGGCATGGAGTGGTAGAGCCAAAGCAGAGAGAGATACGGATCATTAGATAAAGAATAGAAGATAGGCGTGTCAGGCCCAAGTAAAGGATGGCAGTAGGGGACAGGGGCCAGATTCAATTCCTGACGAAAGGATGTTCGCTATTCTACCTCCAATGCGAGTCTTCCCCTGTTAGGTAAATAAAAGTAGTTCGAGTTATAGGGGCGAAACCCTTTGGGATAAACAATCAACATAGGGCAGATACCTTTTTGCTTGAGGGAAAGAAGAGGACAAGGTGCTGAAAGCCTTTTAGTTTGAAGCCAGTGTCAAGTTCTTGTGCTTGAGGTGGGAAGCTCATAAGTATAAGTTCATTTAATACTTAGGGAGTTGGCAGCCTTCTTTGCGAAAGAGAAAGGGCATTTGCCTACTTATACCACTTCTAAAAGTAGCCCAGCCGGGGGAAAAAGGAGATGATATCGGATACGATAAAAAAGAGTGAATGAACATCTGGGCCCGCGGTCTAGGCCCGTAAAGGAAAGGGATCGGATAAGATAAAAGAGAAAGTCGATTGATTGCTTTCTTCCCATGAACGAGGTTCCTTTTACCAAGTACTCATACAAAGAAAGGTGCGAATCTTGATAGTCTGGGGGCTTACTTCTCTTCCTATTCACTGACAATTCTAGTAAGGGAAAACTCACTCCTGTATAGAGGGAGAATTCTCATTCTTATGCGTACAACTTAACAAGTAACGACAGTTGCCAGCTACGAAATGAAAGCAATCCTCAGTACATACCTCCCCTATATGAGTCTGATAATACTGCCTATTGGTTTGACTTGACTTTCTTTTCTTGTTAACCCATTCTCATATAAAGTATTTCCAGTATTGATTCAGTGTCATTTATAGAAGATTCCCCCACCCAAAGAGCCTTACTTTACTAACGGAAAGGCTTTCACTACAAATACAGAAGTTGACTCACCTGCCCAAGACTGCCTGGCAAACGGTACTATCTACCTTAGTTTCTTTTACTGCTTACTTTTATTCTGAAATTGATTAGTTGCTTTCTTTGCTTCTTACTCTCTTGCTTAGATGGAGCCTTGCTTACAAGGGTTTTAATGATTATTATCATATAGTGGAGTAGTTCACATCACTAGTAGCAGACCAGTGTAGTAGGTAGTTGTCAGTTCCCCAGGTAGTGTGTATTAGATTCGTTCCCGTACTCGCCACTCCCACTCCCTTGTTTCAGTCCGACTCCCCTTGGGTGAAGTTTGACTCCTCAGCTAATAGGAAATGAACTGCTGGCAAACAGGGCCTGATTCGAATCTTTGTTCTCAACCTGACATCGCTGCTTTTCGCTCCCTCACTACTGAATCGGATCCCTGCTACCTTGACACTTAGCCTGGGGCTTACCCTACTACCTTACATACCTAACTACTTATTTGGATTATTACTACTTTTGCTTCCATTCCATTGCTCTTGACTTTATTTATTGTACTAATGACATTGGACCCTTGCTTACTGCCCTGTAAACTCAAACTACTTAGAGTCCCTTAATGGCCCCTTTAGCTCCTTAGCTACTGGTCTGGATCCCAAACAGCTAACTTGGGTGTAAATGGATTAATATACTATGATCTGCTAAGGATCACCTCCATCGTGGACAAACAAACAGTAAGGAAGCAAGGGAGCACCAAAATCAACCCCTCTGAAAACTCACCTCACCCTTACTTAGAGACAAGAACGGAAGCGGAAGCACTAACACCAATAACGGAATTCTACTTTAAACTTTAAGCTTCCTTTGGTACTGCTGACCTGACCGCCTTCCTTTGCATTCCTATATTTTTTCTGTTCTATAGGATTATTATAGGATTCTTTACAACAACTTCACTTGAAACCGAAACAACACTTTAACTTGCATAACTGTTTGGTGCTTCTGATCTTGTGTCTAGTCTAACACCGAAATCCTTACTTGTTTATTTAAAACTTCCCTGTATCTTTTTCCTCAACTACCCACTTTCGTTATACTGCGCCCCTTGCTTGAAATCTTATATTAATGCCAAACAGAGAGGGAAGCTTTCAGTCTGGCGGAACAGGAGAGAGAGAATAATAGTTCTAAGTTTGAATAGAGCTAGTGTCGTATCGGGAAGCAGGGAGTTCTAATAGGGTTGTGATTCTTTGAGTGAGTAGAGCATAGGCATAATCTTACTAATGAGATTCGGAGTAATTCAAATCGAAGTAAAAAGCAACTAACGCTGACATTGATGGATCCTACTATCAAAGAGGGACTTGGCAGATAGAGGTATACTCGGATCTGAACTCACTTACCGCTATGCTGCTACATCTGATATAGCTACTTAAGAATAAAACTACTAACTACAGGGCTAAGACAGTTAGCAACAAGACTTAAACTGAGACGGAGCAGAATGCCACTCACTAGCTACACTCCCACAACGACTACTCAGAATGCAACAGGTGCGGATTCCGTGACTTTCCCACCGATTGCCCGATAGAAGTAACACTGATGATTCCCTTACTTTCCCACCGATTCCCCTTGTCTAGTAGTTACTTGGTGGAATTGTAATGACACAAATAAGACTAACGCTGCTATACTAACGTAGTTGCTTGGCGGAGTTAAAGGTATATTTCTTCTATATTAATTGTTACCGGAGCTGCTGTCGACCTATAGTAGAAGTCAGAGTATTTTCACACTTGAGAACTGCTTCCCTTGATGGTAGAGTTTGACCCTGACAAACTATCAATTATGTATTATTACCCTATTCCAGAGATCCGTATCAGAGGAAAAAAAGCTATATCCAGTTAATTAGCACTATTAGGAGAGGTGGGCAAGGGGACAGCAAATCATTGAATGCGCTAGCAATGTAGTATTAGGGCCTGGCCTGCTTCTATATCTATTACTGCATGCGGAAGCAATTACGTATTAGGGCCTTAGAGTATATGCTTGCCTGGTCACTTTGAAGTCCATATAGTACTAGAGGTGGAGAGAGGGTTGGTGCACGCGCGCGTGAAGTGTAGTTCATAGGAATGCTTGTTTTCATGCTATCGAAAGACAAAAACCAACTCCCATCTTTTATTCGGTTTACGCCGCTTCGTGTAATTCGTGTAATAGAAAAGAAACCAAAATAAGGAACAAAAAGAGAGAATAAAGCTGGAGTTACGAAGGGAACAAAAAAGATGCTAACTCGGGGGAAACAAATATCTTATAACTAACTACGGAATAACAAACTTGATAACTAACTATGGAATAACAAACTACTCGCTAAGCTAAAATGAGGGAACTGTGCGACTAAAGCGGAAACAGAAACGAAGCTAACGTATGAGGTAGAGCAACCGCTGCTACTTACTGGAATTCTATTACTACTGACTTACTTCGAACCACTACTTTCTTTGTCGGGTAGTAAACATCGTGCTTCCTAGCTTAGCTGCCTATTGACTTTTCCACTGTAGAATGAAGCAGCCTATTGACTTTTCCACTGTAGAATGCAGTTATGAGCTAGCCCCATATTCGGGTAGTTGGGTAGCGAAGTTCATATAGAAGGTAGTTGGGCACAGGGTAGTAAATATAGAACCCGGCCAGGGGAGTAAATCCTGGGGAGTCAACAAGTAAGAAAGAAGGTATAGCAACGGCTTACGGGTCAGTTACAAGGGAGTTTATCGGTTTAGGTACATATTCATTCAAATCCGGTCCTTTAGTTAGGAAGGAATTCTGTGTTTAATGTCCGGAAGTATTTAAGTAAGTTGCAGCAGTGCCAGGAAAGCAAAACACTATTAAAGCAAGGGCAAGGTCAGAAAGAGAATCCCCAGTTCCAGGTTCAGTTCCAGTGTCAAGGTTGGAAAACAGCTATGGGTCACACAACTACTTAGTTTGAAACAGAGCACTTAGCTTCGGATTGCCCTCCTGCTCGGCTCAACACCTCTACTTTCCTTGCCAACCTCTCTTTTAATTAAAACGGACTGATTCCACTCGGGGTTAAAAGACAGATTAAACTGCAACAAATACAGATTAAACAAGCAGCTTTCTCATCGACTCTACTAGATCCGCTAGAGAGTACCTTTACTTACTATTCTTATATACCGGTAGATTATATACCCTATTATTATTCATTATTCTGACTTGCATCTTTAATCACTGTATTCCGTTTTCTACTTTCCGGTTTGACAGGACCCGGAGAAAGTACCAATTACCTGGCTGATAATCGATACCTCGCTCAGGAGGGAAATAAAAAACACATTTACACTTCTCATCCATCTTTGTTGCAAGAGGAGATGTGGGCAAAAGGTCTTCTGTGGGATCCTTAGAGCCAGAGTCGAGTGATTAGTTGAAGTTTCCCCCTTAAGCTAGTGTTCTGTAAACTAATTAAATTCCATTCTTCTTTATAGTACTATAAGGGGTAGCTTGGTAGTAGAGTATAGAACCCCTACGAGGCACCAGTGGATCTGAAGTCCCAGGGGAATTCTTTATAATTACCAGTGTTGGCAGAGTCAAGGTATACCGAATGAAGTTAATAGTTTGAGGCAGGGCACAAGTAAGTTAGAAAACCGCTTAACAGAATTCCACTATTTTCCCTGTGTTTGGGCACCCTCAACCAGACTTGAAACATCGGATTCTCTTTCAACAGCTTCTCTTTCTTCTGCTTCTCTTTGAAACTAAAGATTATTCCTGCGCCTTAACCCGACTTAAAAGTTGCATTCTGATATGTCTTCTACTAGAGCTTACTTGCTAATCTTATTACTTTTATGACCCTGGTTCTATACAATACCCTGGTTCTATACAATGCCCAGATCTTTATCCCGAAACCGGACTACTTTATTGGGCCAGGTCAACAAATACAGATGCAACTAGACCAGACCACTAAGCCTACTTCTTTCAATGCAACTAGACCAGACCACTACGCCTACAGTTATGGCTTCAGGTGCCAGTATTTCTTATAACAATTCACTCCGGACTCTAAACTTAAAGTAATAATAACAGCTTCCAAAGCTTCTGATCTGGTAGACAAGAAAGGTAAAGCTAATATTACTGATCTAAGAGCATCCCTTTTGCTAGACTAAACTAGCTAGAGCCCCCACAGAATTGACCTACCTCAAATGCAGATGAAACACAGAATGAAACTAATCACTCTAAACTCCCCTTGAAACTTGACCTCTATCTTATACCTCATTGGCAGCCGTTGCTACTGATGAAACAGGAGTAAACTAATACTTCTTGAAACAAGCTGCTGGCTACTATTGAAATTAGAACTTTTCTGCTATACCTCTGGCTACTATCTTCTATAATACCTCTTGCAACTCTCTGGCTACAATACTATATTCCTGGCACTGCAGCTGAACCTTCACTTATTCCCCTTCTTTTCATTCTTCCTTGACTCTATTCTTGAGTATAGGACCGGAGTTGAACACCTTGATTTAGAGTGAAATGATTTATTTGTATCTATCAGTTCTGTTCTCTTCTTTCCTGTATCTCATCTAACTACGTAGCTTGGCCTGGCGCCATACTATACCTTTGACTACTTGCTTTACACAGTAATTAATAGAGTTTAGCGTAGTCGAGCAATACATGAGTCCGGGAGTTATAATACCAATACATGAGTCCGGTAGTGACTTTTGGGGTATGAAAGTAAAGTGAAAGTCCAGTTAGTATTGGTTCGGTTTTGGTGACAGTACAACGGGTGGGTTGAAAGGAGCAGTAGGCTTAGTCTCTTTCTCTCCTCTGCTACACTTTATACTTGACCGATTCAAATCTCCCGAGAAGTTCAAATGAGGTAAAAAGTTATTCTATACCTAAGTAGATGTAGGCTCGGGTGCTTGTGTTAAGCTATGATCAATATTACACTAATTAGCAACTTTCTTTATTTCTTGATTTTAAGTAAACCCTAGCTTAGCTGCCTTATCTGAGTTTAGGTAAAGTAGTTACTTGTTGAGTTTCTAGTCTTGTTTCGGGTTGAGGGTAGCTGTAAGACCTGATTGATAGTTTTTTCCGAAATACCCCACTGCTTCTGATGAGTTGTTTCCGAAATACCCCCGGCTTCTTCTCTTGTTCCTGTAGTTTTATACCTTCCGTAGTTGTTTCATTCACTTACTCGGGTAGTGTTGTTGACTTACTTGGTAGGGTGGCGAAAGGAATCTTATTATTATTATTATGTTATAAAGAAAGAAAATGGAGGAAGCTATAAGTACTGGCTAGCAGTTCGGGGAAAGAATCTAGAGTACTTTGCTTTTGGAATAAGATAGAGAGCTGGTCTACAATAACAACAAGAAAGAAGTGGATCGTATCAAGGAAGTCTGATCTGTCAAATAAGATGTGGGTGGCGGATAGATGCAACTGGAACAATCCATTCTCGGCGAGAGAAGAATAAGTTCAAGATCCGAATCCAAATCTAAGTTCTCATGCCCACCGGAGCTAAGCTGTAGTAAACAAATGAAATTCCATTAACCAGAGCTCTTTCTTCTTCGAGGCGAGGAAGCAGTTAATTACTTATAAGCAATAAGGCAGTTAGTTGTAATATAACCTCTGAACAAAAATAATTATTTATCTTGGAATATAGTTTACTTACCGGTCCTCTACTAAAGAATAGAGTTTAATAAGTTATTACCGAGTCCTGGTCCTGGTCCTGCAACAAACGAGAAGCAGAGGTCGGAAAAAGGGATGCTCTTATAGAAGATCGGTCATAGTAAACTTCCCTTTAGCACTTGTTATTGCCCCAATATGGGTTTACTGTCCCAAAGAGTGGGGTCGGTCTTAAACTAGGGTCGATTGCATTGAGCTAACTACTACTGATGAAACAGGACCACTACTTTAAATAGAAAGAAAAGAATAATATAATTGGATTTGAAAACATAGGTGCCGAACACTAGACTTGTAATGATCTCGTAAACCTAACTAACCCTGCTTTGCTTCTTTATTAAGATGAAACAAGGGATTAAACTATAACAGTACAGTACTGGCACCCGACCCGACCTCTCATAAGTGTTCACCCCGAACCTCAAACTAGCTAATGCACTCCACAACAACAATAAGCGTTAGCACAAGGGCTTCGCCCCAACTATTCTATACTATAGCTTCTTTCGCTTCACCCTTAAAGTACTGGTGCGCGAGCAAGTCAAGGTCTTTATTCTGTAATGACAGGTTCATTAGTCTAGTTTTAAGAGAGTGTACAATAGGCATTGCTCAGAATTTTAAATCCAATAATTTGGCGGATCCCTTAGAACGGAGCAGGTTGATTCTAAGGTAGGTGATGATGATCTCATAGGGAAAGTCATGAAAAGCAAGAAGACGATCAGATACCAATGACAGTGAGTGAGGGTTTTGGGGGTCGTGTTCTCCATGCTCTGGAGAAAACCTATTGATGGTATAGATCAAATTGAAGCTTCTTATAATCTCGGTGAATGGAATCCACCCTGCCCCAGGTATGCTGATTTATACACTTATTATTAGTATATGAGCCTCTTCAAACGGAACAGGGCTTATTCCTATTGATTCGATGATAACTATGACGGTGGTTTGCGAGAATTCATTATTGGGGACAGACAGACCGGTAAAACAGCCGTAGCCACATATACTCTTATCAATCATAAAGGTCACAAAAAGGTCATATGAGTTTATGTAGTCAATTGGTAAAAAAGCATCCTCTGTGGCTCAGGTAGTGACTACTTTACGGGAAATATGGGCGCAATGGAATATACTTTCTATTGTGGTAGCCGAAACGAAACGGCGGATTCACTAGCTACATTACAATACCTCGCTCCTTATACGGGAGTGGCTCTGGCTTAGTTTTTTATGTATCGGGGACGACATACCTTTTTCTGATGATCTCTCCAAACAGACAGGCACAAGCTTATCGCCAAATGTCTCTTAAGAAGACCTACCGGTCGTGAAGCTTCTCCATAAGTTTTTATTTGCATTCATTACTTTTTGAAAGATCCGCTAAATCCAGGCAAGCAGACAAGTAGACAAGACGACAAGACACTCGGCCAAGGAACGGATAGACAAGCAAGTCATAATTGAACTCACAAGGCTCCCCAAAACAGGAATTGTAATGAGAAAGTGAAGCGGCCCTGCGGACCGATTGCCAACCCAGTAACTCACTAAAACCCGGGCAATACTTAGTGCTTCAGTAAACTAAGAATTAAACTCGAAGCTGGCTCCTTCCTATTAACTTCATGATGAAACTAGTATACGCTTGGCCTGGCTTTACTGACCTGAAAGCTGCCCTGCCCCTACTGACTTCAATGCCCACGCCCCGTTTATTACTGTAGTAGTGAATTCTACGGCTCCTTATCAGAAGTCTGATCTAACATAATAGATATTTAAGCCTTACATTCTCCGCGATAAGTCTTATGCTCACCTCTAAGTCTCTCGCTCTAGTTGTCCCTCGCATATATAGACTTTATCTGTGATAGCTCTAACTCTGCTTTTCCTTGATATCATTCTGACTTTGGGGACTCATCTATTCTGCCTTCCCCTTACTTGCCCCGGGTTGCTTACTGACTATGACTCTGTAGCTGCTGACTTGGATTCTTTTGTTCTTCAACGGAAACTGCTAGGATCGATTGCTAATCCGCCCTTCCTTTTACTCAGTCTTTGTTGCCTTTATCTCATTCTAAAACGACTCGCTGATAGGATCGAACTTTGCCCTAAACACTGTAGCTAACACAGGAATGCAACTCGAAAACACATGATCAAGCTAGAAACCAGGAATCATACTTACTACCATCGGAATTGAACCACTGCTTAACAGACTACAACCAGTGCTTCCCGGGCTTGTTTGTCTTATAGGCATGTAAACCTATAATAAGGAAGGACACCACTACTAACTGGACTTGAACCTAAAACGAGTACTTTGGCTACTGAACTGTAAGGCTCTCAGCTCCTTTCTTTCATCCTGTAGCTATTGTAGACGATCTTAGATTTTGGTACATTCCCCCGACTGTGAAGTCTGGCTTTCATGCTTTTTAGTGTAACTTGCCCTAGGTCGGGTCTGCCATTCCTCTAACCCTGGCTTGCTCCCCGCATCCTGTATTCCTTTACACTTAAACGAAAACAATAGTGCTTTTAATTCTGTAGCGACTTTACTTACTTCGATACTTACGCTGAGCCGAGCTTTAGAATGCCGCGAGTAAGATCAAAATAGAGCTAACAAAACTTAACCTTACTTTTATTCTATCGCTACAGCACCTGAAGCAGCAAACCTCAACTCCTGTTTCTCTTTCTTTAACTGCCACCCCTAAGACTGAAGGATCTTCCTGGCACAAAGGAATTGAATTAGTGCTAACAAGACCTACACACTCCCAAGAGCAGATCAAGCTAGTGCTTCTAATACTTGAAATAGAAACAAGGAATCCAGCAACCAAAAAGGAACAAGGATCGAGTTACTGCTAAAAAGAATCAAATAGGTACTTATAAGAATAGAACCAAAGCTGCAAAAAGGGTGAAAACACTACCTATAAGCGTTAACCACGGCTGCATTAGAGTCGAACTACTATTAGGCCCGGTACTTGGAGGTATGAGCCCGGAACTCTGAATTATGCTTTACCTAAAGAATCCAAAAACCACTAAGAAGACTCTAGCTAGTGCTTTTATCATACCCGAACTAGGAACTAAGCCTTGTTTTGACTTTACTAACCGGGGCTCCGATACCTCTGGCAACTTAAAACTATTACTATCCTATTGCTCCATTAATTACTGTATTATACTGGCCTGGCCTCTACTTAGTAAACTCTATTCTTGAGTTTTGTATAGGACCGGTAAGTAAACTATTCTCTTGCTCTTTGAACTCCAATGAATTGAACCCTGCCCCCTCGTATTGGAATGAAACAAGTAAGTAAACCAGCCTACCCTATCTGAAGGAAGTAACAGAATTGAACTAGCGACTCTAAACTACTGGCAAAGAATTCAACTCACTCGTAGGAAAGGAAGAATAAAACAATCAAGTAGGAAAGTCAGAGAACAAAACACTTTATGAGCTTTTATTATTAAAGTTGTGTTCTAGGCCTTGTCGTCTAGGTTCGTAGCGCGTGTCTAGGTTCGTAGCGCGGGTTAGAGAAGGTACCTGGTATTTAATTGTCTCCTTTACCTACGCTTGGCGCACCGAATTCATTCATATTGAAATAAATAGTGTGTTTCCATATCGATATATATAAATGATATATAAATCGATCAATAGTGTGTTTCTATCTCTTTTCTGCTTTTCTTTGATTTGATTGTTTTCCAAACGGAAGCAACTGCCTATCATGCCCCGCTAATTCTTCCCTTGATTCGATCTACCACTTATACCCGCACCAATAATACTTCATTGTCATTGACATCTAGCACATTCCCTTACTGAGTGGATGTTAACTACTGGTCTGCTCCCCTATGGGCCTTTTGCCAACTCCTAACTAGTAATTGCCTGTTTCTCTGAGGTTTATTACTTTTCTTTGAGATTCTTCTTCTTCTGGGGCCGCTAGTCAATTGGAATGACACAAGCCTACCCGAGCCTTACCCTTACTTGAGAACCAGAACAGAGGACTACCCCAGTACTATCTTCTTACCTGAACCCAGCCAGCCAGCCAGGCAATTCTCCACTACAATACTAAACTCTAACTGTACAGGCAACCGAAACGACCTATCAGTATGACTTTATTGACTACCGACACTCTCCTCTGTAAACTAACCACTCCATTCCTTAGTATAGGACCGATAAGTAAACTCTTCTCTGTACTAACAAACAATACTCCGGCTCATCTAACTCAGGCTACTAATACAGGGGAGTTCACAAGGTATTCAACTGGGTAGTTACAGACTAAAACGACGCCCCCAACCAGGCTAAGAAACCTAGAAAATAGGCTGAAACGAGTCAATCGAAGAATCCAACTCTGGGGGAGGCGCTGCATTCTGGTAGTTAGGTGTTTGGTTCTTAGTAGCCGTTGTCCCGGTCTGTAACTCCATAGCTTCAGTCTGCCCAGCACTGATGTCAGGCTTGGAAGCAGTAGTAGTATTCCTGATGGTCTAGGGGCCTTAGTTTAGTTAGCACTGGCTCAAGTCTTGGCTTTGTTGGTATCAGTCCTATTATTAGTGCTTTCAGGCTGTTCCTCACCAGTATCAGGCACCAAGCAACTAAGTAAGACGGCCAAGACACTCAAAGACAACTAGAAACATCTTAGCACATAAACTGTTATGTTTGCTCTCTTACTCCCTATGTGTTCGGTGTCGCGGCAGTAAGTAACAGTCATAACGAAGTTATTACAATATATGTGTTCAGGTAGCAACAATAATAGATATTAAAAGTCATTACCAAGCTATGCGTTCTGGAGTTAGAGCTAAACGGTAGCGAGTTAAGGACTCCCTTGTTGAAGTCTTAAGTAGCCATAAAACAGAGAAGATATTTAGCCAGTACCTTCCACTGCTTCAGTCTGAGTCTACTTAGCTGCGTTCTTGCCCTAACTCGTTCCATTCTTTGTATCGGTGTGGTTTTCTTAGTCTGCTTTGTTTCCTTCTTTGCCAGTAGTTTATAGTTGCTAGTTGGATTCTGATCTACTATGCCTAGCTCACCTCTTATTGTTACTGCTGAGCTGAGTTCTGTGACTTATGAGTGGAATTCTTTACTGAACTAACTGATGCGGGGGCCAAGCTTAGACTAGTATAATTTGTTTCATACCGACCCTAGTTCAATATAGTTTCTTTAATAATAACAGATATTTGGATAGGACAAGTCACTGCTAATGTGTAGCGGCAGTCCCTTTAATGGTTTCCTATATAAGTAGAGGATCCAATTTTGTATGATTTCCTATACAGTGTGCGTACTTATTCGGTATATGAGAAAGATGAGTCGTTTTTCACTTTTTGTGTGATTTTATTGTTTCTGTTATTTTCTTCCAATAGTTGTGTCTTGGCTCGTCTGTGTTTCTATATTCCTAAGGTGTTAAGTCTACTAACAACTCCTCTGTCAACTAATCCTGTTATGGCTCTGACCTCTGGCAACTATGAAAAGAATGAGGCTCGGCTCCTATTAACGGAATTAGGCTCATCCACTTCTCCTCTGTCTTCAAATAGAGATTCCGCTTTACTACTCTACTACACCTCTGATGAAACTTTACCACTACTTACAAGGGGATGAAACTCTAACTCGAACAGGAACAGGAGAAGGATCGGCTCTTATACTTAAGCCCGAGAAGCAAACAAACAACACCACACGATAGTAAACACCCAAGCAGAAACACCCGAACGACACCACAAGAACAGCGAGCACCTAGTCACCCTCACGCTACCATGACTCATGCTTACTCAGCATATGACGGGTAGGGTCCAGCTCCACTGTAAAGGATTTGACAGTACCACCAGAAACCTAAAGGGTGATCTCGTTAACTGTAGAAGGGAGAGGGCATGCAGAGGCACAGGCATCAGGGGCAGCAGAAGAGTCCTCGTCAAGGCAGGAATCCTTAGATGTATAGGTAAGGGAGAGAGAGTGGGAGGGAAACCTTTAATGTAAGCTAAAGCCAAGATACCAAACAATAAGTCAGTTTCTAAAGAGAATCACCAGTTCTAAAGTAAGCATCAAGCGGGCTAGTTCAAGTTTCATCCTATTTATAAGATCGATGGGGGTAGGCGAGAGGGCAACTGTGCAACTCATTTGATAGGGCATCCCTTTCTACCTTACCGACTAAGTCAACAGCCCTTGCCCCAACTCGTGTACTGATATGTAAACTACCCCTAACAAACTAGTATGTAAACTAGCCCTGCCCGAGTCACTGGCAATTCCCCATGAGACTAAACTCTAACTGCGGACTGCTTTCCTGGCACAGCTTCTCAATAGGATTCAACTAGAGCAGGAACAGAACCGCTTGCACCCTACTTTCGAACAGAGTTGGATGGTTCCGATTGAAGTATATAAAGTAAATAGTCAAAAGAGCATCATTCAGGTATCAAACTACTTAAGCTAACCTAATACATAATTGGTAGTGCATTCTAATATCTATACTTAATCTTGCGCGCATGATTCTTACCTGAACCCGAAAGCGCCTGCATCTTACTTAACTTTTATGCTTAGAATAGTCTTGGAAGCAATGTTGCTAAGGGGAGAAAGAGACAAGCTAGTACACTGAGTTAAGACTGGTTTTTTTGGATCGTTAAGACTGTTTGTTATTTGGAGCGTTATCTGTTTGTGTTGGTGGGAGCGTTAAGACTGGTTGTTAGTGGTGGAATTCTAGCACTACTTCTCATATGGGGCTGTGGTAACTGAGTTCAGACTGGTGGGCACTGGGAGAGAAGGCTTACTTCTTGACTTAAGGCTGCGCAAGAGTGTTCCATTCTTATACTTACTTGTTTCATTCTAATTGACTAGCTAACCTTCCCTTAACTGTAAACTACCTTACCTGTAAATGGTACTACTACTACAGGGATTATACTCTAACAAGAACAGGGGCGAGCTACTACTCAAACTCTGGCTACTACTACGTATGAAACTACGGAGTGGAATTCTTACTAAACGGAAAGAGCACGAGAACAAGGAATACAAGATACGGGCACCGTTTCTAATCCTTTAGCTCCAAACCGGGAATCCAACTAGTGATAACAAGGCTCTTAACTCCACAAGGAAGAATTAAACTCCGCTGGTAATAGAACTGCTTACTGCTGGGGGCACTAAGGAAGGCGGATTTATCGTTGTGCCTGTTAACTACTACATTGAGCTTCTGACGCCATGAACGACGAATTGGATTCTGTTGGTTTATACCTTAATGTTTTCTTCTAACTTTATAGCTCAGCAGATATTGTAGATGAAACTCCGTATTAAACAAGAACCAGAACCAGACCCATACTTGTAAACTTAAGACTAAACTAGGGTCGATTACATTGAGCTGGGCCAATCCACAACTACAGCGGCAGGAGCTTCGGACTTGAGAGGCGAAGGTCGGGCAAGAAAGTAATAAGAGTAGAGGTAGGAAAGTTCCGTTGAGTTCGGGTCGGGTGCTTTAGTGGCGCTAACACTTCTTGTTGGAGCGGGTGCCCCATAAGAGTAATTCTTCTTATAATATTTCAGCAATAAGTAAGCTCCTAATGCTAGGGTAAAGGGGGGCGAGTCAACTTTCTCATGACTAAGATAAGAATGAATTTCTTGGGGGAAAGCCCTTCCATATAGTAGGGGCCAGAGCCAAACAAATATGGATAGTTTTTCTTGTAAGTGTCGCTATTCTTACAGTGTTAAGTCCACCGCCCAAACTAGTAAGTTCACTATCCGAGTAACTGATTTCAACAAGCCCTGCTGCTAGGGGATATATGGGTACTGTTGCTAATGTTGCATAGAAATCCAGTGTTGCTAATGTTGCTAGGGGACAAAGAGCTAATGTTGCTAAGGAGTAATAGAAATCATGTTGCTACTGCTGCTAGGGGAGAAAGAGAAAGCAGTAGGAGACTTACTAGTACCCAATTGCTCAAGTGCTTCCGGGCAGGGGACAGGGAAGGAAATCCAGAAAGAAAGTGGCGGAAAGGGAGTTAGGCCCTTATAATAATTGCGAGCGCATTACTCTACTTACTAGTTTCATAAGGGAGTTAGACCCTAATACATAATTGCTAGCGCATTACCCTTCCACTCCTATGGGTCGGCACCCTACCTCGGCTTTAAGTTACAAAGGTTAGTTACTGGGTGGGTTTCTATCTTCTTTAAATAAGTAAACTGTCTTCTTGAAAAAGTCAACTCTTGAACTCTATTCTTGAGTATAGGACAGGACCCTCTATTTCTTGGTATCTATTAAACCCCTACTTCTGGTCTCTGGTCAACAAGAATGAAACTAATCATGGCGCGGCAGTCCGGGGAATTCAACCAGTAAGTTACAGCCTGTGCTACTTATATATCTGCTGCCTCTGGCTCATTCAACTAACCTCACTCTGTCAACTAAGCAAAGACAGATTCCACTTGAACTGGATTGCAAACCTTAGCTTAGGGCTCTCCTCCTCGCCAACACAAGACTTGAGATCTGTAGTTTTCTACCTTAATTAGGCTCTTTGAACAGTTTCTCTTCTTACTTGATAGTTTTCTACCTGAATGAAGTGTTTGTAGCCAGAAAGAAGTGTTTGTAGCCCGAGTTAGATGAGATGGAGGCAAGAACTTAATTGATATTAAGAAAGAAAGGTCACTAGAATTTAAGTAAAGAGTGCAGAAGCGTTACAGCTTGTTTCATTCGCCTTAGGGAGGGAAGGTATCAAACTAAAGAGCTATCTCCAGTCACTCACTACTACTAACATACGATGAAACCTGAACTTTCACCTACACTTGCAGACTTGAGGAGAGGGAGCGAGCAGCTTGTTGAATAGGGATCTTTCTTATAAGAATTCAATTTAAGTAGAAGAATTCCCCAGGAGTGAAAGGCTTAACCGAGTAGTAGAGTAAGTTGAGGTACCAAAGAATATAGCTTGTTTCGACACCTCGTATAAAAGCAATGAACACAGGACAGGTCTTCCAGCTACCCTAAACCCGAAACAATACAAACTCATTGAACAGAGGGTTTGATAACAGAATGAGGCTAATCTACCCATGTCAACAATGAATTGAACCCTGCTTGCTCATCTCTGCTAACTCAGGCCTCTCTTGCTATTGAAACTAAGTCATATCTTTCCTCCCTTGCAGACCCGACACTTGGCCTCACTACTTACTAGAACAGTACTGGCACCCGTCCACCTATGTAAGGGTCCCTTCAAAGAACTGGAACTTGCTTAGCCTTAGCACCCGACACCGTAAACACACTTCTGAATCAACTCCATCCTTGTAGTGTTCTTGGTCTTTCTTCCCGTAACGACTTTATTCTTCGCGGACTGCTTTCCTGGCACCCGAAACTTCCCGCACCCTAAACTTCCCTTTCCACTCTACCTATTAGTAGTAGCTTGTATGTGAGATCCATTCTTTATCGACTATCGAATCAATTCCTTTATTCTACCTTTAAGAAAATCCTTAGTAATGACTTGTCTGGCAGCTTACCTACAGGCTATGTGCTCGGGAGCAATAACAGTATTTGTAGCAAGAGGGGCAGTTTAATCTGTATTTGATACCTGAGTTAGATGAGATGGAGGCAAGAACAGAACAGAATTTATATACTACCAATAAAGAAAGAAAGAAGTATGCTATGGCTCCCACACCTCTTGCTCCTGTTAGTGCTGCCTTGCCATCGGAACTATTAACAGAATGAGGCTAATCTACCTATGTCTGCAAATAAAGAATTGAACTAAATAAGTGAGAACTCAACTATCATACCAAAGGGAGCGGGAGAGCAAGGCAATGTAAGATATAATAAGATAAATAATAAATGAAGTAGGGCATTTAGTATTTCAAAACCCGGAGCAATTACATTCCGGGAGCAATTACATTATTGTTTTCATCTTTGTTTCTCAATTCTTGAAGTTTTAAGAAACTCTATCCTTTACTCGAAATTAGGTCTTGTCCCCTTGCCTTTGAACTAGCTTCTGCCCCTAGCCCTCTGATCTTGTATGGCTCCGATACCTATGTAAACAATTATGACGGGTTGTACCCTGACTGACGAGCAATATTTGTAGATGCTTGGCGGGTAAACGAATTAGATTGCCTAGGAGCAGCTTCAACCCCGGCATATAATCTCGTATACTAAGCACTTGAACTATACTTAACTCTAACTCGGAACTAGACTTTACTCGCACCCCGAGCAAGAGACTCTCAGTTCATAACCGACACTTATTAACTGAACTTTAGAGTATTATTTATCACTCCTTAAGGCTCATTAATACAATTTTTAAAGATGTAGAATATTAAAGCAGCTTACTTTCGAATAGCTGCCCCGACTCTATAGCCTGTTCCTTTGCCGACCACAACTCTATTACCCTTACCATCAAGTAAGGCAAACACCCTTCTTTCGAGCCCAATGCGGGCAGTACATATTCTATCTCTTAATGCAGAGAAGCAGCAAGTCAACTCTATTCTTAAGGGAAGTTTAGTTCGGGTTAGTAGCCAGAGGTGTAGTAGATGAGATTCCAGTTCCAGGTTAGAAAGGAAGAATTCCACCAGCCCACCGATTCCTCGAAGGGAGTTACTGGGCAAGGAGTAGGCCCACTACTTGTTAGAAAGTCTGTTACTAGGCAAGGAAGTCATATGAAGTCAGTTACTAGTGTTGAATTCTTCGACTACAGAGTTTTATTCAACAAGTAAGTAACAGCCTGTGAACTTGTATATAAGGGGAGTTTCAAGAGTAGACAGGACTAGTTTATTGCAAGCTAACCTTAGCAACGGGGCCAAGTCACTGGGCCAAGTCGACAAGCAAGGGAACACTAAAACCATAGAGCTAGAGCAGAGGCACAAGCTTTCTATCATACCTAGAGCGAGAGCAGGGGAATTTGCAACAAGCAGCTGACAATCCAACCTCTGATTCTCGAATTTACTTCCCTCGCTCACTACTAGCAGGAACTGGAACTAGCCCGCTTGCACCACCAACATCGAGATACCGAACAGCTGACACTGCTGATTCTCAATACAATTACTTTAGCACAGCCTCTAATCCAGCTTCAGATCTCGTTGCCAATGCCCTTAAGTTAATGGTTATTGTTGAATACCTTGGTTCATCCGTTCTCCTATTATTAGGCAAGGGAAGCTATTCAAGCTATCAGGCAAGCTACAACTTCATAATTTCATGGAATTGCAGCGGTGGAAAGATCAGACTTTGTTGAAAGAGAAAGAGAGGCCTCCGTTATAAGAGATTCACAAGTCTCTAGGTCTAGGGATGAAATGTTATCTGCTAGGCTAAAAGGATTCCTGCTAGGCGAAAAGGGGTCCAACTAAGGGAGATACCTTAGTACTAGAGCAAGAAACCTGACGTAACGTTAAGAAAGATCAGAATTGAATGGAATTAGATCAGAATTGAATGGAATTGTAAG
The DNA here is from genome assembly GCA_900464855.2 of Musa schizocarpa. Lineage (NCBI taxonomy): Eukaryota > Viridiplantae > Streptophyta > Magnoliopsida > Zingiberales > Musaceae > Musa > Musa schizocarpa. The sequence continues at coordinate 653,979 of LR890030.1, forward strand.
ACTTCGGATTGTGTTTACTGTCTGGACAGTGTGTTTAAGGCAATAGGGACCTGCAGAAGTTGCTTCAACCATCGTTGACCGGTCTAGGCCTGAAACTACTTAAAGTCGCAGGTTCAAAATACACTATTGGGCGAGACCTACTAAACAAGCACTACGATTCCCTTTCCACTCTCCTTATATACAAGTTCTCAGTGAAAAACATTCCCACTTATCTTCAATCTTATGCGAATAGCGGAGGATAATCAGATCTTATTGGCTTTGATTCGAGACATAGATCTAATTGCTATCTTATATAGGAAGAACGGATTCAATTGCTATCTTCTATAGGAGAACGGAGCCGGGGCTCCTGCCGCCATTACTTTTAGCTCGCTGACGCTCGAGATTAGGACTTATGGCCAAGCAACTAAGTAAGACGTTGTACGGCAGTCATGAAATAGTAAGTTATAACCTGTTATTATATACGAATGTTTCCTCGGGTTATAACATATTGATTTGTTGCTATGTTTTTGTAGTAGTTACTTGTCGACTTGCTAATAGCTCCATAAATATCTATAAATTGAGTTCTTTGCTTTCGTTGCCTTTGTAGAAGTTGCTTGGCCCCCTTTCTGAATTGCCAACACCCTACTTTAGAACAGAGCAGGACTACTACTACCGGGACTACGCAACTACAGTTCAACTCTGGATTAAACTAGAGCAGAAGGATACTCTAAGCCAACAACAATAACAGAACTTCCCCCGCCTTAACCTGACTTTATAACAGGAGCTGGCCTTGCTTATGATTGATTATTCTTATGATTGCTCTTTCCCTGAACTCTCTGGCTCTTCAATTGAATGAAACAAGTCAGTAAACCACTGCTATCAGGCAAGCTACTATACTAGACAAGTTAACGCCCAAGAGCCAATCCACTAATACAAAGGAAAAGAAAGTCATTAACTACCTGGTCCTCTACTAAAGAAGAGAGGCCAAGCTAACCTTAGAATACATCTACTTTCAAAACAGCTTAAGTCAAAAGATAAACCAGAGGGGGAGAGGTATGGTATAGGAGAAAGCAGGGTTAAATTCATTTCAGTAGATAAGTATAAGAATAGAGTCGTTAGTGTATTAATTAGTAGAAAAAGAGTGCAACTAGTATTAGTATCTGTATGCTTGTCTGGTTTTCCCAGAGATATTAGTAGTTTCCGGGTGGGAGTCAAAGAATAGATTGAGTCAGCTTCCCCAGAAAGTATAGGGAAAATACCCTTAGCTTGTTATCCTATTAAGTACTTATTCAGGCTGTAAACTATTCTTTTTAGCCGTTGAGCAGAAGTTTTACTAGAAAACCAACCCTTCTTTTGAAAAACCCTTCAGTATTCTTCCCCCATTGCCAAACCAGTACAGTACGAGTAGGAAAGTGTGAATTTAACTCTCCACAAAGTAAGTAGAATTGAACTCTCAACAAAGTCAGATATAATAATAAGATCTAAAAAGGTAGGCTTTAGCGAGTTACGGACACAATAACTTCTCTTGCATAAACTTAAGGTTTCAAAACATAGGTCATTTCCTATAAAACTAAAGAAGGAGAGTAGCAAACAAGGATGAAACTAAGGATTACTTTAGCAACAACCTAGACAATTGCACTTAATAAATTAGTTCTTCCCGCGCGCAACTATAAATCAGATCAGGTGTGAAAATACTAATACTTGGAATGCGCTAGCTCGGTGATTCTGCTTCAACTAGCTTCCTCTACTTGATTTATTTCACTTATGCTAGTATCTTTTCACCTAGTCTCTTTTCACTTGTAAATTCAATCTTTTAATAATCAATAAGAACAGATAGAGACAAACAGAGTAGTGTCTTGGTTCTTTAGTAAGATGGGATGGGAAATTACCTATGAAGCCTCACTGAACTCGCCCCTCTCGCTACTCGCTACAAATATATAGTAGTTGCTTGCTTGCAGTTTACTTCCTAACAAAACTATTAATCAAACATAAGAACAAGCACAGTTCCAGTAGTAAGATAAGATGAAAGAGATGTTTCCGTTCTCAAGTCAGGTTAAGGCGCAAGTCCAGTGTTTGGCCTCAGGAAAAGTGGATGTGGCCCTTTCTTAATCGTATCGCGCGCACATAGGTGTTTACGAATCGAAAGTGGCATTGCTTACTGCTGATATGGCCTCTGATTCCCCTAAGAAATCCAAATATCCGAGAAAGAGACAAAGCTGCAGAGATCATCTTGCTCTACGGATACAAGACTTCCGCTCCTTGCTTTTATCCAATAGTTTTTGTTGACTCGACTCGGTACCATGTCTGCTATATGAACCCTTGCTCCAGTGCCAAAAACAAAGATACTCTCCTTTCATTTGCACCCAAAGAGACTCTATTTTAACAGTAGGAGTTATTTCAGATAGTAGCAACAGTAGGAGTGAGTTCTAAAGTCAAGTGAGGGTGTTGAAGAGGAAGCTAGAAGTACTGAAGTCAGGAATTTCACTCAGTAGTTTAATCCTGTATTAGTCGCAATAGAAGAAGAAGAGTGCGACAATCCAAAGAATTGAACCTATAAGCTTGTTGTACTATTGCTGGGCTCAATGCCTTAGTAGAGGTAGTTCTATTCTCTTAGAAGTATGGGTTTGGTTGTACTAGTGGACAGGGTAGTTATTGCGCCCCCTTGTTAGCGGTAGTTCCATCCTTATTGGTACAAGTTATAGGAGAGTTGCCAGGATAGTCAGAATCAGGTACAGTAGCTTAAGAGTGAAAACAAGGTGTTTGGGGCTTAGAGACAAGAAAGTCAGGCTTTAGGCGGAGTGTTCGAGCCTTGTAAGCTTGTAGGACTCTTTTTCTACGTTGCATTCTTTCTATATTAGTAGTTAAATTCGTTAGGCAGTGTTGTTGACTGATATCCGGTAAAGGAAGACTAAAAGCTAGTGAAAAGTAAGCTTGAGATCGAGCTTGAGATTATGACAACATTGGAGCTAGTAGTCGCAGGCTTGTTGTCCGGAGAGTTTCCAGTTGTTAATCAATCGTAGAGGTAGCAGTTAAAGCAACAGACTTGATGGCAATAGCGGTAGGCCGATCTAAAGTACAGTAAGAATGGAGTTGGCACTGTCAAAAGTCAGTAAGGAAGTGCGTTTTTCTATTAATAGAAGCAATAATATAGTCGAGTGGGTTCGCTCCATATGCTGATGATGGGGTTGGTGGATCTCAGACCATGCCCACATAGCTCATTCCTATAGAGTTTTGTAGTAGCGCTTATTTGCTATGTTGCAATTGGAGACTCAACTAATCAATTTTAGAATGATACAGTTGGTCAATAAACACTCTATCGGTTGCTGTGGACGTGGGTAGGTTTAAACCGGGCCAAAGACAGCGAAGTTGGAATCAATAGGTTGGCATTGAGCTCCATAGCTAAAGAGCAAAAGGCAATCAAGTAATACTCAGAGTAAGGACAGTAAGCCTGGTTGCAGGTAAAGCGAGGATCTGAGATAGTTAAGTCAGATTTAGATATCCCCAATTTTTCGTGGATAGTTAAGATCGGTAGAATCAAAGGTTCAACCATAAGAATTGAGATAGGTAGGGTAGTAGCATGGGCTTTGTACGGCGCTGGTCATAATGAAACAAGTCGGAACCCAATCCAATGTAAATCCCACTTGAACTTACTGACAAGCAAGAACTCGACTAAGGAATAGAAGAAAGAAAAGGAAACAATTGTGTGCAAGAAAGAAAGGCTTCACTATAAAATAAGAAGAATCCAAACACTGCTTTAAAAGCTACCGCTCCTGTCGCCTATTGCTCCTGTCTCTTATTCTTTTACTTAGTCTAACCTGTCCATTAGTCCATTACTCTTTGACTGCTGTTATTTACTTATTTAGTTTATTGACTTCTATTGAGAATATGATAGAGCCATCCCATGCGGATAGAACCGAACTACTAGTAAAAAGGATTGGAACCACCATCAATGAGACTTATGAAACAGTTAGTTTCTAACGACTTAAACAAAGAAGTAAGAAACAACTCTAGAATGAAGAATAACTGTTCAGTGGCTAAGACAACAGCTATCAAGTAAGAACCTCTCACACCAAACTATCTCTCTCCGACACCAACTTAACTTAATTCTTTAACAACTGGGGGGCTTTTCAACCTCCACTTCTCGGGTCGATTGCTATCCTGCCCTTTCTTGATCTCTGGATTACTAGTAATGTTATGGCAAAGCAATAAGGCTGTAAAGTAAAGAATAAAGGCCGTATTCCACAAGTAAAGAAGCAAGGTAAATAACTTGAACAATACTGTTGATATGGAATTCTCCTCTCTGTTTCTTAATCGCCTACTAAGGGAAAGCCAATAGAAGCAGAAGCACCAGTAAAAGAATAAGAGATAGTAGAGGCAGGCTTGTTGTCTGTGGAATAGTTAAGGATAGGGTAGTCCGCTTTGGAGCTAGTAGTGGCACTCTTCTATTAATAGTCGTTTTATTCTGTTAGTGCTAGTGCCATTCTGACTTATTAGTTGGAGCATGTCAGTAGCGGTTGGCTCTAACTCACAAAATGGATTTAGATGCGGAAGGATGGCAGACCCAACCCAGGCAAAGAAGTAGTAGGCGAAACACTATAGTACAAGCCTTTGTTCGGGGTGAGAGCATTGTTGGCAGTAGCACATAGCAGGTGGAGCAATATTCTAGATCAGCAGCTAGGGAATTAAAGTAATTAGTTTCAGAATGCAGGTAAGTCAATTAAGCTTTCAGATTGTAGCCTTGTTATCGCCAGGTTATTCCATATTATGTTACCATGAATGACCTGAGACGCAGTAGGGCCAGAGTTGTGTTTAGTAGTTGTCTTGGCGCTTGGCGAATGGAATTACTAATGTTGTGATATTCAACCTGATACGTATCATCTTTTTACTATAAACAAGGAGTTCGACCGATGCTAGCAATACTTAGACTATCCATAAAGACTATCAATAAACAGAATTGAATCACCGACAAAGGGCATGACCTTCCCTACTTGGATTCTCTCACTCCTAAAATGACCCATCTAAAATTACCCATCTTAGAAAATGACATAGACCCTTGCTCTACTGGCTCTAGGGCTTCAGCTACTTACAGGGATTCTTTAAACACTGGCATCGGACCTTTCCCTTATCTTCATTCCCGGACTGCTCCTTTTCACTCTTGAAGTACTGCCTAACTGCCCTACTTTTCTTAGGTTTAGTCTGTCTTTGCTTGGGTTCAACCTAAAGCTAGTGCTTTTCATTCTATAGTGAGAAAAGGATCCTTTCTTATTGTTGAATTGTTGTAGTATTAGTCTGCCTTCCCTTACTCTAGAACCGGTACTGCTCTATCGAATTCTTTAGCTTGAGCCATCGTCAGCTGCCCTTACTGTGTACAGTCTCTCTCGCCTTTCACCCTAGGCCTTAGACTTCTTTATCTCCCAATCGGATTGCCTAGTTCCTTTCTGTAACTCAACTCTCACTCTTACTACCCTAGCTCTTATTCAAAGACTTGGTTATTTACATAATTATCGATAATATGATATAGCCCCGCCATACAGATAGAAAACGAACTACTTATCAAAAGAATGGAACCAATAATACAGAAAACAACTCAGCTGCCGGTATTAGGTAGTTACTTGGCTGGTATTACTACCTTGGCTTTAGTTCCTTAACCACTGCATCGGATCTTTATCTACTATACCTTAGCCTCTATCCCTTTGTTATCACAGCCTATATCCCCTTACTTGAAGTTAAGTCTACCTTTCCTTTATCCAAGCTTGGCTCTGCTTCCCCTTTACCTTATTCTTATTTTCCTTAACACAATAGGGCTTAGGCTCCTGCCTTAACTGCTAGTTTCAAACTACCGCCCGGACATACAAATATTAATTCCCTTTCTCAGGACTAAGCTCCCCACTCCCAATCTAAGACTTTGGACTTCCATGCTTTAGTTCGCCCTTGCATTCCTATGTGTGAGTAACATAAGTGAAAGAATGCCAACTAAGAAGTAGGGAATGAAACCAATAAAACTACTAATAGTGGAAATAGCAACTCGGAATTAGACAATCGGGGCCAACCCTATTAATGAAACTACTCCTACTAGGGATCGAACTACGAATAAGGAATCCTACAAATGCTTAGCAAACTCAAACAGGGGCATGGGAATCCACTATGGGAATTAAACAGCAGCGGGCTACTAGTTTTAAGAATTCATATCATCTCTTTCCTCTCCTCAGGCTACAACCACTGATGCTGATTCTCTTTCTACTGATTAAAAGCCTTGACCTGTTAAGGGGTTCATTCTATTATTGACTACTTTATATTCTGATGTTATAAGACGTTCCATTCTGATCTTAGTAGCTCTACTTACTGGTAAGATTCTTACACTCAATCGGTTTTCTGCTTCAATAGTTCAGAATTTGTAATATGAGTTTAATTCTAACTTAACTACTTGAGATAAAGAGCACCAGGTGGGCAAGGGATGCAATGAAAGCTATCCGGAAAGCAGACAAGTAACAGAGCCAAGCTACTAATAGACAAGAAAGCCAGTACTCTTTTCTTATCAAGCTTAGCCTCTTGTTCCTATTCCTACTCCGGATACAACTGAAGCCCTTATGTACAAGCCCAACTCTCCATTCCTTCCCGTCCCGAGAAAGTAGCGATTCCCTGACAAAAGATTAGAAGTTCCTGGCTCACTTTCATTCTGACTTGAGAGTTGATTTATTCCAGTCTGTATAAGAATGAACCGGGTGTTGAAGAAGAATCAACAGAAGCTAGATCTTATTCAAAAGAAAGGGAAGCAGTTAAGTAAGAGGGAGAGGCCAAATACCGGTAGTACTACTGTAAGTCAGAAGGAGAGTTAAGTTCTGTAGAAAAAGAATTAACTAAAGCAAGGGCCAGGGCAGGGGAAGAAAGATCATCCGGATGACTTGTGAAACGCGCATTTCTTTTACTCCTTAGCAACTAGTAGCAGTAGAGAGGTCTGCTCATCTAACTCTGTCAACTCATTAAATTCCCTTCTTCTTTCTTGCTCTAGGGGTGGAGGAGCCATAGGTAAGAGATGGAGTTAACCTTTAAGAAAAGTAAGGGAAAGCAACAATAGCCCTGTTTTATAGGCTTAAAGGAATGATTTCTCATTTCTTGGATTTTCTTTTCTCATTGCTTCAAACAAGCACTCTAACCTACCTCTCGCACAGGAATGGAATCCATCTATTTTTCATATCAATTTATCTCTTCCTTCAGAATACTTAACTACTTCAGAATGGAATACAACTTACAACTGAAGATATACTTTTGCGCCAGCTACTTATATTATAGTTATCCCTCTCGCCCCCCAAGTGCTCTTTCTATCTAGTCTGTACTTCAATGTCCAGTGCCACTTATATATCTGCTCGGAGTAAAAGTGATGTGTTTAGCTGCGCGGCAGCAACAACATAGATATGTCATAGTAAGTTATTAACAAGTCCTGTTCAAATCCAGTTTAATCAGTAGTTTGTTTTGAGTTGAATCCCCTTAATTTGTTTGATCCCGGTAGTCTAGGTAGTCCAGGTAGTCAAGCCCTTAAGTGAATGGTTTGAGTTTCATATCCCTTGTATTGGAATAAAACTAGCCCTTATTATCATCCGGTGAGCTAGTGGGTAGAAGCCTTAACCAGGACTTATTGTATAGTTGGGTATTTATAAGTTGCAAGTGGGAAAGTAGCCAGAGTTAGATGAGTATTATAAGTTAGTTAGTTTGAGTTGAATACCGATAGTACTTGTTACTTATAGACTTGCTCAAGGTAAGAAAGGTAGAGAATAGAGTTGACTTCACTAGGAGAAGAATGCAGCAAGTAAGAAGGAAGGGAGTGAATTAAGCAAGTAAGAAGGGCGAGCTACTTAGTTTTAAACAGAAGAATAAGCCAGGCAGTATGGGAATGGAGCTGGGGAGTATCAGACTCAACCAGTGAGAAGACTTATTAGAATAGAATTTTTCACGACCTGGAGTTAGAGAATCCAACAAAGTAGACTCAGAGTGCAACCGGTGCTAGTAGGAATGAAACCAGTAAATCAAAGATCGAGCCCTTACATAATTCGACTCGGAATTGACCAGTGTAAGGGGTTTACAGAATTTACCTAGGTAGCTACGGAATGCACCCAGTAAGTGTAAGCCTTCAACTCACAAATATTAATATGGAAATGGAGGAATTGACCTCCAGGCTAGGAATAAGGAATGGAGCCCCAGGGAAGTGAGACTGATACTAAGAGGTCACAGAATAGAACTGCTACCAACAAGACTGATACTGGTGACTCCAAACCTGAAACTCCGGAAAGATAGAATTCAACCCCTACTCAACAGACTTAACGAAGCGGGGCCTAAGATCAGACTCACCCAAGTGGTACTCGGGGACTAGAGCTGCTAGTTCAAGGCTTCAAATATTGTAACAGGAATGGAACAAGTGGGTAGGCAGGAACAGCATGTCCCTAAGCAGTATCGAACTAAACCCAGGGTAGCGAAGGAATGCAACCGGGTAGCCAAAGACTGGAGCGAGCAAGGCATAGAACGGAGCTAACCAATCAAAGAACGAAACAGCTACAAAACACGATACGCCCCCCCGAGCAACAGGGCTAAACCCAGTGAATGTAAGACTGAAAGCAGTGATAACAAGAATTTTCTTTTTGGGTTACTGATGCTGTAGGGAGTGGTTTGGTATGTGTATATTGGCTGCTCAGCCCGATGCTAGTGGTACTAAGCCTTCACCCGGGGAGTTCAAGAGGTGAGCTAGTCGCGGGGCTGCTAAGTATTATGTAGCTAGTAAGAATGGAGCTAAGTAGGCAAAGAGTGGAGCTAGCTGTTAGAACCGAGTCCTGTGTTCGGGAGCTAGCCAGTCGATCAGAATTAAGCTTGTTAAAGTAAGAGACAACCTCATAAGTAGGAATTAAGGAATTTGACTAAGTAGTGAAAGAAGTAGATGAGCCATAACTTGATTTGTGGACAGAGTTGAGGAGCCGAATGAACTGTAGTAGTGGACTACGGTAAAGTAGCTAGGTTTGGGTTGGTGCTCTAGCTCTAAGTCTGCAAGTGAGGTTTGATAGACCTAAGTGAAGTGAGGTTTAATAGACCTAAGTGAAGTGAGGTTTGATAGACCTAAGTGGTCAAGTGCCGGTGCTTCTGAAAGTCAAGTGTGAGCCCTTAATTGATATCAGTGAATTGATACCCTTATCTTATCTTATTCAACTTTACTACAACTTTGATTACTACTTTAATAAGGGTCAACTAGACTTCCCGCCGAAACCATACTTGAAGTGAAGAAGTGAAGAACAGAGCTAAGATGAAAGCCAGCTGCTAATAGTAGCCATAGGTCAGAGCCATAACTTTGCTTGTGTTAAGCAATGATACAATCTATCTCCTTTTGAGGCTTTTGCTTTTCCCCAACTATATGATATATTCTCCTTATATTGGAAACCAGATGATTGGAAACCAGATGATAGGAAAACATATTCAATAGCAAATCCTCATTCAGTTCTAGGAGCGGAGGCAGAAGATAAAGAGAGTGCTGGCTTTCTTGTCTAGTATACGCTTGCCGGTGAGTGGTAGTAATAAGTTGTTTGTGTTCGAAGCCCCTGTTCTGGTGATTGTTTAATACCCCTGTTCTGGTTCTTGTTAGAGTGGACGAACGAGTTTCATCCCTAGCTAAGAGGGAAAAGGTAGTTAATTAATCAGTAGTATAACCCATGTGTTCAGCAAGTAGTAAATAGAGAAAGAGGAAAGGAAACAATACTCCACTCGGGAATAATGAAGTTTGGGTGAAGAAAGCCTATAACTCTAAAGAAGGTGTTAAAGCCTATAACTAGATTAGTGAAATACCGGTAAGTAAACTAGTGAAACCCTCTGACTTATTAAGGCTGCTTGCCTACTAGCTATGTCTTTTAAGAATCCTACTTCTATGTGTTTTAAGAATGAAGTTAGATGAGCCTTAGTTCAAATAGCCTGAGGTAGCTGAGCCGAATACAGAAGAAAGAGAATCCGCTGTGAAAAGATCAGGTAAGGAAGCCGGGGGTACAGGTTATTTAGTTGAAAGAGCTGTTGAGGAAGCTTTCTCATTGGTGCTAGTGTTGTTGATAGGTTGGTGCTACGGAAGAAGATCTGATGCCGGGCCGGGTGTTTAAGAGGGCAGCTTTCTAGATGCCTTTGATGCGAGGCGAGGAAGCTAAGCTATAAGTAAAGATGTGGGTTCGGGGAGGACAATAAGAATGGACTGGACTCGACTTAACACCGTAAGAATAGCTTAATTCAAAGAAAAACAGGGGGCCAGACTTGGATTTCTCATATACTAACTCAGTACAGACATAGTAGGGAAAATAGCTATCTTCTTTATATAGGATGACTGATTCCACAGCTTCCTTACCCTAACTCTTATAAGTGTGAACTGAACCCCTACCCGACCTCTCTACTTGAAGTTAAGAATTGCTATCAACCCCGGTAGTCCTGTTCGAGTGGTGAGTTGAAAGAGCAAGATCAGAGGCTAGATCCGAGGCAAGAGAACCATAGGGTAATGCGCTAGATCATACCAGCTTTCAAGTAGTTAACAAGGAAGTCTCAATTCCAGTTTTTGGGAGCTCTTACTTGGTCATTAGTAGTTGCTTGGTGAACCAAACCAATAACAACGAATCCAAGGCTTAAATCAGTGCATCCAAAGCTTAACCCAGTGCCAGCGAGACTGATCTGCCAACCACATGACATGGCTCAGAATAGAACTAGTCAGTCACAGAGATGCCCTAGCGCTAAGATAAGAATAAAACCATTTCCTCTGTTTCGCTCTCTCAGACTTAACCCCGCGAGTTAAAGAGTGGAACCAGTGGGTAACAGCCTTAACCGGGCAACAACCAGACTGATCAAGGGAGTTTAAGAATGAAGCTAAGCATATCAGAATGAGACCGGGTAGACTCGGACTTAACCCAGTGCATCTAACAACAGGACTACAACCACTGCTAACAGGACTAAGAGGAGGTAGTTACAGGCTATAGCTATTAACTCCAAGACTTCGACTCATCAGACAGAGACTCAAACTAGCTTCCCTCGTACCGGAACCCAGTAGTAACAGAATCAGAAGTCGGAATTGCAGAATTAACCCAGTAAGAGCTCCTAAGATCAGCCTTAACCTAGTGCTTCCAAGCCTGTTGCCGGGTAGCTCAGGGCTCTCCCAGGGAGCTGAGGCTGATGTTGGGTCGCTAGGGTCTCTAACCAGTGAATCCAAGCCTGAAAGGCGTAGCTAAGGTCTCTAACTACTATCAACCAGACTGATACTATATACTAAGAATGCAACCGGGGAAACTAAGAATGACACCGGTGAGTATAAGCCTTAGAGCAAGTCCTGTGTTCGTAGACCTAAGAGCCAAAGACTGAAGCACTGCATAAAGCCTGATACCTCTTGTGAACCACTGAGAATGCACCTAAGGAGTCACAGAACGAAGCTAGTAAGTGGAAGGCTTCTCAGCTAGTTAAAGAACTCAACAGGGTAGACTGAGAATGGTGCCCTAAGGGGTGAGCTAGCCCTTATTAGTAATTGGAGTAAGCAAGGACCATAGCGACAACGATAAGAATAGAACCCAACAGGGTAAGAATGAAACTCAGTAGTTGTAGCCAGAGCTCGAGTAGAGGTGGGCAAGGGAAGAAAGAGAATCCCCTGTTCCCCAGGAGAGGAAGAGTAGAAGACCTGTCCCTTATTCTGAGTTTAGTATATGATTAGTAGATGCCTTATTCTTATTAGTCGAAGTAGAGAGGTCGGCAAAAGGTATGCTGTTGGATGAAACACTACTTGCTCCGGATATCCCTACTAATGGTGTTCTACTCACTCCGGATATCTCTACTAATGGTGTTCTACTCAGGTAAGAAACAGAATAATTTGCCTGGTAAGATAGATATGGGGGTAACTAAAGTATAAAGCAGTATAAAGCAAGATCGTAGTAAAGTAAGAGAAAAGCAACTACTAGGGGTGAGTTCACAGAGACAGTTCGCAAACACAGGTTAACTCCGGACTAAAATACAGGACTTGTTTCTAACGAAAAAACAGGTTCACTCAGGATTCACAAAATAGATAGGTAGCGAGTTCAAAGCGTTAGCGAGTCCGGGATCTCACCCCTCTCAGTCTCACTTCCCTTAGCTTCAGTCTGACCTCCCCCGCACCTTCCTAGGCAACAGCTACATGGCATCAGTCTTTGCAACACTAGCTCCATTCCGTGACTTACCAGTTCGATTCTTGCCCTGACTAGCTCTTTCCCTTAGTTAGCTCCATTCTTGGACTTTCCCTGGGGGTGGGGTAGTTTTCTTCTTTTTAGTGGGTGGGTAAGTTAAGACTGGTAGTTCGTGGTTTCGAGTTGAATCCTATCCGTTCACCTATAGAAAGAGAATATAGAATTCAGTAGGGGACATGCGGACTGAGGAGATAGATTTACTACTTGCTTAACACAAGCACCCTAGCCAGTACTTAATGGAGCTATCCGAGGTGACTTCTTTCTATCATACCGAGCCCAGCTGATGATTCTGTTTTAGATCCCGATCCTAATCTCCTTGAAAGAAAGAACCGTTTGATGCTAAAGTATTGTTTGGGTTTAAACTTAAAGCGGAAGGGATAGTTCCGTTCCAGATCCCGATCTTGTTCTTGTTCCTGATCTTGTTCCTTATTCTGATCCTAATCTCCTTATGAGGCTTCATAGCAAGCGAGTTTCATGACGGCACAAGTTCAATTCCGGTTTTCGAGCTCCTTGTCTAGGGGAGAGGTTAGAGTGCTTGTGTCTAAGTCGGTGATAGGCTTTACCTTCTTGCTCTTGCTTGTTTGTTCCGTTACTTGTTGAGTAGATTCTCGTGAAAAGGATATATGTGAGTTCGAAAGAATGGAACGAGGGAGGAGCCATATCCATATAGAAAATGGAATGTAAGGTTCTGTAGAGTTACTGTAAGGGTGACTTATCTGTCAACAAATCGACTATAAACCCCAAACGTTGCTTTACGTAAGGTTGCCTAAGTAAAAGAAACCCTATGGAACAACATTATTACACTCAACTGATTGAGCACTAAACTAAACTTCTTGCCTTGATTGAGCACTAAACTCAACTTCTTGCCTTTACCTGGGATGGGATTATGGCCATGATGTAACAATCACATTAGAGAGTACCATGATGTAACAATCACATTATAGAGTATTAGTCAGAGTCGGAAGGGTGTTTTCAAAGGATTTCCCCGGGAGTCGGAAGGGTGTTTCAAAGGATTTCCCCGGTTTGAGATATAACCATTGTTCGAGGAACCCTAGAAGCAGTCGGAAGGATCGTAAACAAGGGCGCGTTCTCGTGCGTTGTATATTCTTATCCATCAACCAAGACTTGTATTATTTGATGATGCCATGTGAATCGCTATAAACATTTGAAGTGTATGGCTAGGCTAACCCCAATAACTAGAGTCTCATAAGGGGGCCCCACCAATAACTAAAGTAACAACGTAAGGGTACTGGATCAGGCTACCATGAGACAAAAGATCTTCTTTCTAAAGAGATTAGATTTTGAACTCTTATATGCCCAAAGGTCCCGCAATCATTTCAGAGGTTTTCCCTTAGTTTGTCCGTTTCAACAAACAATGAGAAATACCTAGACTTTTTGAGAACTGGTCAGAGTGAAAATAGCAATGATTCGAAGCACTTCTTTAGACATTAAACTCTTTAGGAAACCTAACCTCAGAAAAACACCGCACCTATTTGTTATGTAAAATAATAAAGGATTGAGAATCTTAGCTGTAAAAGAAAGGAGTGGAATGTATACTCAATATAAGCGAGTAACCAGAATTCCATACTCTATAATAGGGGGGCGAGTAAACAGAATTCCATACTCTAGCTCATAGATACGAGACATATAGAATAATAAGGAAAGCAGTATTCGATAAAAGTAGTATGTAAGGCGGAGATCCTTCATCTCTTTCGAGATCTACCCTACAATCAATATATAGGGTCATAAAGTTCAAATAAAGGTAATTCCTTCTTTGCCCAAAATAAAGGGAATGAGTTTTGAGCCCTTTGTTGAAGAAAACTAATTCTTGAACCTCTTTAACGCCCATGTCACGTCGAGGTACTGCAGAAGAAATAAACTGCTAAATATACATGTTACGTCGAGGTACTGCAGAAGAAATAAACTGCTAAATAGATCCGATCCAATTTATCGTAATTGATTAGTTAACATGTTGGTTAACCTTATTCTGAAACACGGGAAAAAGAGAGTGTCCATCTTGCCATGAAATTTCACAAATTAAAGAAACATATACAATAGACTAGATGTTTTATGTCAAGCAGTGGAGTAACTCCCGATATAGCTGTAAAAGCAAGACGTTTAGGCTGATCTACCCATGTTGTTTCCTATAAGACGTGTAAGCGCCCATGTTGTTCCTATCATACAGGCTTATCTACTAAATAGAAAGTTAGCAATTGGGGCACTTTTAAGAGATTGGATGCAGTCACTAATTCATGATCTGGCATGTACATATTAATACTTGATTCTATCTTATACTTTCTTTTGATGAAAGCCTTTGATTAGCTTATACTCCATGGAAGGAAGTGGCATTTTCCCATATTGTATAAGAATTATTTGCCGGATGATCGATTCCACCTCTGAGCAAAAGGATAGACCTTTGCCTTGGTTCTATTTCATCTCTTCAATGAAGTGTAGTAATAAGCATAATTACCCTATTGGTTCCGATGGAGATAAAACCCAATTATAATGATTTCGGTCAATTTCCAAATTCCATTCAACAATTAACCATAGCCTCTTTTCTTCCATTCCGTTTATGTTCCACTTTTCGACTATATTAAGATTTCGAATGGACTTAAATTCATTGAGTATGAAGGTGTTGGCGCGGAGGAATCAATTCAAAAACATCTAACGGATGCTCTATAACTAAGTCATTTCTATCTCGCAAACATTTCTTTCTATTTTACTGATGCATTTCTTCTTGTTGGGCCTGGACTGTACTGTCTTCTCTTCTGTCAACAACTCATGAATTTATTACTTATGCGGCATGTTATATCTATTCATGGAATTGAGCTGCTCCTCCCCTCGCTGATGCACTGAGGATCTTTCTTAGGATCTTTAGTCTGCGCTTAAGTGATTTCTCTTCTGCCCTGAACCCTGCCCCTGCTTCTTACTCTCCTGAGGAACCGCGGGCAGCTGACTCTTTAACAGGTCGTCTTGTTCCCGCTTCTTATCCTTCTTCTTCTGGAACTCTACCTTAGGAAAGGAACTACTTGCTCCTGCCGAAGATACTTCCACTGCTGAAGATATAGTCTACTTTCCCTCTTCTGATACTGATCCAGCTCAAAACAAATTATTAAAGAAAGAGGAGCATTCGGCTGAGGCTTCTAAAATAGATAACACTGATGGACTTAGCACTGAAGAGGAACCTCTATCTCGCGAAGACTTGAAAAACCCATTTTGTACTTGCTGCTTACCCCTGAACCGCTGAGTGGGTATGAGATTGGGCTTCTTTATCTGCAATATAAATTAAGTAAAGACCCCGTCCCGTCTTCTAAATCTGACCGGCTTTTGGAATTTGCCTAGTAGCTTGTTCTGAACTGCCTGCAACATTTAATCCATCTCTTTCGACGCCAACAAAAGCACGAACACTTTGACCTCTATCTCCACACGTAAAAGTCTGTACTCTCTTATCTCTAGCTTATTTACAAACTCAAACTCTTGCTTCTGATCTGTCTTTGAATCCTTCTCAAGCATCCTAATATCATAGACTTTACTCCAACAGAAACTTAATCTCATTTCGAATTGCATCTTTTACTTGCGCATTAGGAGCTGTACTTGCACTTGCACCTGATTCGGAATAAAACACCAACCCAAACTATACTTGAGGTTCAAAAACCAGTGCTTGATTCTCCCCTTAACTGAACAACAACTCCATTAGTTGAAGTCAAATCAATGAATGCAAAATAGTACATTTCGAGCACCAGGAGTGGCACTTGCCCTAACAAGACCTAGAGCTAGAGCGAATTAAGTAAAAGCACGAGAACCTCTGATTCTCTTGGGGCGGGATACAACACTAGAACAGCATCTTATCCTAACTCAAAGCCGGATCTTGCTTTGAATCCTTATTCAGAGGAATATGACTCATAAGTTGTTCTATACTCTCCCCCCGAGACACTTTCCTGTGTAAGGTAGGATATACTTTACTGTGGAAGGCGGTTAACTGTATTCTTAATTAATTGGTTCTTTTGGGCCCTAGTACTAGTATATAAGTGAATAATCAGAGCTTTTTCTCTACCTTATAGCATTTGCATCAACTCTCTCCCTTTTTGCCGAACGAACTCTCGTATTGAAACACTTTCCTTGCTCCGGATGCTTCTCTTACTGCAACACGAAAAGGATAGTGGAAGTAAAAGAGTCTGCAGTCCATCTGGATTCTTCTCCTCTTATACTGTTGATGATCTTGTCGATTCAACCCGTAACTCGTATTTAATCTGAAACTATACACTCTCTTTGGAATCTTACTGTCTTCCTTCGCAAAGAGATGATTGATCTTAACTTCACGATTCCACTCTAAAGTCAGATTTTGATTGAACAACTTAAACTCTAACGACTTCTTAACTTGCTTATTCACCTGACACCTCTCTGGACACTATAAACTCAGAATAGAATTGAGATACCTACTGTCTTCTATCCCCCTAAAAGAGAGCCCAGCCCGTACTGTGTAATGAAACTAATCGGATACGGTAGCTACGTTCTTTTATCCCGTCCCGCTAAAGGAGCACAAGAGACAACTTAGAAAAAGATGCCTTCTTTCCTTTACTGGGATTATTGCCTTCTTGCGCTTAACCAACACCTTTATTATTTTATGTATGGCCTTCTTCTGCAACTGATCTGACTCTATACTTTCAACTTTCAACAACCAATCATTCTTCTTCAAAAAATGCAACAATAGAGGAGATAAGGCTTTCTTTATCAGAAAGAGGAAACAGAGCGGGAGTATAAGCTAGATCTGAGGCATAAGATAGAGCATTAGAGGAAGCTGTAGATCAAAAGAAAACTCCTCTATAGTAGCCGAAAGATTAAACTCGCACTGCTGATGATCTTTATTCGAAACCATACGCCGCTTATTCTCCTTAATTTGAAGCAAGATCCTTATTCTACTCCTTCTGGTGATCTAGCTGATGCAGATTCTGGGCATTCGGATTACTTATACGATTCAAGTCAACTTAAAGTGAACTGGTAAACTAATCAAATGTAGAATTCACAGGAAAAGCCTTTAGCGCAGAAACAAATCCTAGTCGACAAGAGAATCAGCCGTTAATGTAGAAAGGAAGCAAGCGGGAAATCCATAAGTAGAAAGTTGCAAGCTCAAGGAACCGAACCGTAGCAAGCGGGTCTGATTACAAAGAAAGGGTGGGCTATGTATTTACCACTTTCTATACAAACCCGGCTCTTCCAATGCTTTTGTAGCCTCTGCTAATCTAATCCACCTCCAGAACTCTAAAAAACTAATTGGTTGCTGCCGCGTCCTATTAGTCGCTTGGTAGACTTGGTTATAAGTAAAGACATTGGTTCACCCTTTGATTTTTCCTCTCTTGTCGACTACTATTCCTGTCCTGTTTGATTCGGCACAAGAATAAGAGCTAACTGGAGTGTCAACAGATAAGATTATAGGAGAAATGCCTTAGAAGAGCCGACCGATAAGGGGAATTTCCCATAACCAGAGTTTCAACGGAGGATAAGAATTAAGGTAGAAAACTGAGGAGCCGAAGGCCAGAAGGTAGAAAACGAACTGGAGTTCTTAGTTGAAAGAGCAAGAGAGGCAAGTGCCAGTGAGAGTTTAGCCTATTGGACTGGGTCCCGTTTTGCCTAATAGTGGCGGGTAGGCAGGTTTACATACATACTAGGTTAGGCTTGTGTCATTCCTTAACTCGAGGAGGGTAGTGCAATAAAAGGAAGAAAATCACCAAAACAAGAAAAAAAGAGATATTTGCAGGGCTCTGATCTATGAGCCAGAGGAGAGGTGGTAAAGAAATAGTACTGGGGTGGTTCGGGTGTTGGCTTAGAGCGGTGCAAGGGTGCTTGCTAAAGAGGTTAGGTGTAGGTGCTGTAGCTTTAAGTCTGCTCGGTTTGAAACAAGGTATGACCCATTTTCTGCATCTAGTATAAGGCAAGTAATTTCACTACAAACTCGGAACCGGGACTTTGCCAGAGCTGCAGGTATATAAGTGGCACAGGCTGTAACTGACTTGTTTAATTCCTTAACTAGGCAATGCTACAAACATGGGTTCTCCTACTCAACAACAGTTGCTTGTTTATACGTAGCTCGGCCCCTACCCTATCTAATGAATTGAATCTAAGGGATAGATGTAGCGCATTCCCCTTAACAGAGGTAGGCAATGGAAGTTGAGTAGCCAGGAAGAACACTAGCGGCCCTGCCGCCTTGGCCGAACACAGGACTCTGTAACAACTTTAGAACAACTACTAACAACGTTGCTTGTAGCCCAGAACCTGTTAGAATTGAATTATTACTTGTTATGGTAGTATACGCTTGGCGGTAGATGAGAAAGAGAGCGATCCGAGGCAGGAACTGAATCCGGGGAGTAATAAACAGAATAGAAGGTTGTTGTGAGTGACTAAGAAGCGGTTTATCTAGGGTGTAGTGGCTCTCATAGTAAGTTTCCTTTTGAATCTGTCTTTGTTGCAAGAGGGATAGGAAATGAGCCAGATGTATTCCATAAGAGAGTTGCCATAGGTATTGTTGCCATAGGTATAGTAGCAAGAGCTAGATAAGAAACCCTATCAAAGAAAGGTTAAGGTGTTAGGGCTTGGTTCTTTGCCTCTGCAGTAGTTGAATGCACCCACCAGTTGTGAATTCCATTCTGATTTCTGGGGTTTATTCTTCTATTTTTGAGTATGATTCCTGGTTAGTTTTTAGTTTGATTCACTATGCTAGTAAGTTCACAGTCTAAGATTAAGTAAAGTCAGCCTAAAAGCGAGTAGTGTGAGGCACATAGGTGAAGCAAGGATCAAAGAAAGGGGACATAGACCTATAGCCAGGAATGTTAGGTTCAATCCACGACTAAAGAAGTCAAGTAAGTAAGGGCAGAGTGGACCAAAGACATTAAGATGTGAGGTCAATAGCTCAATTCCCGGTTTTGCTAGTTTAGTTCTGCAGTTAATAGTGGAATTACTGGTTTCGAGAAGTAGTAGAAGCGAAAGAAAGAGTGTAGCGCATAAACTCCTGCCGCCGAACAAAGGACTTCCACAACTTTAGCACAACTCCATAAATTGAGTAGCTTGCCGCCTTGGCGGATCAGGATCAGTGCTAGGGATCAGATGCTTGAGAAAGATAAGATACTGGATCAAGTAAGTAAGCTGTAAGCGACGAGTCCCCTTTAATTCTACTTTCCTGGGGGCGATAAAAATTTTATCAACTGTGTCGGTGTTGGCAGTAAACTCCCTACCCTCTCTTTCTCTTGAGACTAACCTAACTCCGGTAGGCTTCAATACCTTTCCGGAGTTGCTTGTTTAGTAGTTGCTGGGTCTTTCTCATCTTGCTTTCCTAGTTGCTCTTTAAATGCATATCTCCTATAATACGATGCAGACAAGTTAACGCCGCCTCGCCTACCTAAAGTGGGTAAGGAGTAAAAGCTGAACTCTTTCAATACGCCTCTGTATTCTCTTCTACGTATCCATTCGTCGGGTCAAAGATCAGACCAAACTGATGCTTTTGCCCTCAAGAATATCAATTCTATAGAGATCAATAATACCCTTCGAACTGGCAATTCTATAGAGATCAATAATACCCTTCGAACTGGAGTGAGACTATATCTAGATCTAAAAGAATAATTAGCTAGGTGGCCAGTGAGCAAAGAAAGGGAAGCGGGGGAAGTGAATTAGTTTAATCCCGAGTTGCACCTGTTCTTGTTGTTGTAAGTAAATTAGTATTTCTAACATGATTGTTGTAAGTAAATTATTCTAACATGAGGAGTAGCTTGGCGCTATGTGTTCGGCCATCAAGAGTTCAATCAATAGTTATACATCAATAGTGAGTAAGGCCATCAATAGTTTCTGTGATTATTATAAGATTACATTTCTAATAGCCTATAACCCGGAGTGGAGCAACGCAGATTCTCCCGTAGACCTAACTAACCCTGCTTCTTGACTTTAGAAGATTAAACTCGGGATGGCGCCTAGACTATTGATTGCCCCGCCCCTCTTTGGCTCTAACTAACCTTTCTCTGATTCTTTGTAAAGTGACCGTGCAGTCATACTTGCTTTTAGTTTCAGGGCAAACTGAAGCTGCTCCTAGGCAATCTCATTCTCATTTTCTCGGTGGAGGTCAGTTCTTCTCCTGTTTTTTCCAGTTAACACTAAGTCCGCTAACTAATAGAATAATAGACAAGTGGAATTGAACAAGTAAGTAATAGAATGAAGTAGATCCTGGCTAATGATTCTCTTATGAGACCCCTTTCACTGAGGAAACCAGTAAAACCTTGAATGGAACCTTAACTGAAAGCTGCTTCTGATCTCGGTGCTGCTGATTCTATTTCAACTGCTTCAGTAATTGGATTTGCTTCCTCTTCTTCTCGAGTGGATAACAACAGGAACTAGCCCGCTTGATGCTGACTTTCTCACTGCTTCTAAGCCTTTGATTTTATTGCCCTCGTTTATATACAAGCTTCAGGGGTTCACAGAGCGATAAGAGAGGCGGACAGAGCGATAAGGGAGGCGATAAGTACTATAGTAAGTAGTCTTAGAGAAGAAAGTACTGGTTGTTTCCTAGACAATTAAAGAAAACTTTCCTAGATAATTGAACTACACTTGAGGAATCGTTTGCTAACTTACTTTATACTGTAACTTGACCTGGACCGGATTATGTTGCTTGTATCTTCTACTTACTATAAGAATGAACCTGGAGTTCCAGACTTTCCCGTGTTGACGAGTTGGGTCAAGAACGCTACTTTCAACAAGGAACCTAGAACAAGAACGATACTTTCAACAAAGAATTAAACTAATCACTCGCAGACTATAAGTAAGGGCAAGTTCACCGCTGAAGACATATCTACTTTACCACAACTCTGGATAAAGATTAATTAATAATGCATCTACTATAGATACTGTAGAACCGGGTGGATGGATTGGCTCTGTTACATACTTGTTGGGGCTGTAAACCAGGGCTACTACTAGTGTTGGTATTAAACTCTGGATATCTCTCTAGGGCTCCTCTAACTCTTGACTACTCGACTACAGACTTGATAACTACTGTTCCACTCTAACTCGATTCCACTTATATGCTTTTTTGAAACAGGACTACTACTACTGGGCTGCTACTAGTTCTAGGGTTAACTACGTTCTTATGGTGTCTATAGCAGGGTCCAATCATTACTAGTAGGTCCTATAACACTGAGGGCAGCCATCAACTCGTCGGTTAAGAAGGTGCCCAACGAAGGCAACCACTTGTACCTAAGAAGCGGCAGAAGGCAGCCAACCACTTTGCTCTCGGTTAAAGAACAATAGAACTGAGCTACATCCTCCCTAAGACTGAGTGAAAGAAATCAACTAATTTAGAATATTCATTTATATATTGTCAACCACTGCTTTTATACCGGAAACCGATCAGAGCTCATCTCAATTTCACTAGCAAGAGATCAAGCCAGCTTTTTCATTTCTTGCCCTATTCTTCTATTAATTACTTTATAAGCATTGTTTGTTGGGTGAATAGTTGCAAACTCATATGTTTACTTCTTTCTTCCCCTAACAAGACTTTTGGGTTGGAATGGCTCCGATACCGTAGTCAACTCATAACTGAATTAGGCTCATAGAACTAAGGCTACTATACCCATCCTCTGGCTCTGGCTCTTTGCTTTGAGTGGAATCCCGAGGGGGAGAGTTTACAGTTAAGTAGATTCTGAATCCCTTGTTTCATCTGTTTTCCTATATAAGAGATTATTCTGGGTTTCATGTTTTTCACAGTTAACTTGTATATAAGGGGAGTTTCAATGTCAAGTTCATAACTATATGCAAGGAGGGCTGCTAGGCTATAAATTAATTCGTTGGACAGTTTCTGAGTTTCCATAGTTGATTGATTTCCCTATTTTCTTAGATAAATGAGTTTCATGCTTTCCTTCCTTGGAACAAGAAGTTACATTACCAACTTTAGGCGCAAAAACGGACTTGCTCATAACTCGTAGGACTCTTGAGTTTATTCCATTATTCCATTGATGCCTTTAATTCTCTTACAGCCGGGGTGGATTCCCGTTCCGAGTTGGGTTCTTTAGCTCTGTTTTCGCTCTTTGACTTAAGAGCTCAATTCTCTTTTACTTCCAGCTTGCACTTGTTTTATTCTCTTACATTCCTTTGGTTCCGAGAAGTACTAGCTTTGTTATTTATTATATAAGATAGAGTACTCTAAGCTGCGTTTTGAGTCTAATCAGCAGTCGGTTGGATTGCCGGGGACTACTCCATTAATTATTGTAAGATCAAGTCTTTTACTTGGGTTTTAAAGAACAAAATCGGGAAAGGCCTACTTCAAACAAGGAGCGGTTACTTTTCGTTAGTAGGGCGAGTAGCTAGATATGTGGTGGGGTAGAAGAGACTCAGAGGTGAACATAGGCATGGAAGGGGCAACTACTGGAGCTCCGGGGCGAAAGTAATATTTAGTTACAGTGAAGGCAGGCTAACTGGCAGGAGTCTTAGTTGTAAGTGAACAAGTAAGGCTTGGTTACTGTCAGCTCTGTTCCTTATCAAGTTGTGATTGCATTCTCGCTCCTAGTAGCGTAAGGGTCAAATCAAAGTAGCGGTCCAAGTACTCAATTTCAGTCTACACTTCCCGAACAAGCAAGCAGGAATTTCCACTCCAAGAATTTACACTGGAACTTAGGTGGGCGAGAGTTTACACTGGAACTAGGTGGGCGAGAGGGAGAAGTGGTTTTGCGGTAACTCCACTATCTTCTCAAATTCCACCCTAGGGTCCAAGCTTAGTTGTTAGTTGCTAGGCAGGAGCTTAATAAATATAAGACAGATCTTGAAGGCAACACCGAGCCGAGTCGTATAGTTGGGGCAAGAAGAGAGTCTCCCATCTAAAGAGCTTAATTTTCATTCAAGCTGGGCCCGGGGCAGATATATAAGTGGTTTTCTACGTTCTGGTTTCTCTTTTTACTTTAGCTGTAATACCGGTTTTGATTTGGACTTTAGCTGTTAGAAAAGTTTTAAGTCAATGTTGAGTATTCATTCTGAGAATGCGCTAGCCAGTTATGTATTCTGACCCATTCTGAATCAAGTAAGGTATAAGCTTGTTCAATTCAATGCGCTAGCAATTATGTATTATGGCCTTTACTTATTAGTAATACAGAGTTCGTGTTGTGCGTGTTATAGAAAGTGATAACCAAGTCCTGTTTCATTAGGGTTGGTTACCAACATCAATTATACCCCTCTGACTAAGGATTATGGTTCTTATCTAATTGACTTAGCTTCTTTTAAATACTCTAATTCCATGTAAACATCGAGTATTAGGCTTGAGAGTTCCAAGCGGTAGCGGCCAAGTAACGGATAGACAAGCAACGCCGGTAAACTTTCATTCTAACTTTCCTACTTGACTACTTCCACTCAAGCTTGAACGGTACTACGGAAGACTGCCGCTACACTGACGTAGTTACTTGGCCCCCCAGAAAGGTCTGAATCTTAGTTACCCGCAGGTCATAGGTAACCAGTAGAAGAGCAAGAACAGAAGGCTTACGAACTACTGAAGTGAACCTAAAGCATAAAGTGATTCTAAAGTTATTCCCGCAGCGAAGAGCATTGCTTAACCGTCATCCAACTCAGACCGATTGAACTTATACACGAAGGAAATGGGAACTATCAAAGGCAGACTTTGGGGTGTAATTGAAAGTTTCCGTTCGAGAACCAATGCCAGTGGATCCCACAAAGGTAAAGGTTGGAGCAAAGATGGCTGCTGCTGGAGCAAGCATAGTTGGTTGCATAGGCAGATACAAAGCAAGCGCCAGGGTGGGAGGAAAAAGAAGGGCGGCTGTTGTTAATCCTATACAAGGTACCTCTACATATGGCTTGGCTTACGCCTATGTTCCTGCCTAGAGACGAGATCTAGCTATACGGGACTATAATATAACAGGTGTTAACCTCAGAATTGCGCTAGTGCTTCTCGGAATGGAACTGTCTTAAAGGCAATAAACCCCAGGCATACTAGAATGGTCCTCCTGTGGGGCTAACTGGGCTTTAACTTGCCCCCGGGAATGAAACTGCGACTGACAAGACTTATGCCCCAACGAAAAAAGAAGAAAAGCCACAAAAACACAAGACTTCACCTAGTACTTCCCTTTACCTTACTCCCGCCTCCAACTCTGCCTTCCCTTGCTTGAACTCTTTATTTTATTGCTTCACTGCCTTATTCCATTATTAATGATTCTATTATCTTATATTAGACCATATATTAGCATGTGTGTTTCACTTAATAATAATATGTGTTTTATTGTATGAGTTTGATTCCAGTTTATAGGGTAGTTTCTCAGAGTCATTAGAGCAAAAGGCAGCTATTTCTTTTCTCTTTTGATGATAGCTCTTGTGCGGGTGTTAATGAAGTAAACATCAACCCCCTCTTCTTAGTATCCTTTGGCGTCTATGACTAGTCCCTTTATTCCTGTCGATTCCTATGTTTGAGTGTGATTCCCCGAGTAATGTCTTCGGCGTCAGTGAGTTAAATACCAAACGCTACTGTTATAATAAACCAAAATAATACATTTACATTTCATATGAGTTGTTATGGAGAGCTATACTTTTTCTTTTAACAATAGCTCTTGCGCGGGTGCGATGGACCCCCGAAGAACTAGTGGTGAATGGTAGCTTACAGAATGAGTAACCGAGCCTTGCTTTAGTTACCCTACCTTGCTGTATTGTTGTCCGACCCCGAGACCAGTTTACCAGCCCCTTATTTATCGTTGCCCGGCCCTCAATGAATGAGAGATACCACCCTATGAATGAGCGACGACACTCGATGTTTCGCCCGAAGACTGGGTTACCCTAAAAAAAGAATAAGTCCTAATAACTCTTCTAAAAAACTGGAAAGAACTAGCATCAATGAGACTTTAACTTTCTACAGGCAATTCAACTCCAAACCGGGAATCCAACTCAATACACTAGATGAAACTCAGTGAACTCAACTCGGAACTATAGGAACAATGCATTTTCTAATCCCAACTCTTGGGGCGAGTATAAGAATGAGGAGGCGCCCCGAAAGATCAAACTAACAAGTAGAGATACCGGACATAACTCTAATGCATTGACGAGGCAAGAGAGACTATAACTAGTGCTTCTATTACTTTAACTGGGAACTTCGAATTGAGCTAGTGCTTCTCGGAATGTGGATGCTAAAACTCCATAAGTCAGAATATGGTTACGAGGTAGGCGCGTCCAAAGATTCAAATGCCAGAGGGGAACAAGACCTTTGCTTGGAACTGCAGCCTGTAGCTACTGCTTAAAGGCTTTAACTCATTGCTTGCATTCTTCGACTCATAAGTAGGAATCGCACCCCGCTAAAACCATAATTACTATGCCACCCGCCACCGGAGAAGACTTGACCTAGTACTTAAAAGCCCTGTTACCTATTCTCTGAGCCTGCCGCTGCTGAGAGAAAATATGAGAAAATCCACCAAGAAACTAGGCTTTGTTTTAAGGGTTGAAACTAGCACTCAGGTCTACCGGGGGTCGAACTCAGACTTACTTATGGGGGGGCTCTGGCGGACTTCCCTGTATTAGGCTTACAATCTTCCCTTTGAAACTTACATCTCTACTGAAAAGAATGCAAAAAGCAACTAGGAAGTCGACCAATGAAAACAGCCATGATCCGTCCCTAGCAAGGAAATACACTATTGCTCCCAAGCCTGCCCCTCTTGTCTTTGAGTCTACCATGCCTCTTGATATCATTCCAAAACGAAGAAATAGCACTCTGAAACTACTCACCAGAATAATTTCCTAATGCCGGGCCGGCCCCCATCAAAACGAAACTAAGCAAAAGCGAGACTGGGACCGCTGCTCACAATAATGAAACAAGCGACTGGGAATGGAACCGGGAATACAGGAGCAGGGTACTGCTTATAATACTTTAACTCGTTATTAATCGTTAATCTATTGGCTCATATGCCTTAGGTGCCCAGCACGACTTTCACTTACTACTATAGGGAATTAGAACTACCGCTTGCTTTTTGCCTAGTTACTATAAGAAAACGACTCCCCAATCTAAATAATAACTCCATTCCAACAGAGGAAAGAGAACTCAAAAGAGAAATCATGTGCCTAAGCCTAAGAGACAGGCCTTTCATTCTGGCTTTCCTTATGTCATTCCTCGTAGCTCGCTCTTCAATGCTCTCTTCCTATACCGCTCCTAACCTGCCGCTACCTCCTCTTATTCTTAAACTCGGGGTGTGATCTACTCACTATAAGAATGGAACTGCCGCAGCCAAGGCTTGACTAATGACACACAGTACCGGGGTACCCTTAACACCTCAATGACTTAGTTCGATTGTTAGGCTTACATTACAGGCAATAAGTCTTTAGTTTACCTTTTCTTCTTCTGCAGCTCTCTCCACGATGTCTTGTCCCAACTTCACTGTCTGCTTAAGAATTCATTGAATTTATTATTTCGAGCGAATCGGAGCTATCATAGCATTACCGAAGGAGATCTTAGAGCTATCATAGCATTACCGAGATCTTAATATGACCCTACCCATATTTCTATACTAAAGAAACTTGCCTCTGTCTACTGAACCTTGAAAACTCTACGCCAAAACCCTATTTTGTGGGGGACTTTACACTTGCACCAACAAAGGGATACTGAATTTGAACTTCCTCACCAGCTCCTTCCCTTCTACTGATGGAAACTTATTCTTTTACTGGAAACTTTCTTGGCACCCTATAATACTAGAAAGGTACTGATACTAGAATAGAACTCACTTATGTTCTTAGTAGCCCACATAGCGGAGCAGAACTTGAACTCAAACTACTGAAAAATGAAACTACTTTGTTTGAGCTACAGCACGACAAGAAGAGAAGGCTTGAAGCACCTTTTTGCATTGTTTAACCTCTGTTCCACTAATAAAATGTAGAATTAGAGTTTCTGCCATAGAAGTCTAAAGTAGAGTGTCAAAGTAATAGAGATAAGTTGGGTACACAAGTCCCGTTTTTATTCAAGGGGAGCTCCGTTCTGAAAGGCTCAGATTCACATATTCTTCCCCCGCGCAGGCAGTTGCTTGGTGTCTTGCTTAGCTGCCTTACGCCTAAGCTTGGTCATTTTAGACTTGCTTGCTTGTTGGTGCTGGTGCTCGAAAGATTTCATTCCATTCTTTAAATCCAGATTAAGGATCCATACCATCAACAATAGAATCAGCTGCTCGCAGAAAGGGAGTTAGTTAAAGTGAAATTATTGGGTTTACTGGTTGACACGGCGCTTACAGAGAGTTATCGTCCTTTTAAACCTCTGTGAAATCTAGCTAATTAAGCATAATCCTATAAATTGAGGTACCCGAATGTTTCAATACATTTGAGCTGCATAAGATGAGACTGTACATTCAAAGGTATAAGATGAGACTGCACATTCAAAGTATGGTGCACTAAATTATCAAAGCAACAGTTCCTGCATAAGAAGGAACAGAAATCAGCAGCTCCCGAAACAAGTGCATCCATTGGTTCTGCAAGTTAAAGTAGTTTTGGCGAAAAGCAGAGGTCAGCAGCAATTCAATGATTCACGTCAAGTTGAGGTCGAGAAAGAAGATCGGATTGGATTATTATGAACCGAGTAGTCGCCCAAGTTGTCTAATTGAAGCAAGATATCGTAGAGAATGTACTGTTCCTGTTTACTGATCTGAAGCGGAAATTCAAGTAGAGCGAGAGGTCGCGTGCAAGCGGGGGAGTAGATAAGTCGTAAGTTGAAGCGTATAAGTACTAATCTTATAGTCAAGTCAGAATGAGTTTCAACAGTTTTAAGAGCAGGTTAGGAATCTGAAGAAGCAGTCTCTTGCGGGTTAGGAATCTGAAGAAGCAGTCTATTTAACTAATATTATATATATAGTTATGAAATCAATAATGGAATTTTAGGACGTATGGCGCAAGTCAAACATTCCAAATGGAACTGGGAGTGTGATAGCGGTCTGGGTTGGTGTCTAAGAAAGAGGTTATTGTGGCGTACTTTGGCTTCTCTTTAAGATAGAGTTAAAGTTTGAGTTAATTCATAGAGTTCTGTTGCGGGAAGTGAATCAGCGTTGTCTACGAGATAAGAAACAGGAGAGGGGTCCTCATCGGCTAAAAGAGTTGTTGACAGTTATGTTAGAGATTTATTGAAATAATTATTTGTTGAAAAGATAAGGGTTCGGTGCTTGTGTTAAGCAATGAGTAAATATAGAATAGTTGCTCGGGGCGGTGTTCACTATTACTATATAGTTAATTGGGCTCCCGAAAACTTGTGGAATCCGATCTAGAAGAAGAAGATAAAGCAAGAGAATAAGCTATATCCGGAGTTTTAATAAGATCTAATGCCGAAGCTATATCATAAGTGGGTAAAGAATAGCGCTAACGGGAGCTCAATCTCCTTTCTCATGCCTACGAGGTGTTGGGAAGAAAGTATCGAAGTCAATAATAAAGTGAGTTTAGATAACGATCGGTACCACTGCCTTAGTCTTAGTCTTGAATGTCCTCAGTCCGGAATGTGTAATGTGTGTATATAGGGTTTGTCTGCTTCAAGTGGATTACCGCCTATAATTCAATAACATTTTGACTTTTCTTTCTGTAAGCCGTAACCACTGCGTATCTTTAGGCTAATAAAATAGCTTTGCGCCCCATTGAGGTACCCCCAAAAAGCTGTCAATAAAATAATAAGCCCATTCTCGTGGACAAGGAGCTACAGCGGCCCTTTTTCGTCCTTTAAGCCATGTTCCACTCTTCGAAAAACCCGATTAAGCAAGTAGCGGAGTGGTCTAGTCCAAGCATGAAATTAAGGTTCAGCTAAGGCGGAGGCAGAGGCAAACAAAGGAAGGGGTTCGGCTGCCAATAAATTGTAAGAAAGAGCTTTCTCCTTATAAAGAATTAAAGTCAGAGTAAAAGTCAACTACTAACCTTGTTGCAACTGATCCTGGTCTTGAAACTGATCTTGAAACTGAAACTACACTAGCTCCTTGACCTCGAACAGGCAAGCAACCACGAGGAATCCGTTCTTGTCTTATTCTTATTCATATACTTACTTGTCTTAGAAGCGGCTTTTTCATCTCTTATAACATCTATGCTCTAGATACTATTTCATCTCTGATAACTTCTAGAGGGCAAAAGCTTTACTTGGGGAAATCCAGACGTGGTTATAACTTGATATAACAATTCCTTTCCTATTACTATTTATTCTTTCGTCGGCGGCAGGAGCTATTGTATGTTATAACCGTATTACTGTAGTCTCTTATAGCTCAGGCTTATAGTGATTGACTCTCTCCCTGGGTTCTGCCTTGGATTATAGTGATTGATTCCCGATATCCAAAGATTCTGCCTTGGATTATAGTGATTGACTCCCGCTTTCCCTAGGTTCTGCCTGAAAGTATAGGGGTAAGGCCATAAAGGTGAAGCAGCTCCCAAATAGTGTATGCTTTAGAGTCGTTCTTTGTTAGCTCTAGTAAGAATAGATCAGATCTTATCCTTTACCCTAAATAAAAGTAAGGGGACAGAAGATAGAGCTGGACAAGCAAGCAAAAGAGTTCAAAATACTGACTACAATAGATCAATCAATAAAAGAGAAATAATCAATCAATAAAGAAAAGAGAAATGGGGGTTTAGTGGAGAAGAACTATAGTAAGGACGGACGGACCTGATTATACGATTATGCGCCTTCCTTCTTTGAACGGGAAGTATTGCCCTAAGCAAGCAAGGAGGCTGCCTCATACATCGAAGGCCCCTACCATGTTTTATTGAAACCTATCTCTTGTGGTACCCGATCTCCGCAGGTGTGTAATGCCAGTAAAGGTTCTTGAATACCTAAGATTTTCTTGCCTTCAATTAAGTTTTATAAAATGCCCCACAAATAAAGAAATGGTATTGGAAATACAGAAATAGGATTGGGCACCCCTCCTCGTTTCTATTCTAGCGGCCTTCCTTCTCAATGCCCAGACAGAAACCTCTGCCTCAATCCCGGTATCAATGTCCTGTGCCCCAGTAGTACTATAAATCTATTGCCTCCTGTCCCTTGGTTTCGGGAAAGATGCTACTCCCTCTACAAATAAGGAAAACAGATTAGGTTGCTAGCTTAGAAGGGACTCGTCGGGCAGTCAGAGCGTCCTTCATACCAGCTTTTAATAGCGTAGTCAAGTCTCATTTACTGTGAAAAATCTAATCCCCTACTACTTCCTGGGGTACATTGGAATGAATTGCCTTCCTTCGATGAGGAGAAGAGAAGGGGTGAGTGATCCGAGAGAGAAGTAAGAAGAGATGATGACACATACAGATATCAATAGTCTCAATGCCGAGTTATATGGACCAGCGGAAAAAGCATCTATAGGATAGGTAAAAGCTAATGAGATAGACAAATTCGGACTTTCAAAAGGAGGATAAGACCCTTGTAAGATTCGTGTTCGCTTCACCTAGCGCCTATCTCTGAAACTCTATAAGTTATCATTAGGACTTGGACCACTACTTTCAGGGGAAGTCCCAGCCGTGGTAAACTCTTCACTACCCTGATCAAAGAGGCTGCAGCATCTCTGCCATTTCGGCCTTTGTTTCTCTATGCTATTCTCTCGTTTATGGGCCTCTAGGTCTTCTTTCCGTTTTTTCTCCATAAAACCCTTTACCTGCTAACTAATGCATCAAAGAAAAAGAGCCAGTGACACCTTACTTCACAAAAAGACATTCTCGCCCACTAAAATTCCAATTCTCATCTTCTTCTCCGATCGGCATAACTCTTTTGTCGACTCTGGCCTTCCTTACTGTAGAAAGAAAAAAAGAGAGATTATAAAAAAGATAGAGTTTGTAGTGAATGCGCTTTTATCTTACTTAACTATCAGTGCACTATAATCAATAAAGAGCAAGCTCCACCCTAATCTGAACGATACCGTCTATAGGAAACTCCGGAATAGGTCTAGTTTGCTAGCAGGGTATGCTCTTTCTTTGTAGTATAGTCTACCTTTGCTAGCAGGGTATGCTCTTAGTTGTATCATCTCATTGTAGTTTGCTAGCAGGGTATGCTCTTAGTTTTCTAGTATAATGAACCTTAGTTAGCTGGGCGCACTATAGTCAAGATGCTTTAGTTTGTGCTTGGGTAAGAATGATTTCCTCTTAACTAGCTTCTTTAGAGCTTGGGGAGCGATATAGTGTAATTTCTCCATTGCTTAGTCTCCGGGTTTGACTTTATCTCTTCAGTAGGCTCTGATTCCGCTTCCGCCAGCAAAGTTTCTGCCTGCCTCACTTACCTCCAGAGGCTCAGACAATTCGCAAGTGGGTTGGTTTGCCTTAATCTTTCCCTTTTCTTAATCAAAGCAGAGAAAGTTTCCGCAGCAGTGCGCGGGCTTACTGAAGACATTGCAGACTTAGGGTAGGGGGTTTAGCACTCTTGTCTACAAAATCTAAAAACAACAACTCATTAGTTGGCCGCGGAATAAGTGAGTTAAACAAAACAACGAAAGACCGAAAAAAGATATGCCCCAAGGACTGAAGTCTGGGAGGATAAAGTGGACTCGACGAGGGCTCTAGGACGGATTCCTTTGTCTTGCTCTTTCCTTTCTTGTATTGGAAGGTGGGGATTCTCTTTTTTATTACATCTCCTGGTGAGTTCGATTGGCCTGAAAGCATGGTATGGTTTGTCTTCTTCCTCTGACCACCATGTTATAAATTCCGTATCATTCCTTGCGTATTGGACAAGTTGTTTAAGTAGTATAAGCCGCTCTTTCGCTCTGGTCAAAGCCGTTTCTGTTTACTATACTTGGGCATAGAATGGGTTTCCTACTCCTTATTTCAGCTATCAGGAAGGAAAGGTATGGTTATGTCCTAATCAAGCAAGAAAAGAGCACAGCGCGACATGCACAGCGCATGATAGCAAGAGAGATATGGTGCTTTGGAGATGTGGATTCTCCGATAAGCTTCACTTGTGGAGTGAGACCGATCTTCTCTGAGCAGAAGCCTACCCTACCCAACGGAAGAACTCCCACCACCACCCTTGATCGAGAGTGAGCCTGTTTCAGTAAGGCCTGTTGTCCTGTACCTGGGCGAAGGAAGTCAAAAACCATTCTTACTGCAATCGATACCGAATCCACATTTGATTAGTTGCCCGCTTCTCTCTCTCGTTGTTTCGCGCCTTTCTTTACTCTACATAACTTCCTGCGCCTTTCCATTTATCTTTTGTTAGGCAGACAGACCAGACCGATTGCGGTCAAGATGGGTAATGGCCCCGCGAAGTATTATGAGACGAAGCTAAGGGGCGGGAATCCATTTCTGATAATTACACTTGGCCGATCCATTGGCGGGGAAATCGCTGGTTATAGTAAGTTGGAGCAGTAGCAAAAGTAGAGCTCGGTTGCTTGTCGGGCTTGAAACGCTATAAGATATAAGACTCGCTGATGCACTTAGTTGCCTTTGCTTGTTTCTAGAACTCCATCTCTACCACAATAAGAACGAAGAGAGGCACTGCACCCCCCAATAAACACTTTTGAGACTTTTACTCACAGTAAGGCACCCGCTCGTGTCGACTCGAATTGCCTGGAAAGCCAGGGTAGGTATCCAAGATAACAAGTAGATCTCGTTGAGTACATAAAGGAAAGGGTAATCCTCACTGACAAATCCAAGAATAAAAGCAGAGAACTGATCCAAGAAGAAAAGCAGAGAACTGATATGGTATAGAAGCGTTAGGAAGTGACACAAGAGATAAGTCCTGTACGAAAAGTATAGGCCCTACTGCTCTCGCACAAGGTAGCTAAACCACAACAGGGGATTCCACTATAGAACAGGCAGCTCAAAGTTAAGCAG
Organism: Musa schizocarpa; assembly: GCA_900464855.2. Classification (NCBI taxonomy): domain Eukaryota; kingdom Viridiplantae; phylum Streptophyta; class Magnoliopsida; order Zingiberales; family Musaceae; genus Musa; species Musa schizocarpa. The sequence goes on from LR890030.1 coordinate 686,921, forward strand.
TTGCCCTACTATATTCGTCTAAAGGTATAAAGTAAGGTCTCGCAAACCTTGCCCGAGTGGAAAGAAGAGGAAAGCTGATAGCGGTGTATGCTCCTGTAGTAAGAGAAGAAGCTTTGTTGTATCTCGGAAAGGATTATCAATTAGGTGGTTAAAGCAGGGTGAATCAAATAATCTAGTACAGGCCTGGCCGAACTTCACTTAATAATGCGCGTACTTAAGACTCTTATCTTGTGTGTTTATGCTCTAGCTCCTTCTAGTATAGTACGGTGAAATAGTCAGCAGCAAGTAGTTATGTTACAGTTTACAGTTACGAATTTCCTGTTTGGTGCTCTATTCTTTACAATTCTGCTTTCTTGCTACAGTACTGTTGTTTGGCCGCTACCGCCATATAATCAAGCCTATGATTTACTTAGTTTACTTGGACCACAACTCGGTGTTAGCTGTAACCTCTCTTGCAGGCAATGAAACTAGCACTGAAGTGGACTCATCACCAACAAAACAGATGAAACAAGAACCGGAACTTGAAGAATTGCTTGAAACTGACTTTAGCTACTGACTTGAAACTGAACTTACCGATTATTATCCTTATTCATATCCAGCTTATGGTCCTAGAACGAGAACTGCTTTATCTAGCGAAGTTAACCTTGCATCAAAGGCAAAACAGCAAAGAAAGGACTCGCTCTTAACACGAGTTTGAACTCCATATTACTCACTAGTTACTTGTCGAGTAGTTACTTGTCTGATTTCTGATTCCCTCTTCCCCGACCTAAACTCCCCTCTCAGAACCGACAACAGTATTCTTCTCTCGCCTCGCCCCTTGCTCTTATTGATTACTGGATTGGATTATTTAATGCCTCGCTTACATATTGGTTATTTATTACTTCATTATATATACCCTTTGACCTTATTACTCTGATTGGATTCCTGAAATGCCATTATTCACTTCAAGCTCAAGTGCATCTGCCCTGCCGGAATACGAGTATAGTTCTGTTCGCCTAGTTCGAGTTAAGGTAATAGGAAAGTCAGAGTAGAAAGCAGGGTTCAAGGAATAAGATAGTTGTTCTGAAGCCGTAAGTCAAGAAGTGTAATCACAATAAGTTAATCATATAAAGAAGACAGAAAGCGAAGGTGAAAGTAAGCTGCAAGTGGTAAGTAAGCATAAAAAGTAGTTTCAAGATCTGGATATGCAGCTGGAAAGAGTGTGTCAATTCAAGTAGTTGGCGAGAGAGATTCAATTAATTCTGAAGCCTTAAGTAATGTGAGTCCCAACAAGACTAAGTGGAGAGGATAGAAGTGAAGGTGCTAGTTTTGAAGTATAAGTAAGTCATTATTGAGGAAGAGGTGTTGTGGTCAAAAAGGAAGCAGCAAGTGAAGCAAGTGGTTCATCAATACGAGTTCGGACGATGCGCAAGACCAGAGATAGATTATATTACAGGTTGACTCAGAACAACAAGACTTAGTGCTAATGTTGACTTCTCTTTTGGTGCTAGGCAAGCAATAAGATAGTTTAGGTGCACTAACGTCAAGAGATATAGAAAATGAATTATTTGTTGAAACAAGCAAGTCAGCTGCTGTGAGAGTTTCATCTATAGTTGCATCTGTTTGTCGACCGGAGTAAGAAGCTTTATCCGTATCCAGAGTTCTAATAAGAGAAGATGCCGCGGATTAAGCTGTTCCTAGGCAATTCCATTCTGACTTGAAAGTTTAGGTCGAGGGGTAAGAAGCCTTAAATAGGATTAGTTTAGTAAGGATACAGGTAATTAGGGTAAGAGGAGGTGTTGTCCCGTGGAGAATAGCCGGATGGATCTGATTGGCCTTCTGATCGAGAAGCCGAGCCTAGAGAAGAATCCTTTCAAGTTTAGGTCGGGTAAGCATATTCCTGTTGATCTGTTGAAAGAGAAGAAGCCGTGTCTGAAAGTATTGTTTCTGGGGGTGCGAGTTAAGGCACTTGTCGTGTAAGCAGCAGAATGGACAGTGCGAGTCAAGTTCTTATAAAGAATCTAATACTAGCTCTGGCTTTGATGCCCTAAGTGAGTGAATGAGAGAGTCTAGGCTCTGAAAGGGGAGTTCCTGCAGCAGGTAAAGAATTAGGAGCAGGTAAAGGTACGGGTACAGACTTTTAAGTGTCAAGTTGAATTGAAGAGTCCGTATCGGGAGTAGGAACAAGATCATAAACTTACTCCTTACAAAGTTATATCATTGGTGCTCGATAGATTAAATCCGTTCCATTTCTTTCTGCGCTAACGGAATTAATTGTTTCAAGTGTTGTTAGAGTGGAGTTTAATCTTTTTCTGATAAGGAAGTCGGTAACTATACACATATGAGATGTGCAAGCAAGAGAGATAGAATGATTCCTGGATGCTGGATAATAAATTAATGTTTTCCTTGTGACAACAAGGTCAGAATTAGGGTAGCCGAAAACAGGCCCAATATGACTAAGTGCGGGTAAAGGAAGGGATTAGTATAAATTAATTCATTCATGTTTTCCTTGATTGACAACTTCATATTTGCTGCGCTCGATAGATTAAGTTCAAGCAGTATCAAGAGAAAGTATAGGCTTTGAAACCCGATAAGTAAAGAAGTCAAATATATCTTTCTGTTCTATTGGGAAAGTATAAAGAATGGAATGTTGAATGCGAAGGTGCAGGTTATAAAGCAGAAGCAAGGGAAGGCGCAAGTGCAGAAGCAAGCTGGATTAGTATCATCAGTGGAAGAATAAGCTTGAGCAGATCAACCATAAATTTGTTAAGAAAGTAGAGATCAAGTGGATGGAGTGAAAGGCTTTTACCGAGTAGAGTTGTGGTCGGCCAGTTCCTGTTCTAGTTGTTGGAGACGAAAGAGTCAGAGAAAAAGCAGTGACAAAGTAAGCAGTAGTCGGTTCTTTAAGTTGTTCCGCAAGTGTAGTTATCGGGTAAGAATAAAGTCAAGGATCAGAAGGAACAGAAGAATTAGAGTTCCACGCGCCTAGGTATTATAGATATAAGTAACAAACCCGGCTCGGCTCGATAACGCCATAGAAGAAAGACTGGGCTAACGCAAAACTACAAAATAAGGAATTGATAATTTGATGCTAAACTAAACGATCAGAAGCAGACGAAAGGCCTGCTCTTAAAGCAAAGGCTGAAAGTTCCGTTTCGTGTTCAAGTCTTGTTCCAGAAGAAGGAAAGAGGTAAGCGAGGTTTGGTTTTAAAGAAATATATACTGGGCTCGATAAGAGATATATTCAACATAATTATTCTTACAGGCCAGGCCTCATTGTTCTCGTTGAGTTGAGTTCGTCAAAAGAAAAGAATAGAACTACCCACTGACAGAGATGTTAGTAACCAACCATTGCATAGCTTATAACAAGCGGACTCGCGTTAGCACAACAAGTATTCCGTTGCTTCTTTAATTAAGGATAGTGCACCTAGAATAGGAGTAGCGCAAATAATCATTTAGTTTAAATAGAATTGAGCATATGATGAGTAAACAACCAGACTCTACTCGTTAGGTGCGATGAAAGTCATAGAGAGCAGATACAAGATCAGGAGCTTCATCAGGTAAGAATCCCACAAATAATTGTCCTTTAACGCCTATTAACCAAGAAAATGGCTAATCGGGGTAACTACTAAAACTAAGGCTTTCACAACAAGCGAAGCAGGAAGTAAAGTCGAGTCGACAAGAACAAAAGACGGAATAGAAGCACCAGAAGGAGAAAGACATGAATCAGCAGTATAAGCTGCTTTAGGTATATGGGTGTTGGCTTAGAGTCAGCTACAATGAGAGTTGTCTTGGAAATTCCTATGTGTAATGCCCTTCCACTCCTAGGTTATATATAACATCAGTGATGAAATCCATCTTTTACTTAAGACAAAACTGTAACTGTCTTGACAGCTAGGGACGGGAACGGGATTTTCTGCCCTAAGTCAATCTGTTATTGGCGCTTGACCTTAGTCTGATTGAAAGCTTTCCCGAGTCTACAGGATGTGTGTGGTAAAGGAGCTCGTTCCTGAAAGCTGTGGAGAATATCTCTGGAACTCCCTTCCGTCTGTCAGCATACTCTGATTTTGGCCTTTGCTCAAGTAATATAGTAGCTGTAGGAGCTCGGTTCTATTGACCTGACCCGGTTCTATTGACTAGAACTAACGGAGAAAGCAGCAGAGCAAGCGGTTACAGTAAAAAGATAATGGATCCTGTGTCCGTCTATTTACTTTATTCTTTATATACTCGGTACTCATGTGTTGCTCGAAAGTATGTTAAAGTTACCTCCAGAAGAATAAGGATAAGGATCTGTGCGAGTAAAGTCAAGTGTCGTTCTTGGAGATCTTTGTAGGCAAGTTCCTGTTCTAGTTTTTCAAGTAGAAGCCAGATCATGAGATGGATTAGAAGCGGTGCTCAAATCAGCCCCCCGCCAATTATAACCAAGTCTTGTTTTAGGGGGAGCTCATTCAATTCTTCACTGTTTGGGGCTCGCTGGATATTCTATTCTGAACTTCCGAGGTCGGGCGCTAAGCAAGAGATAGAAATAGGAAATTCCATGTTGCAAGCGGGTCTGTTCCTGTTGCGGCGTACAAAAAGTGGAGTTTTCTTGGCTTTCCCTTAGTTAGGGCTTCTGTAGCTTTCGATCCAACCCTTCCCTTGCTTTAAGATTGTGAATAGAGTGTACCACAGCAATAAGATAAGAAACGGAATCATGAACTAGGTATGATAGATATTCTATTGGTAACCAACCCGACCTAAACTAGACTTTATTAACCTCTCTCGTATGATTGACGACGCGCTTGCTGGTTTATCTTATTAGAATCCGGATTCTTCTCGTGCTTCTGCTCCATCTTTGGCTGATGATCCTAATTCGTAACCTGCAGATTATAGATACTAAACCTATCCTTAAGGGTATCTCGTAACATTGAAAGAAACAAGCTAACCTTAGAATCTAGCATTTATAGACCTGAAGTAACTAAGCATCTGACTAAGCACCTGGTCACCCAGGAATGGATTTGAGTGCAGAATAAGAAGCCTCAACGGTCAAAGAAGCAAAGAGAATAAACTGACTGTGAGTAAGCTGCTGAAGCAAGGGAAAAAGAAAAAGACTGTGAGTAAGCTGCTGACGCGCAAGCGAATACCCAATACTAGCACCCAAACTTACTCTACTTTCTTTCAGTTCTCACTACTTTAGCCACGGAGTCTGATCCAGCTCAGGGTAAAGAAACATACGGAACAAATCCTTTAGCTCACGCAAGTCCCATTTAGAGCCAAGAGGTCTGTATGAATTAGTTCCCCCCAAAGTCAAGAGAGCGAGCAAGAAAATAATCCAGTACTGGTTCTTGTGTTGCGGTAAGAAAATATGAAGGATAATAAGTAGTTTCAAGAGAATCCGCTGTTCGAAAGTAATCTGTCCTTGTTGGCGACTTGAAATCAGCAGTGAAAGTTCTAGTTTAAGATGCTAGATCAGTATCATCAGCTGTAGAAAGATAAGAATAAGCTAAGGGAGTTTAGTAGGGAAATGGGTAAATAAGAGGGATTAAGATCATACTCTTTATCAGGAGTTGGAAATTCTGTTTCAGTTCTCAAGGAAAGTGGAGTTATTGTTGAATCATATAGATAGGTTGGTGCTAAGAGAAGATCAGTTCTTGGCAGAGAGGTTTCCAGTTCAGTATAAAGTAAAGGACCCGGAGAAGAGTTAGTTGTTTCTGCGAGAGAGGCGTAGTGTTTGGCTTACTTGATGTTAAGGGTAGTAGAGTGAGTTGGGGAACTAATTAAGACACACCCATGGTTAGTAACATCACTTCTTGTCTTTCCGTTCGAGGTGAGGAATCGGATGCTTTCTTTATTCTAGAATCGGGAGTTTGAGTTTAAGCGTGAAGAGCATCTAGTGCCCCTTCCCCTTGCTTTAAGAAGGGAAGATTGAAAGGCAGACGAACCTTGAACTACGACACTGTACTCGACTTTATACCTGTAGCTTTCGATCCACCTCCACCTGTAGCTTTCGATCCCCAAAACGGGACTTGCCCGAGTTGTATAGAAGAAATGAGTAAATATCACTGCTTAAAATCATATAATTAGCATGGTATAGAATAAGGTGTAATATTACCTAATTATATACAAGACAAGCAAGATTCCATTAAAGTGTGTTTTCGGGGTTCCACCAAAGAATTGAAGAAGTGCCACATGCTATAGAATGGAGTAAAGACACTGATCCAGCTATTGATACGAAAACTATAGCACAAACCTATGATCTTAGCGTCTAAGCTTGTTCACTCACTTACTCCCTTGCTGGTTCTTTGGCCGACCTATCTCCTTTATGTTGAGAATTCCATTGATTAGTTCTTGTACCCGGTATATAATGATGTTACTTTGCTCCTTCCTTGGATTTAGCCGAACTAGACTTGACTCGCGCTGCTTCTTTAGAAGATGAAACTCGGGATTAAACTGATTCAACACAAGATTAAATAGATTCAACACTTGCACCGACGTAAAGCACCCGAAACCTCTTATGGAGGCCTCCCAGAGACCATTGTATTTGGCCGACACCTCGCATCAAAGCCAGGAACTACACTTTATTAACCCAAACCTTCACCTCTTCTTTATTAACTTACCTTAACAGCTACGTGTAGTGGGGCTAAGCATTCTATTCTTTCTTTCTTGACCGGTGAAACCTAAACAGCTACGAAACTACTGATTCCACTAGAACAGGCAATGAATAAGCTTCTTCTCAAACTTATCAGGTCGTAGTGGTGGCTTGTATGATTCTGACCTTCGCTCTACCCTGACTTGAGGCTTTACGGCGGATTCTCTTACTGCAACACGAGGATTCAACTCATTAAAAACCACTTGCTGCTAACCTTTTAACGGCGGATGATCTCGCTTCTTCTCTTGAAAACTACTTATCCAGCCGATGATCCTTATTTTGATATAATCCTGAAAGCCTTAGCACAACTCATTTAGTGAATTGAGTGCTGCTCTCCTTTAATAGAAAATTGAAGTAACTTAACCTCATTCCTTGTTGAAACCTCACTGCTTGTTTATTTTAGTGCTAAAGAGGAGAGGAGAATTGAGGCAAAACATCAATTAGTGCAATAATCTCCTATCAGCACCTAGGAACAGCGCTAAAGAAAAGAATGACACTGACAAAGGGTAAGGCGGAAGTAAGAGAGTCGAAAGTAAGCTCCATGGTAGCCTAATGCAATAGAAAGGTTTCTTTCAAGCTTTCAGTTAAGGGTATACGAGTTCGGGGAATCATAAAGTCTTGGTGGAGCACAGGGAAGGGCAGACTATCTCATAGGCGTTGAAACGTGATCCACTGAAGTGGAGTGGAATTGTATTAAGAGTGCCTAGATGGAAGCATCATAAGGATAAGATGACGCAGCAAATAGTTCTGCTCCGGTTGCTAACTTATATTTTAGTTGGTTATGAAGAATGTCCGGATTGTCCCGCTCTGCTTACCGCAGCACTTTGACTCCCCTTTCGCCAACACCCTACTTGAGAGCACTAGATGGGTTGTTAGTTCCCTTAGAGCACATGGGTAGTGACCGTATTCAGAACCCCTAGCTCCATCCTTTCCTAAACTGCTTCCCTTGCCGAGAAATAGAATACTGAAATGAGTAACAGCAGGAAGATGAAACAACTCACTCTCTGGGCCAAGCGCCTAGGCAATTGGACAAGTCCTGTGTTTGGCCTAACCACTTCTGGCTTTTTGATTCCTTGCTTGTTGAATGTGAATGCAAAAGACTTGATCGCGCATACCCTTTTGTAGTCGATACAGAAAGGAGCAACTACCTCAGGAATTAAACTGGGGATGAAACTAGCACTGTACTGGCACCCGACCTAAACTCGAAAGTCACTTATTGTCCTCCCCTACCTATACATGAAGGGCCAACTAACATAGATTGAACTCGGTATTTCACAAGAACAGGAGCAGGAAGGTAGAAAACGGAATACCACTATATCAGATCAGCTGAGCTATCCAGAATCGAATATTTCTATTGGAGCGCAGAAACTGAAGCGGAAGATCTTCTTGATTAATTGGAATCTTTCGTATCGAGCACCTATGATAGAAGTTTGTAAAGAAACAGTGTCCCCTTCTTTGGAATCTGACTCACTTGCTTGCTGCTGACCTCTGACTTGCTTGTTCACCGGAACTCATATAATCTTGTTCACCGGGGGGAACTCATATAATAGTGCCGTTGCTTGTTACCTAGTGCTCTTTGTAGGAATTGAAAGTCAGAAGAAAACTCCCAAGAAGAAAAAGAATCCGGGGAGTAGGAACAAGATCTGAAGCCGGGTGAGAACGAGTCCTTGGGGATAAGAAGCCGGGGGTAAAGGTGTTTCTAGGCAATTCCACCCAATCAGAGTTTATTGTTTCAGGGGACTTACTTGTTTCATTCCTATACGAGGGTAGCGAACGATGGGCTCGTAGCGTAAGGTGCGAGGAAAGGTTTTCTTGGTGTGCGAGCAAGCTTGGTCAGAGCCAAAAGTGCCCCGTCCCGTGTGTGGAGTGGTTGACGACATAATGCGCATGGTGTCAGGCTGCTATACCTACACAGTTGCCACAAATTCTTTTTCCAAGATTGGATGTCGAAGGACTTGATCAAAAAAGAAGTTAGGGAGTCATATGTCTTTATCTGCACTTAGAATTATGTATTACTTACAAGGAATTATACTATAAGAAAGAGTGCGTGCTGAACTCCTAATTTGTTTTTTATCGAGAAATCAGCTCAATCAATCATTGATTAAAGTCATAATTGCCAACTTCCCCACTTGTTTAGGAAAAGAAAAAGGTATCAAAAGACTCCTTCTTGACTTCTTATACAACTCAGAGTAAAGCCAACCTCTAGTAACTTGTCTAATGAGTCAACCCATCACTCATCTAATAAGCTTAGCTTCATTACATCTACCCTGCTTCTCTTCTCTCTTTGCATCTCATTCTTAAGCTTATATCCGGCCTGGTATTCTACTTGCTTTCCGCCGTGATGGGACTAGGCTGAAATTATCCCCTTTACTTGGACAAAGAACTAGATAATCAATAAGGTGCTGACAAAGAACTAGAAGGTTCAGAAAGAATCCAACTCCATAAATATATATCCATCAGCAGCATTTTACCTTTATTAATGGCTTTTATTTAGAATAAGGTTTTTCTGTATGAATGGAATCTGAAAGGAATGGTTACGTAGGCTTTACTGTAGAAAGGAATGTTACGTAGGCTTTACTGTAGAAAGGAATGTTACGTAGGCTTCCAAGGTTCCTATGAATAGAATCTTGCTGACTTTGGAGATCTTTATTATAGAGTGGGTCTTCCAATCTGACTTTGATTATTTCGATAAACCAACAAGGTAAGAATGCGAAAAAGCTATTGACTCAAGAGAATAGGTAATGTCATTGTAATTGAAATAAGGTAATTGAATAGTCATTTCATTCTGAAAAGGGTCTTTATTTATCTCTGTAGTCCTTGACTCACTCGCTTTCTAACCAACCCGACGAGTGGAGTTACTTATCCTTACCTGGCTCGCTAGTCTAAAGAAGTATGACATATCACTGATTTACCTTGCAGGCTCTCTTCCTCTTCCACTGTTACATGAGTGCGAACCCTCCTTTTCCGATTCTGCATCAATATAATGGAGTGGAGTAGATCCTCATTATTCCACAGCAATTCCATTAGAGTTTGAACCCTCGAGTCAGTAGATACTGGTTTATAATAAGGAGTGAAAGCGTAATCTTTAAAAGTAGGAATAAGGCTTGATCTCGTCCCTTCAATGTCCCCTGGTAGGCTAAACCGGCAAGAGATAGCAGTCGTAACCTGAAAGCTCTAAGTAAATAAGTCGGAAGGCTACTCATAGAAAGAACAGAGCTCATTTTATCTCACCTCGGTAAAGGCCTGCCTATTAAATACATAAGTGCATCAAAGCCCCTTCCTGCTTTTGGGGAGCAAGTCATATTCTTTTTTCTCCAAGATATCCTAGAACGTGCTACTGACAACAAGGAAGTGGGTCTTGTTTGCTTACATGGTCAATAACTCCAAATCTATGATTGGGGCTACTAAATTCAGAGTGATCTGTCTATTCAATAAAATAGCTTTTTGATTTGTTTAAAAAACCCCAAACCTTGATTTATTGTTTCTTGGATAAGGGGGACTCCGTAGAGCTTCACTATGCCCACCCGCTCCTTGAAGTAGAGCCTCCAGCAAAGCACCTGTACCCTATCGGGGTAGCATCTTTTCCTACCGGCCACAAGCTTGAATCTTGACCCGCTTCTTAATCTTAAACCAAGACTGACAGCTTCTTAACTTGCTTGCGTGAAGTGGTATCCATTGCGGCTTCTACCAAAGGGGCTTTCAATGCTTTCAAAGAATTCCATGATTAATCGGGTTGCTGAAAACCCCATAAAGCTTTCCTATCTATTAAGAAAACTGATGAAGTAACGCTTCTTTGATTCAAGAGCACATTCTCCTTCGGCAATTTGAAAGCACTAGCGATCCTATCCTATACCTGTAACTAATGATCGCTTCTATCTCGGCTTTCTTTCTGTTGACTTTGGACTCAATCTTTCAAAGGTGGAAGCGCTAACTAGTCTGTCTCACCTGGTCTCAATGGAGATGTGTAGGGTTCAGGACATAACCCTCGTCCGTCTGCTACCAAGCCATAATCAAGTGAAAAAAGGACTGATGGCGATCGACGAATGCGTGCTCCGTAGCTGTTTTGAATGAACGTCGTCTTTCTCAGACCGTGTAAGCTTATAACCACTTTATGGCTTTATTGGAGTTGTTGATTCAGAACAAACTTAGGAGAGATAAAGTTCTTAGGACCTCCTTGTCTGATATAATGATATCTAAGAGTTTAATGGACTGTGAAAAGGAAGTGAAAACCAGAATAGAGGAATAATTCTGAAGGCAAGAAGAAACTACACTCGACCCAGAAATAATACTATCGCCTATATAATATAGATAAAAGAATCAAGAAATCAATTTAGAAAGAAAATAAGAGAAGATCATGTATATAATCGTTATGAATATATTCTTATTCATTTGTGTGCTTATTATTATTAGATTTGGATTATTCCTTATATATTAATATCCATTCTTATTAAAACTCTTTCTGCCCTAATGCCTCGCTCTGTAACCCGGCGTTATTTCCCTTATAGTTCTTCTTCCTTCAATCGAGTTGGAGTTATTATTCTATCAATAGAAATATCAGAATGATAGCAGCTAGGTTTATTCGAGTGATAAGGCCCCGGCCCTCAAAAGAGTCTTACTTCTTAATCCCCAACATTCTAGCCATATAGTTGCTGTGAGAATAGCCAGCCCTATACTATAGTGCCAAAAGGTAATCTCCTATTGATTGTATAAGTGAGAGTTTCCAGCCCTCCGATAGGCTGCTTTCTTACCTGTTACGAAGAAGACTCATACTATAGATATGCTTGACCTAATATGATAGATATGCTTGACTCTCTCTTTCTGGGCAATTCATCAATCAGTTAATACAGCTGGTTTGTTGGAGATAGCAGGTTATCGAGCAATAAAGCTTACTTAGGAAAGCTCGAGTTATAGGCGAGTTATAGGTCCGTCCTTCCAATTTCACAGTTGCTATATGATAGTCGCACTTATAGGTATTTTAGGCACGAAAGCAGAGGGTTATATCCAATTCAATAGGGGCACTAATTCAATAGGGGCACACAGACTCTGGTATATGTCCTATGCTTTCTTTTTCTTTCCCCGGTAAGGGATGGGATATAGCTATCATATATTAGGCCCTAGTAGAGTATAACTCAATTCTAATTATGGTTCTAATGGGTTTCGGGACTGACTATCCTTCTTTCTCCTTTGTTTGCAAATTGAAAACTAATACCTTTGCTGAATCAGTTACTTGTCCCTGTATCCGCCTCCTGTGATCAAGCCCTTTTTGAATCCATCAAGAGCAAGTGAAGTAAGCTCTGCGGGCTCTTCTAGGCTCTATAATGAATTAGAAAGCAAGCAGAATTCAAATGATAGGGGAAGGAGTCTCTATCTTGTTAACCAAGAGTCTCTTTTCCGTTTGAAAAGCGCAGGAGTCTTTTGCAAGGTGCTGAAAGCCTTGAAAAGTTTAGCCAATCATCTACCAAGGTCAAAGGCAAGCCAGGCCAAGCCTATCTCAGCTCACAAGTAATCCGTATAATGTTTGGAAGTCCATGCCCCTTACTAACCTGTCACCCCATTCCTAGTCTTAGAGAATCTCTAGCTCTTAGGGAAATACAAATGTCTCACCCATATCATATAGAGATACAGTAAATCAAATCAAATCTGTCATAAGTGCGGATATATCTCTATCTGTGCGTCTTCCCAGCTATCTAGCTTCAGTACAAAGGCGCCATCTAAGCCATTAGTCAAAAGCTTTAAGTGGGGGGGGCCATTGGTAATTATGATTCTATCGCGTTCCACCCTTTCCACCTTCCTGCTAGTTCTTATTAGCCTTATTTTTATGTATATTTCAGAATGTAGTAGTATATTAATTTCATATAGATTGTTCCTCCTTGCTAAATTCTTTCTATTCATAGTTCGTTATGAATAAATAGCGCTCTTATTCTCTTTCTACTAATAATATAATATCAAACATCATTAAAGAAACTAATCATCACCATCCATCCTAGTTTGAGTGAATACAAAGGATATACAACCCTCACGTTGAAGTGTTAGGTTAAGATAAGTGCTTCCTTTTTCCCTCTGAAAGTATCCTTTTGCCTTCCCAGCTGTTTTACCATTTTCCGAAAGAGTCTCAACTCCATAGTAGCAGTCAGTTTCTGCCTTCCCCGCGATTGGTTTTCTCGATCCCGGTCGATCTCTAGCCCTGTAAATGCGTTCCATACCAGCCCAGGCACTTGGTAGGGTTTCTAGTATCGATCCATACGAGACAATAGGATAGGATAGGATGCTGGCCTGTAACCACGGATCCATAACCTGTGGTTTCACCCACAATAGAAGAAAAGATATAAGCATTGGAGTCCGTCTAGCAGAAAAGAAAGAAAATATTAGTATTGGAGTCCGTCAGCAAGCAGAAGCATTAAGCGGCGGAATATTGCTTTTTCATGGGGCTGTGTCATCGTCGGGGAAGAGTGCAGCAGAGGACTTAGTTAAACCCTACAGTTGGTTGGGATTTATCAGTGGTTGAGAAGACCATTCCACACTTATTTCTATAGTATCAGTCCATCTATCTGTGTATTCTTCATTAATATAGAAGTTCCCTTTACATTGTGAGTTTCCCTCGTGTTGCAGTGTGAGTGGCCTACTTTCTAGTGTTACTGCTAGTTCTAAGTAATAGAGTGAAAAGTTCCTGCTCTCTTGGATAGAGCTTGCTTTTCCTGACCGGGGATTTGAGTTTGGATAAAGATTTCTCGTTAGTTCTCCGCCATATAGTTCCATTACATTCTCACCAGTTCGCGTAGTAGTCTCTTTTTTTGTCAAGGAGATAACCTAAGCAAAGAAAGAGGCCTTGAGGCATGAGATTGAAAGAAAAGGAGTCGTTTCACAGCTAGTGGGCAAGCTGGATGTCAAATAGGCAAGGCAGGAAGTCCAATATAATACGAAAGCTGGATGTCAAATAGGCAAGGCAGGAAGTCCAATATAATACGAAAGCAGGAAGTCAAATAGCATAGTCAAGTTTCAAGTCAAATAGGAAAGCAAGGGGCGTTGCCAAGTTTAAACACCTGTAGTTAATGCGCTCCCCTTCCCCTACTATATTTCAAGTTCAAGTCAACAAGCAACATAAGCTCGGTTAGGAGTGACTATGGTCTATAAGTTGTCCATAAAGTCAGATGTGTGTGTTGTCACCACTAAGTTGTCCATAAAGTCAGATGTTTTGTTCGCTTAAGTAGGCTTACACTCCTTGTCTACGAGTTCAGTTATTGGCTTTACGTCTAGTCTATGATATAAGCTATTGTCAGAGAGAGCGGGGATAGTTTTGCAACAATTCTTTTTTTTCCTCGATTCTATAATGTGCGATCTAGATTCAATGAGTGGTTGACTGAACACAGGCCCTACTTGGTTGCTCAAGCAGTATAAAGTATTGTATATTGCAAAAGTAAAGTTTAGTAGACCTCAAAAAGTTAAAGTTTATCAAGAGAAGCGGTATCGTTTAAAGGAAGGTTTCGTCTATTTCCATTTATATCCCGACCCGGGGACCAACTCTAAGTGCTCTCGTCTATTCCTATCTTCTTATATTTATATTCCTATCTTCTTATATGCGCACTGGATAGAAAATAAGTTCAATTGAAATGAAACAAGCAAGATCTTGCTTAAGAGTTTTCGTTAAGGGAATCAAATCATCTAGTACTGGGTTTTAATAGTAGCGCGGCATTATCGGTAAACGGGACACAGTGGAGTCTCCTTCTGCTCCAGGTCAAGTATCAAGTTTAGTTTTCAAGTCAGCAACAAGCGGGGAGGAAAGTCAAGTTCGAGTGGAATTCCAGTTTCAAGTATAGCACACGGATTCTCAACAATTAGTAACAACCTTCAAACTCCAGAATGAACTAATTGAAACGTCACAAAGGAAATAAAAAGAAAAGAATGAACTCCAACAATGCAACACTCCACTTTAGCGCCTAGCCCTTTAAGTTGGCTTGCTCCCTTACATCCTTACTGCTTTCATACTAAACTAAGAGAAACTCTCTTTACTTACCGATTAATGCTCAGTTAATGCTCAAAAGTGGTATCCGTCGTCAGTCAGGTATCAATCAATTTAAAACCCGGCAGTGAAGGGAAATTAGAGAAAGAACGAACCTATGCCAGGTCCGGTTGATATATATTTAGTATACAAAGGTAATCATTTCAATCCAATTCTTCACTTCTTAAAGAGTATCTTTGCTTTGGGTGTGACTTAATCATTCGGTTCATCAATCTCAGTTCGACTTTCATCTGTGTCAGTAACAAGCGGTTCAATGAAAAAGAAAAGGGCACACAAGTATAGAAGGCATTGGTTCTTATTGAATCTGAGGTTGAGGCCTACAAGCCCACTATGCTAGGTGTTTCAGCATCTCTTCACTCTTATTTAGTACTTGACTCTGTTGTGCTTGACTTGAAAGTATATTTCTTGAATGCGAATGCCCACTACACGGTATAAGGGACCTACTTACTTAATGCGCTTTGCCAAGATAACAAACAAGTGGATCTCGCCCGCCCAGTGGAGCTTTATTATTGCCCTTCTTAAGCGTGTTGTACTAGCATTTCATACGAGTTTCCAGTTCTGTTCTTTCGTAATCATATAAGGATAAAGAAGCCTTATGAAAGTGAGCGGTTAAGTCTCAAGTTGAGTTTAGAAGGTCTAAGCATTTGCAAGTTCTGCGGTGCCTCACTTAATTCCTTCTGATGCGCGATGTCGTGTAGATAAGAGAGGTGCTTGGCTTGTAGTCTACTATAATCTAGTTTCAAGCATTGCAGTATGATCAGATGCTGGAGAAGAGGCGTCAGTGAGCTGTGCATTAGAAACAGGATGGCGGCAATATTCTATTCTATTTCCGGGTTTTTACTTGACTGTCCTTCCTACAGCTACAGCTAAATAAATAAGAGTGGAGGAAGTTTTACTCGGCGTTAACGTGAGCTTGAGTCGGCTAACGATGGATTGAATAATGAGTTTACTGCCCTACAGCTAAAGAAGATCCAAAATATAATAAGTGGAGCAAGCAAGAGGCGAGGCAATAAAAGATGCGGTTTTCAAGCAAGGTTCAGGCCAGAAAGAGTACGCCGTAAGCCCTAAGTGAATGAGTTCTTGTGCGAGGAAAAAAAGGACTCTAAAGATGCCTTTGCTCGCCACTTGAAAGAAAGATTCCTTGACTTTTTGAATAATCTGTATCCGCCTGCTCCAACTCAAGATTCTATCTCCTACTCCGGGTCCGGGTACAACTCCTTACTCAACAACTTACTTAGAAGCAAGTAACTCAACTCCTTACTCCCTAACAAACTTATCAACTCCTTTTTAGCTGAACTCCAACTATCAACTCACACAACTCTATTCAATGAAAAGTAATAGGCTTGTATAGTGGATCTCGCTTAAAGGATCTCATCTCGCCCAGTAGAGCCTTAACAATAATGCCTATCTTCTTCAGTTCAGCTCCCTTACGCACAACAATAGAATAAACAAGAAGTATTAAGTTCGTCAGCAGCAAGTGGAAAGTAGACATCGACAACAAAATAAGCAGTGATTTTCTTTAAAGAGCAGGATCAGCAGCAGGCTTAGAAATATATCTCGGTGTTGCCAAAAGTGAAAGTCGACGGTTTCGCCGGGTTGAGATCAGAAGCAGTGCTAAGGTGAGTTGACCTGACAGCGATAGATTCAATTCTCGTTTTCTGGGGGCGTCAGCAAGTTATTCCGCATCCCCGAATGCATAAATTCTAAGAGACAGAATATCTAGCATCTCCTCTTTACTCAACAAGCCGTTTTGCACTAGGGAATTCCAAAGAAAAGCGAAAGCCCAGATTAATAAAGAGGCAACTAACTCATCTCTTTTCTCATGCCCACACGACACCCACGTCCTTTTTGTATTAGGCGTTAAATGAACTAGAATAGCGGATAGGTAACCTCCTTAGGGATTTTCATTTTCCATTGGTTGTTCACGGAGCAGTGTACTTAACTTCCGTTTTAGGGAAGGGCTTCTAAGCGGTGTGGCCAAAGTCGTCTATGTGAGGATGCAGGTGCTAATGCTTCTTGTACGTGAGGGTGCAGGCGCTAACGGGGCAAGTTCAATATTTCAATATCAGTTATTACGTAAGGAGTTTTACAGAAGGGAATAGATTCTTTGACAGTTCACAAGTTCAGTAGAAACCAAAGAGAGAGCTGGATCATAAGCTGCAGTGAAAGTCGAAAGGAAAGAAACAGGCGCAAAGAGGTCAGTTGCAAGCGACGAGTATCCATCTGTTCAACTTATTATCCATCTGTTCAACTTCTATTTTTTATGAATAAGAAGAATCGACTCGATAAGATGCTGTGGGAGGAAAGTAGTCTCAAAAATCAATAGTTCGGTGAGTGTTGTATCTTGGGCGCAAGTCGGCAATAAGTGGTTCTGTTCTAGTTTTGGCAACTCAAGAATCAGCGGTAAACAAGTAAGCTAGCCCAGAGCAGGCGGAGGTGTTATCGACCCCAACTCAACTATCTTAAACTTATGATACCACTTAAAACCCTTTTCACTTGAGCCCCTACTTAACTTACCCTCTCCGACATGGCATGTCTTTACTGTGGAATAAGTATGATTATAATAATTGCACTCGGGAATCCCAATTATTCCTTCCATCGGTAGCTACGTCCTTTCTTTCTCTACTAGTAGGGTTATCTATCTTTCTCTACTAGTAGGTTTATCTACAAGGGTAGTAGTGGCATCTGTCCCTCTCTTGGTGAAGTCCTGTTTGCACCAGGTCAATTCCTTTTCTCAGTAGCTCGGTTCTAATTGTATGCCCTAGAAGATCACATTATCCATATAAGTAAGTAACCACCAATCTTTAAATAAGAGCCAAGAGAGTAAGGTTCTAACTCACAGGCATGAATGCGACTAACAACTATAAGAGTCAAGCCAAAAGCAAGAATAAAGGCCAGCGGCTACAAGACTTCAAACAAGCAATTGAAGAGTCAAAGAAGTCAACAATAGGAGACTTAAAGCATGGGTTTCGGTTTTTTAGAGTTAAGGGCAGCAGGCTTAGATACAGGAAAGGCAGAGTCACTCTCGAAAGGCAGAGTCACTCTCGAACTAAAGAATAAGGTTAGGGAGAGGCATACTACAACATGGGCATTTCAGCAATAAGTATAGGGATCAAAGTCAAACCCAAGGATTAAGTCAAAGGATGCAACAGGTAATTAACCCCGGGTCGAAGTGGAAGGGACAATACAAGTCAAGAATAAGAGCCAGTAGAGCAAACCTGATCTATAATTAGGATAGAGTAAGGATCCAATGCAGTGTCTCGTTATAGCAGCCTGTTTTGCATTTCTTTTCAGAATTAGATAAAGGAAAGACGCGCTAAGATAAAGGAACGGTGAACTTAGCGTCAGGAGAGGCCGCCTTTGGCTAGGCAGGAAGCAAGGATTTAATGCCAGGGCAGTGCACAGTTTCAATCACTGGATAGATAATGTAGTTAACCAGCAATAGTCTGAGTTTAGAGCTAAGGTCCTACGAGTGGGGAGCTACGGTCTTGTTTACATTGTTTTAACTCAACTTGAATGAAACTGGGGAATAAGAGAATAAAATAATAAACAGGAAATCCAATCACAGCCCTAACGACTAAAAGACAAGGCCAAACGAAATGAGTAAACTAATTCATTATGGTGCCTAACAAGACTACAACTCGTATGTAGGGTAGTGGTACAGCTTAAAAGAACTCCACTAGTACTAATGAGAAGTAAGCCAACAAGCAAGACTATAGGGCAGGAGCGGCAGACCCAAACTTCAACTCAAGAATTAAAGGACCTATTCACAGGCGGGGAAAGAGGACAAGCCAAGAAACAAAGACATGAGATCCGGAGTGGAAGCCTACCACTATGGGTTGATAGGTAAGTTTCAAAGTAAGCTTGCTAGGGAAATTATGATTTGTGTTTTAAGGAGAGATAATTTGTTTAAGACTAACCCCTTGTTTGGATAGGGCTAAATAAGTGAGATCATTAGTTGAATCTAGTATAGGGTAATTTCAGAATTAGCGTCAGGAAAGTCCGCCTTAAAAACAGGAGTGAAATACTTCAAATGGGCATTGAATAAATGGAGTGGCAGGTTAACTACCGGATCTGTTGAACAAAAGAAGAAACCAAAGGGGTGTAAGACCTAGGCCCTACCTCTAGAGAATAGGACAGGAGTTGATGCCTAAAAGAAAGGGTTTCACTTGAAAGTAAGACCGAGATAAAGAAGAAGGTTAGGACTGGAAGGTACAACTAAAAGAATTGAATAAGGGGGTGTCGTTGTGAGCTAGCTAGTAGTTTCATTCAACCTTTTTAAAGGATAAAGTAGGAATTGCATCGGTAAGTAAGGGAGTGAAATGAATAATAAGAATACAAATTCCACAAAGGGCCCTACAAGAGTGTAGCTAAAGAGTCAAAACGGACACAGGACTCCGTAACAACTGGCGCACAACTACTCCTAATGTCGTAGTTGCTTGGTGAATTAAACCAGTTAACTACAATTCTTCCCTTGCCCACTCGGTTCTTAGGTGTAGTTGATCTCTCGGTTCGTTCTTAGGTGTAGTTGATATAATGTAGTGGTCCAGCTCTGGTTCTTGTTAGAGTTGAAAGGTTGTTTACAGTTACATTTCCCTTCAATACGAGGTAAGGTCGGCAGCCAATAAGAAAGTAGGTATAGTTATTCCCGGGTAAGGAACACACCTTACTTTATGGTCCATCTTATCTTCTTATAGGAGAACTTATGAAATAGTATAGTTGACTTTCCTCATACGGATACAGATACAGTGCCCAAAAGCAGATAGGTCCCTGTGAAGGAAAGCTATGTACCATGTCAGCAAGAGGATCTTTCTCTGGTTCTCAGATCTGAAGCGTGGAGTAGAGAACCTTAACTGTCCGAGCTAGGGATAAAGAAAGTACTGGCTTTGAGGCGAGGCGAGAGATGCTAAGACCTATACTAAGCCCAAGGAAGGCGGTAAGCAGCAATCTAGGGTAAAGTTGATTTAGTTGACAGAGCCAGAGAGCGCTAGTTTCAAGTCAGAATGACACTAGTAAGTATAACAATATAACTAGTCAGTAGTCACCGGAGACTAACGCTTTTTAGCTCGCTGAGTGAACAGTTCTATCTAGTAGTTGATTTATAAAGAAAAGAGTTCGGGTGTTGCCCAAAGTAAGGGTAGTGTTGTTGACTTACTTTGCGGGTAGTTGTTGAATGAAGTGACTCGGCTCGGGTAGTTGTCCTGTCGAATCTGTATTTGTTTACAGAGGTGGAGGAGCAATCCATAGTTATTAAAGAAGAAAGTAAAGGCTTTGATGCGAGGGTAGTTTACTGACTTTCTTTTTGAATCTGTATTTGTTTACTACTACCCACCTACCCGGGTTACTATAATCTTATATAGAAGAAGAAGCCTCATCTGCTCTTGCAACAACAAAATCATTGAATGCGCTAGCTGAACCACTATTGCTCCTGCCGCTCACCTATACAGACACAGTACACACACAGTAGAAGAACATTCCAACTAGAATTCCCACTTATCTTCTATCTTATATAAGAGAACTGATCAAACTCTTCATTCCAATACTAGGGATCGGCTTGTTTACTTACTTGGCGGGTGGGCAAGGGGGCAAGCTATTAGTTGATTTCAAAAGAA
The DNA here is from genome assembly GCA_900464855.2 of Musa schizocarpa. Lineage (NCBI taxonomy): Eukaryota > Viridiplantae > Streptophyta > Magnoliopsida > Zingiberales > Musaceae > Musa > Musa schizocarpa. The sequence goes on from LR890030.1 coordinate 707,157, forward strand.
TTTAGTTGGTGAGTAGACTGTTAACCTTAGGAATTGATAAAAAAGACGAAAATAAACAAATCTTTCTCATATACAGACACCATAGAGGAAACATAGGACTTCTTAATATAGGAAACCTGAAGTGGCTGCCGCTACACACTAGTAGTTACTTTACCACTACTTTTAAACTGAAGTAAGTACTGAGTTGTGCCTATTATGGGTGCCGCGCCTAGCATAGTATGAGTGCCTAGCCAGAGAGATAGGTAGATTATAAAGCAGCTTCGTGAAAGAAGTATTTGTTTGATAGGCTTCAAGTTAACTCTCACTCAGTCAACTAAGTAAGTCAACCTACCCGCCAAGTCAGTCAAAAAGCCTAGAAAAAGTAAGTCAACTACCCTCTTGCCAACAACAGGCTCGGCTCTGTCAACAAATAAGAATAAGGGATCTACTAACTGGGCCAATCCACTACTTGTCAACTGAAGAAGGGACGGGACTGCAACTCGACTTCAACTTATATGCTGTTTCTTTGAACTCTGGCTTGGCTCTATGTGTTCGGGAGCCATAGGTAAGATAAGGAGTTAACCCTAATATAAGTATGGGCAAGCCGACAGCTTTTTAAGAAAAGTCAGGGGCGAAAGGGGTGTATAGGGAAGGGCCAAGCTACTGGGCAAGTCACGACTACAAAAACATAGAAATGAGCCAAGCCCTGTAGTGCTATTTTGCGTCTACCTAGTGTTCTCAACTCATAAATAAGAATAGACCCGCTAAATAAGAATAGACCTCCCTCTCGTAACCCTACCCTGTGAAGATACCTCGCTTCACAGAAAGAAACAAAAAAGGAGGAATTCCACTAGTCAGTATAAGGCTAAGAATTCTACTCGTTGGAATGATTTCGAATGTCATTAGTTTACTCCGGTGGATGAGCCCTAACTTTCTTAGTTGACTGAGCCAGAGTTCTAGTATAGGATAGAGGTCAAAGAACATAAACCATTGCATATAATGAAGAGGAGCAGACTACTTATTAGGTCTAAGAATGGAACTAAGTAGTAACAGACCGAAAGGAAGAATTGCACCCCTTATTAGAATCCGCCAGAGAAGAGAGAGGCAAGGGAATTTTCGCTAATAGACCGATAAAAAAGATGGATTTGTTTAGCTCTGGCCCAGGCTATTTCTCTACAAACTGGAAGTATGTATGTCTCTTATTATATCTTCAGTATTTCCCTGTTGCCCAGGTAACTCAACTTCTTGAAGTAGCGAAATGTTCCTCTAATGCTTTGACGCCTATCATCTTGACTTTACTTTAGCATAAGGGAAGGGAGTTGTTGAAAAGTGCTATCCCACCACCTTAGATACTCATATCAAGAAAGAGGAAATGCAAATTCTGGAGTTGGCACAACGAGTTTCATCACTTATAAAAGAAAGAATTTAAGTAGGAATGTTAAAGTTCTCAAGGAAGCAAGCATAGCCTACAAACAAGTGGATACTTAGGATCAGAAGAAAGAGATGTTACCAGTTGCCAGAGCTATAGGATAGATATAGGAGTTGCCAGTAGCCCGAGGTAGATGAGAGGTACCTGCTCTCTTGTTGAATCTGTTTATCGACCCGATGGAATGCCTTTGAAGCGAGGCGAGGTATAGTACTGGCAGTGTAATCCTGCTGTTGGTGCTGTAGCTCTAAACGGGTAAGACAACGCGGATAAGATTGATAGTAGTTATATTAAATACAATACCGGAGTATGATGAGATGGATAACCAAAAGTCCTATTTAAATCTACTGTTTGTGTACTGAGTCGGTAGAGAAGCCAATTCCAGTCGTTTATCCGTTATATTCATGGTTTTCAAATTCTTTCACTTGACCGGGCAGGTTAGGCTTGTGTCATTCCTATACTTGTTAGGCAGGTTTACTTACTTTGTTTACTTACTTACATACGTGGTAGGCCTTGGTAGGCTTGTTTCATTCCAACCCTTAGAGTAAGTGGCCCTTATTGTAAGTTGCAGAGTCAAGTACTGGCTTTGAAGCGGGGAAGTCAAGAAAGGGGAGCCAGTAGTTTAGTACAAGATAAGAGAGGTGGTCTTCCTTTCCTGTTTCATCAGTATTTGTTAGTTGATAGAGTCGAGGTAGGCAAGCTAGTCCCGAGTCGAGGTAGGCCAGTAAGAGAGAGTTGCGCTAGGTAGGGTGCCCGTACTGTTCTAGTTGTTGGCTTAGAGCCAGCTCCACAGTGGAAAGGTTAAGTTAAAGGAAAGTCTCCAAGAGATAGGGTAGTAGAAAGGTTAAGTTAAAGGAAAGTCTCCAATCCAAGAGAAAGGGTGGCAGGTTAGCTAGTAAATTGAATTCCACTCCTATGTCGGTAAAGTATCGGCTTTGCTTTGATGCGAGGTATCTTCTAGCTGGTAGGGTTCCAGTCCAATAGTAGGAGCTTGGCCCATAGTTGAGTCTTCCAGTCTTGTTTCATCAGTATTAGTAGCTCGAGTGAGACTTTAGTCCAGTGCCAGTGAGAAAGGTAGGCTCACAATTCCGACTTGGAAATGCAATTCTTAAGTAGTTGACAGCTGCTTTGCTTGTGGAATTACTTGCTTCTTAGGTTCATTTTGTGAATGCTATTACAAGGGTATAGTCGGGTGCTAAAACTAAAGAGTAGAGGTCGGGAAGCTGTTAGAGCAGAGCCTTTACTATAAGCTGTAAAACCCATCCCCTTCAAACAAAGAATTAAACCAGAAAAGAAAGCATGAGACTCCGGATAGGAATACATCCAACAAAGAAGTATAGCAATGAAACTCACTAGTAAGAATGAAAGTGAGCCAGAGGAGCAAGTAGTAGAGTAGTTGACAGAGGAGAGCCTGTAGTTGTCGAGTTGAGAGCCGAGTTCCGGTAAGAAGATAGTAGTCCGCGGAGCAACAACTTTATGAGTTGACTGAGGTGTAGTGGAGTAGTAAAGCTTCATCCTTATTTGTTTACAGAGCCAGAGAGGGCAGGGCCGCTAGTCAATTGAAGTAAGTGAAACACAAGCCTACCCGCCAAGTCCTGTTTTCATTGCTTATGAGTTTAATGCTTTAGACTGTCTTATCATTGCCACCAGCTCCGGTCCTTTCTTTGGCTGGCAGCCGCGTCAGTGAGTTACACTAGTGGAATGATTTGTTGACTTCAGATCCACTGCTGCTATAGTTGTCGATGTAGACTTTCTTCGCCCATAAAGATGTTAGGCAGAAATGAACTCTAAGGACAGTTTCTTAGTGGTCTATAAATACTTCGAAAAACATCTGGCGATGCGAAAGAATGCATTTGAAGCCCCTTTCTCTAGGGTAGTGCTGGTTGACCCAGTTGACCCTTATGAAACCTGGAAGTAGTAGACTCGGAATTGCACTCGTCAGTGGGAGTTAAAGAATTGTAACGCGAGTCCCGGTATAGTAGCAGAAGAGAGGAGATGAGCAAGAGGTATAGTAAGGAGAAAGCAGCTGGGCTTGTTTCAAGATTCGCAGATATATAGCACTAGCGGGTAGTATAGTAGTCAAGAGCCCGAGGAGAGTTTTAGTTTCAGACCAGAGAACATTAGTATATATACCTCGGATAGGAAGACTGGTTAGTATCATATTAAGAATTGAACCCAGTTAGTTGTGAATCAGTATTAGCAGTAATCGGGTCCTTATAGTAAGTCGGGGAGTTCAATCAGTTATATTAGATAAGATATAAGAAAGAGGAGTGGAAAGGGGCGTTTCATCTTTTGAACCCTTACTTATTAAAGCTGCTTGCCTACTGGCTATGTGTTTTCAGAATGAAGTAAGTTAGCTGAGCCCGAGTTAGATTAGATGAGAGATCAGAATGGAGCTAGCAAGGGAAAGGCTTCATCAACGCCAGAGAGGGATAGTGGGGGGGGAGAATGAAACTCTAACAGAAACATCATTTACTTATATAGCTGATAATCTTGATTCTACTCTTGCTCTTCCCTCAATGCCTTAGAAAGCTTCTGAACCCGATCCAGCATCCGCTTTAGTCTACTCTGATCCAGCTTTAAGAGTAGTTATTACTTGGCTGCAATAAACTTATTCAGAGTTATCAACCTATTATGTGGATTAAGCCTTGTCAGGTTAAACGACCAGAAATCTCAACCTTTTTATGAAGCATAGTAATAGGTGAAATGCTGTAGATAAGAAAAGCAGAAAGAAGCAGCGCCGAGATTAGATCTGAAGCTACAGTTAGAGCTAAGTAGACGATAATCCTATCTAGAATCAGAGTTGAAGTGGTAAGTTGCAGAATTGTCTTTTCTAAAGTAATCCATTAAGTCGACGAAAGAAGAAGCTGTCTAAGCGTGGAATCCGCAGTAAGAGAATCTACATGTTAGGCTGGGCAATGTTGTTTATGTTTTCTTGCACTAGGGATAGAATTAATAATATTATAATCTAATAAGATATTAGCTTCAAAATCACTAGAACAGCCAATAGTTACCTTCATTTCATATTGTATATTATAGCGACCATACACCTACTCGTTCTTTTAGTTGCACCATTCATTTCTTTGTGAGCTGAAAGGTATGCTCCGTCTTCGGTCGGCATCCCGCACTCTTAACTTGTCTCCCGGGAAGCCAGTGTTTTTGTAGCACCGTTCATTCTTTGTGAGTGAAGGACGTGCTCAGTGTTCGTTCGCTGGTGCACCTACTCATTCTGTGCTATGGCCCAAGCACTCTGTCTTCGGGCAATGTCGTTCATGCATCAAAGGGTGATTGTCTATGGGGTAATATCACCTACTCTGTGAGCAATCATCGGACCAATCATTCAATTCAGTGAGCGGACCTCCTCGTAGAATAAGATATATCATTCATTCTTTTATCGGTGGTCAGTCTTTTCTTTGTTCGTTCGTTCCAGGACTCATTATGAAAATAAGATAACGCATTCTATGAGCTAGCATTCACTCGTTCATTGTTCGGTATCTAATATTCCAACAAACCAGGACATAATCATAATAATCATAATAATCATCGGCAGGAGTTAGGAGAGGCGATAGGCTAGAGAGTTCGGGCACTACGTTCAACAAGTATTGTCGATTCTGAAAGTAATGAATCAGCGGTGTCGACTCTCAATCAGGTTCATTATTCTAAATCAGGCCAGAAAGATGGGTTAAGGGAATAATAAAGTACTGCTGGCAACAGGGAAGGGTAGCGCTAAGTCTATTTGTTTCTGGACTCCTACTTGAGATGCAACAGGACTAGCTCTCAGAGTTGGCTATGCGGGCCTCTTATAGGAATGCAACAAGTCCGTCAAAGAATTCAACAAGTACTAAGAAAAGCCACCTATGACCAATTCTCTGCAATGCTTCCGCACCTTTGAATATATTAGTTCCATTCAGACTTGCGTACTTGCTCTTACTTTGTAGTAGTTACTTGGCTCTGCTTTTTTTGCATTTCTTCCTTTTTTATTCAGCCCATTCCATTCTTCCAAATTGATTCATCGGGTTTGATAGCAATTCCAGACTTCAGTACATATAGCTTAGCTTTTCCTCTTGCCCCAACTCACTACATCCGTTACTAGTTCTTTATCTTCTCTTCTTGCCCCAACTCCCTTAGTATAGATTTATACTTAGTGCGCTAGATCTATCACATTAAACAAAGAATTCCACTAGTCTAGATGCAAGCCTAGTAACTGACTTCGGGGGCCAAGCAACGACTATACCTCTTACCTCTGACAACGAGAACTATCTTCTGGCTCAGCTAACTCATTCTTTTATATAAGTGATTCCACTCGGGATTCCACAACTACCCCAACAAGTAGTATAGTAGTATAGTAGTAGAGTAGTCCAGAGCAATAACAGTAAAGGATAAAAGTGACTTGAGAGTTTAGGTCGGGTGTCCAAACACAGGTTAACTCAGGAAAGGATCTGAACCAGTATAGATGTTTGAGGAAGCATAATATTCCAAAAGGGGTTAAATTATCCACGAAGGGGGGCTTGGGCAATCGGTAACTATCTATCTTACTATTAGGCCTATTAACTAAACTATATTAATTCTATTAGGAATGACTTACTAATTATTTTAAATAAGAAGAGAGTTGACTTGCCGTGTCTTCTGTCTTATTCCTATCCGGAGTATGCCCTTAACCCAGCTTCCTCACCCGATCTTGCTTCTATTCCTGCCTCCGATCCCATGAACACAGGACTTAGTTGTTACTTGTCTGATAGCTTATAGTATAGGACCGGAGTTACTTTCCTACTTACTTGTTTCATTATTTATTAGTTGACTTGACCAGGAAAGCTGGGCCCTTACTCTTAAGTGCAGGGAATCATAAAGTACTTTCTTTGAAGCGGGAAGCTATTCTTCACTGTGGATGAAGCGGGAAGAACGAATTAATTAAGGGCACAGGGCTTGGCTTAACCGAAGATGGGTGCAGGTATACACTACAAATGCACTAAAACATCACTTCTTATGTATGATGGGAAATCCCGCTAGGAAGAGATAAAACCAGCTTCAAATGGAATTCATAAAGGGTTGAAGAGGGCTCACGCTGAGGAGAGGTATACCGAATGAAGTTAATAGTTGCCATCAAAAGAGTTAAATCAATAGTTATACATCAAGAGTTCAATCAATAGTTAGTAAAGCCAGAACCTTTCTACCCTTGCCCTGCCATTCCTTACCTATTGCCCAGCCCTATCACTTGGCTTGACCTTTGCGCTCGTTGATTCTTTGATTGTTCTTTTGCTTTTGCCGACCCCTACTTCAAGATGAAAACAGGAACTTTGATACTTTGAGCTACAGCCCAGGAACTAGAGCTGGTTAGGAACAGACACCCCTCCATATAAGAATTCGGAATTTATCTTATTTTCCTATTCATTAATTCTACGGATTGGTAATGAATGAGTACGACTTTCTGTCTTTCCCGAGTATCAGGAGCTGCAAAGAAAGTGTTGGTTTAGTATATATAAGTGAAGCTGGCTAATGGAAAGTGTTGGTTGAGTATAAGTGAAGCTGGCTATAAGATAGTAAGGGAAAAAAGGAGTGAAAAGGGGAGTCTCTGAAAGGTCTGCCGATCTCTCTGTCTGTCTAGCGTCGGGAGTGTCTCGTACCCATGTGTTTGTACAGACAACAGCGGCGGATTCAAGCGCATGAGTGACAAGTCCTAAGGTTAATGAGCAAGTCTTGGGTTCTTTAGGCTTTTACACCTGCATTTATAGTAGAGTAGTCCTCTCCGAGAGACTTTCCAGCTTAAGCATCTGTTTCTTCTTATTATACTGTTCCGAGATGGAACACAGTTTATGATCCCGATCCTTCTTATGTGACATGGAGAATAGAATAGAGTTTGACCCTAGCCTATACTTACATGGAGTTTGACCCTAGCCTATACTTACCATAGCCTATAAATAATACTATAGACAAAACAACAGCTTCCCTAGTGCTAACGGAGCAGCACCGGCCTAAGCTTATTTCTGACTTTTTCCCTTTTCTTTTGCTTATCGAAAGCCTGAGTTTTGCTTGGTCTTTACTTTCTTTCCTTCCTGCTTCAAAGTAACTGACTTCAACAACTACCCTCGCATCAAAGCTAGTATAGTACTTTCTGGAACCACCCATATCCCAGGACTACAACTACTATAGTGACACTTGTCTAGTAGTTACTTGTCTAGTTACTTGCCTAGTTGCTTGGCGGCTTTGATACTCAAGCAGGAGAAGAGAAAGAGAGTACGGGGTATGACTTCCCGCTACTCCTTAAAAGAGTTTCATTTTAGGTACTTAGTTATCCTCTCTGTAGGAAGCTGGTCTTCAATTCTTACATCTTCTGGGTCTAATATTTGCTTTTACTACCTTTATAGTTGCCCGTACAAGGTCTGGCTAATGCGGTGGAGCTACACATAGGTGAGGGCAAGGTAGACCTGATCCTAGCCACCATGGATTACTTTCAAGTGGTACTGGGGATATACTGACTATGGCAAGTAAAGGATTCTAAACCACACATTAATTCGCTATGCGTTATAGAATAGAAGACACCCGCATGTTTCCTCTGGTACAAGGGACCAATAAAAGACCAAGGTAATGCTTTCCGCCATACAGCTTAGAAAGGCTTTAAGAATAAATGCGTACATTAGTACGTTTGGTTTACCTTCTTCGTTCTACCACTTCCGGCCCAATCTTAGTTATGTCCCTTAGTTTGCTGGGCATACCATTCTAATGCTCTCGAAAGAGACAGATTGGCATATGTTGTTATATGCTTCACACATGTACCTTTGACTCCGCTTTATAGATGTCTCTTTTGCTTAAAAGACCAGACCCGATCCTTTCTCCTGTTCCAGAAACGAATTAGTGTCTTTTGATTAGCTGTCACATTCGGTCAAATGGCACAAAGTGTAAAATTTGCCAGTGTGCGCAGTTTCCTTTTCTCTTTTGTCTAAAGGTTCAAAGAATAGTAAATTGCATACGGTTCGTAGACAGAAGTGCCCGAAGGAAGGTCCTCTATTCGTATTCTATATAAACTCTCAATAGCGTAAGAGAAGAAAGAGCAAGTAAAGAAAGCCCGTAAGGGAGTAAGACAACTAATATTCTGGTTCTACCACTGCAGGGCCCAATCCGCGGTTGCCTTTTTGCCATTACTCAAGCCGTCCAAGGGAAAGGGATCCCTTGCTTTTTGGGGGATTTGGTCTGTGTCAAAAGAAATAAAGGATGTGCAGTTGCCCATCGAGTAGCAATGGGGTGTCGCGGAAGCCACGTCTGGGTCCAGTTGTGCCCTAAAGCAGGAAAAGTGTTTTCGATTTCTTTCGGCTGTGCGATGTCCCTGGGTAAATTGGAAGCCCGAGATCGCGAAACAATGCGTCGACTCCTTTTTAAACAGATCCCATCCATTTTCCATTCTTTCCTCCCTCCATTTTCTCCTTGCGGAGCGGGCATACCGTCAAAAAGTCAGAAATTGTAATCCCCAACGACAAATGAACGGCAATTTTCGGGGACTAGCCCGCTTCCCATTAAAAAGAGGGAAATTCCTTGCACATACATTAAGGGAGCCATTGAAAGGTTACTAAAACACCAGAACTTGACTTTAGAACAGAAATATAAGTTCCATTGAGCAATTAAGCAAGTAAAGTGGGCGAGCTGTTTGAGGTTACTTGTAGGGCCAAGGAATAAGATGAGAGTTGACTTGACTTGTAGGGCTTTGGAACAAGGCCAAGTAACTACGGACAAGACACTCGGAATCACCCTCAAGTAAGGTTATGGACCAAGGATCTTAAACAAAAGTAAGTTAAGTGGATGTATCCTTTCCTTAGCAACCAAGGGAGTTTACTATGAGATTGTTACTGAGTTAAGGGACTTAGGAAAGGGAGTTGTTGCTTGTTGGCTTTGAAGCTAGGTCATAGTATCTCCTAGGCCGAAAAGGTTCTTCCCCGGCTGAATTAGTTCCAGAAGAAGCTTTTAACTGATATGATATTATTTCTTCACTTCCCGTATAATAAAGAGAGGAGACAAGCAACGTAGCTAGTGACAAAAGCAAGAATTGGAATAAACTTATATAATATGTATCTAGGAGTTGACAGAATGAAACTAGCTAACCAAAGAATTAATGACTATCCATATTAATGGACTTACCGCCTTTCTAGAATACCTAGACTAGAGCTAGAGCAGGGGAAGAAACAGAATCCGGTCCAGGTCAAGTTCACTTTTTGCATTACAATTCCACACTTCACCCATTCTTAAAGGAAGGAAAGGAGCACTAGGTTTGCTCTGAGTGGGCCAATTCTGACTTAATAGTTTTCTTCTGACTTTTGAGTTTAACTAGGTTTACGAGAAAGAGCTATAGGGTGGTTAGTGACTTCTTTTCTTCTATTTATAAGAAAGGGATATGACTGAATGAACACTTATAACTAATACTAATCATAAGGGAGCAATTCCAGTTTCCTTTTTTGGTAAACAGGGCTCCTCCTCTTATAGGGAAAGCTGTTGTCAGTCAATCAGGCAAAGGTAAAGCCAAGCACGCAAAGTCCAAGGACAAGTCCTGTTTCTTACAGTCAGCAGTGAAGAAGCTAGGGCAAAAGATCTCGTTTTGGAGTTAAGTGAGCGGTGAGGAATTTCTAGTGTGAGTTTAGCAAGTGAAGGCTCCTTTATTCGTCAGAGTTTTGAGTTTAGCAAGTTAGGTTCCTTTATTCGTCAGAGTTTTTAGTTTAGCAAGTTAGGTTCCTTTATTCGTCAGAGTTTTTAGTTTAGCAAGTTATAGGTTCCTTTATTCTATATTGATGATCGCCCATATTCCATATTCTTCTAGATATATTCCATTTGATACTGAGATAAGTCTTTTCAACAAGCAAGCAAAGGGTAGTGTTCCAGCCAAGGGGAATAAACCCAGTAAAGGAATAAACTAGTGCCCAAAGAGAGTAGTGGGTGTTAGGTTCCCGCACTCCCAGTTTAGAGTAAGCAGTCTGGTTCCGCACACGTAGCTTGTTCCCCGAGAGTTATATGTTAGTAAGCAGTTAGGGGACCCATAATTATATCATGTGAACACTATATTCAACGATTTCTTCTATTTGATCAATTATATTATTTCGAGATATAGATTCTTTGAAATGGAATTCCATAAGTGAGCGCACTAATTAGCTAGTTTAGGAGTAATGAGAACGAAGGTCTTTCGAAAGTAAAGGTACCGCTAACTCTTTAACTATAGGAAGCAAAAGGGATGCTCTTTTTTGAATCAAATCCATACTATGCACACGCTAAATAACTATGAATGGAACAAGCAATGCAAGGGGGAACTAAAGGGTAGAAACAAACAACAAACAATGCAAGGTCGAACTCAATAGGTTAAACGACTCTAACTCTTTCTGGCTTCTTCAGCCTTTCCCCGGCTTTAGTTAGCTTTGGAGTAATAAGTTAGTTTCCAGTGTTGTTACAATATGATTAAGTTAAGCATCATACTTGCACTCAATTAAAAGAACTCGCTTCCGCCCACAATGACACTCGAGCAGAACTATAACTCGTTGTAAACTCTACTACTTTGAGCTACTGCACCGACACAAGAACAGAAAGATGATGCAACACCCGCTTTGCTTACACCTTTTCCCTTACCGATCCGTGAACCCCTATTCCTCTACACCCCTATTCCTCTCCGTGTAGTAAATCTCTATTCTTTTTCACTATGCCTATGTTCTTTAGTGCAACAACGTCTGCCCTATCTTTGTCCTTTAATCAGGTGTGCAGCCTATGTTCTTTAGTGCAACATCTGCCCCCTCTGTCCTTTAATCAGGTGTCTTGCCTCTGCCTCAAAGTCCTGAGGAAGCAGTGTTGTTACTCAATTCGTGAAGAAAGCAATGCCCCGTGTTCTTTGATCTCTTCTATCATATGTTGGATATAGATATTATTTTCCGTATTGGCAAAAGAAAAAGCAATGTTTTCGCTTAAGTTAGTTTCGCAGTTTGGAAGGAATGAGGTGACTCTCTTCTAGAAGTAGTGGTGACTTACATGACTATTGAATTGGCATAGATTTCGGAGATGAGATCCTATATAGAAATCCTTATAATGTATTATAGAGATAGAGCAGTCAAACAAAGACACAGGAGAATAACAGACTCGCGAAGGTATGTATGTAGACCTTTAATCCAGACGATAGGGGTAGCAAATTCGAGAGATTAGCTAGGAGCAACTTTAACCCATGCTAAACAACTTGAAATCCCCCTTCTTCAGCCTGAACCAAACAGGAAGCAAGGGATACTTTAAAGGAATCCAAGAATAATATGGGAATTTCAACCCATCTTCTATAATAGATAGATTGGTAAGCATAATATATAGATTAGTAAGTCATTTCATATACTCTACATAACATAAGGAATTAAGCGAAGCAGACTCTACATAAGTGATGAAACCTAAGAGGAGAATAAATGACTGGAATGGGGAAGATATCTCCTTGTGGAGCGCTACTTCCCTCAGACATTCAGCAACACCCTAGACTTTACTAGCCTAGCTACCTTGCTTAAAGGATCGGAACCTCCCCAACACTGCTTACAACTTATTGATGAAACATGGTGACCTTGACGGGGCTCTGTATACACATATGTTAAAAGAAGAGAGGAACCATAAGTTGACAGTACGACAAACCATGAAGAATGCTTTGGTGCAAATAAGGGGTGAGCTGCCTAATCACTCGCTAACGCGCCTGTATCCTCATACTCACTGAAACTAAACTTCAATGCTTGTACCCCGCCCCGGACTAACGCCCAATCAAATGAGGACTTGCTTTGCCAAAGACATAAAGTGAGCGATTTCTCCAAAGGGTAATGTTGCTCCAATACCTAACCAAAGAGCTACAGCGGTTCTTAACTTCAAGAAGAGGTTGGCAAAAGAGAAGCTCATATAGGAAAAGGAGAAGCTCATAGAGTTTTGTATAGAACTAAGTGAAGTAACCAACAATAGCATTAAAGTAAGGAACAGGATCTGAAGTGGTGTAGTATCTCGGTGTTGGCGATGAGAGAATGAGAGGTGTGTGTTGACAATTAATGAAGTTACGCTAAGTAAGAAACAAGTAACGCAAGGGAAGATCCCAGTGGTAGAGAACAGAACCATCGCTCCGGTAAGATGTTATTTCTCAAAAAATATGCATTTCAAACAAGGGCCCACCCACGTAGAAGTGTTTATAAGGGTTAGTTAACAGGCGTGAAACGCGGCTCAGGTCTCATTGGAGTTCGAGTTCAAGCAAGGTTAAGGTCACAGAATCAATGACTTCTCAGTTGCTAAAACAGGACTTGCATCTTGCCACCGTTGTTGGAACTCTATCACTGGTTCTTGCGCTGGTGCTTGTTAGACTAGACTTGCATCTTGTTCAGTTGTTTCATGTTCTGTTCCAAAGCAGCTTACTAATGCCGTAGCTTGCTTACAGAGTTTACCACGATAGATTAATTTCTTCAACAGTTAACGGGATGATATGCTTGTTATCAGAGATCCAATCTTACTTATGAAATCTCTACGAAGACGGACGAAATCAGAGAAAAGAAAAGGAGAGAGAGAGGCAGTTGTTTCATTCGTTGGCCTAGGTAAAGCTCTATAATTGTAAGCGCAGGAAGCACAAAGAAGGCTCGTGTAAGCTTGGGTGGTTAGCTAGAAGTTATGTAACGAGGCCCTGATCGCTTACCGTGTGAGCGCCCGGGAGAAATGGGTCGGGTGAACCCTCGCCTAACCAAATGGCTATTTTAGGGGTGTGCAAGGAGACAGACCTCGAGCTACTAACAAGTCAGTCCTATAAAGAAGGGGTCAGAACAAGAAGGGTCGGTAGTTAGCAGCGCAGCAACCAATCCACCTAAGGGAATCAATCAATCCCAGAGCCTCGGTGATTCGCGACGAAGAGAATATTTGATCATGCGCACCAACCCAAGGGATTCTAGCTGCTAAGTGGATCGAGCCATTACTTTGATGCTCTACCCACTAGCCCTAAACAACGGCCAAGTTTAACTGGGACTCAAGAGGGTGCATGAAGCAGCTCCGGATGACTTAGCTCGATAAATCCCATTTTTAAGAAAGGGGAGCTGGACTCCCCGAACATTATAAGAAAGATTTCACCGCGGCCTTCTTCTTTTTCCCAAATCAAATCAAGTCCTATCGCAGTGTCGTTGGGAAAGAAACGATTTATTAGCTATCCTCCTGACCTGAGGCGAATCGACCCGGATGGGATGGAAACTCGCCTAGAAGCGGGAGTGCTAACTAGCAAGTCTTGATTGATCGAGACAAAGCCAAAGATATGGTGGTACTAAACTCGAGGGAGCTACTGGCTATGTGGGAGAAATATTAATCCTGCTTGGGGAGCCAGGTGCCAAAGGCTTTGTTCGGTATGGAAGAGGCAACTGCTTTGGACGTTTATGGTCAACTCGCCGGCAAAGCAAGGTACTCGTAAGGTCGCTGCGTCTACTCGATCGAACAGGCTGAGGAAAATCAAAATAACTCACCAAGGTGATAGGAATGAATGCTCTTTAGAAACGGATGGTGTTTGATCCTTTTATGATCTATGGGGGCTCCATATTCTGTAAAGTGCTCCAATCCAATACAAGGCGCATGCATTGCTGCAGCAACAAGGAAAAAAACGAACCGTGCTATAATCTTAGCAACTGGGCTATACCTCCTAATTATTATCTATTCCATGCATTCGTCGCAGAAAAAAGTGCTTAAAGTGGATCGAGTCAGTCGAAGTCATCATAAGCAGTACAACCATCTTGGTCAAGTGTATTTCTAGAGTGATTTATATGGAGTTGTATTTCTCAAGTGGGTGAGGCGAACTCTGATATATCAGTATGTAGCCTTGGAAGGCGTTTGTTTTCTAAGTAGTAGGTGAGGCCTTTTGACGTCGCCGGTGAAAAAGGGGGGCTGCTTTCCAAGCTCAGCGACAAAGAAAGGAGGTCGAAAGAAAGGAGGTAGGCAACCGGTCATAATTCTAAGATTCTAGGTTATTATGAAAAAGGCGATCTGCTTTTCGAAGCATTAAAGTGGAAGAAGCGGTGTTAGAATCTCTGGCATTTTTAGTTCCAAATAGTATCTTCTCAGCTAAATAAGGAAGAAGGCTTGAAGCACCTTGATTTTGAGGATATATCAAAGCAATACTACTATCAATGTTAGATCACTAGGCTATACATAAAAGGTACCCTTTATTTCACCAACATCTGGAATAAGGGCGCTTGGTCGGGTAACTTGGGCTCGAAGGCCTTTAAGTGGTTCGCTTTGGAACCTTCTTTCATACCCGGCAATAATTTGTAATTAGAAAATAGGGACTTGACCTCGTTCTACTCGGCATTTGGCTCATCTGCATTACTTTCAGCAGTTGACACTGGTTCCACTCACGCTATTTAGCACACCAGTCCATGCTTGCTTGATCGCATTGCTCTGGCCCTCTACCCTTCCTCCCGGTGCTGGTGATCCCGTTCTTGTCCTTGCTTTAGTGTGACTTCTCTTTGTTTCCTTGCTTTAGTGTTACTCCTCTTTGTTGGCTCGATTGCATACTTTCTGATTGATTTCCTGAGAGAGTACGTGGTTGATCGATCTCGGGATCGAGGAACTAACAACTAACCCTCGGAGAGAGGTAATATAGAAAGCAAAAGTTTGGGCCGGTAAGGATTTGGATTAGCTTTTAGTTTTTTCCACTAAGCACAAGAAGCGTCCCATACTTGATCTTTACTATTGCCATGACTCCACTATATGGCTTTCAAAGGAACATATGGCTTTCAAAGGAACTGGCTAAAGCTAAAAAGATTGCTTACGTGAGCTAGAAAGCAAGGCAGAGGGACGACCCACAGAGACGGAACAACCTAGTCATTCTATTACTTGCCCGGTAACCCACTCCTTGAAAAAACCAATGAAAGAATCAGTCGAAAGAAGATGGAAGAGAACAGGGTGGCTAGAACCTCCCGTTAGACGGTTGGATGCCAGGTATACGAAAGCTTAGAGGGTTGACCGAAGGGATAGAAATCGATTGAGGGTCGGATCCCAATCTATAGCCCGCTTACTTTTATAAGGCATTGGGGAGGCAGCGGCATCAGATGCGAAGACATAGGGAATAGAAGTAAAGGCTAACTTATTCCACCTTTGATTGAGCCCACGGAGCGGTTGCTTGTCATAGTGGTGTTTCGTAGCCAAAAAGAAACTACGGGGTAACACAGCATTTTGAAACGATAAAAATAACCCGAAAAGGCAGAGCCGGGATAAAATATAGGGTATATACAAAAGAAGGAAGAACTGAGAAGTGGAGGAAATGGATCAAGGCGAGCTTACCACCATGGAGAGAGCAGAAACCAAGTACTGCAGGAAGCAACCAAAGTAGAAATCCAACTTTACCCTTTTGGTTACAAAAGCACTGCTTCGACTCTAGTGACTTCAGTAGCTATCATTGAAAGATAATACGGTTCGAAATGTTGGAAGCTTGCATTGCAGGGCTCCATCAATAGATAGTGTTTTTTGGAAAGAAAGGATATCGAGTAGGTGTCGTGCTCTATAGGAATCGCAGGAGTACTTTATAAGAAATAGCGAGGAAAGATAGTATAGGGGCCCCGACTCAAGGATTTAGCCAGTAAGAAATAAACTTGCTCTTTCAAACCAAAGGATCTAATGGGACTCGCCATAGTGCCCACTTCATAATGAAAATGGGGAATCAGAGAATTGCTTTGCTAGCAGATAGAGGGGAGGTACTGAGAAAAGGGCTTTACTGAGTATAAGAATTGGACTAAGTAGTCTGGGGATGCGCGGGTGCATCAGAGGGATTACACTTGAAATTAGGAATTATACTATAGAATGGGCGATACCACTATAGAACAGTAACGAACCAAACAAGGAATTATACTCTAGAATGGGCGATACCACTATAGAACAGTAACGAACAAACTAGACCTTTAAACAGGGGGAACAGAACTAGACTCTCAACTCGGAATAAGGAGCCTATAGTAATAGACGCCGAAGGATACTAAGAATAGGGCGATAAGAAGCTCTTAACAAACACCCGTATGATTGACTCCTTAAAACATCACTTGGTCATAACTATATGATTGACTCCTTAAAACATCACTTGGTCAACTAATACTTCTTTCAACTAGCCCAGTTGTAGTTTCCATTCTGAAATTCCTTATTATAGTGTTAGAGTTCAATTCCTTTAGTTTCAATTCCAGCTTGTTCGGGACAATCAGTATCTTATGCAGTTGCAATGAAAGTATTCGAGAGAGGAAGCAGTGCGAGTAGAAAGGAAAGGAACAGGCGCAAGAGTGGGGTCAGCTGAACATCAAGTGTAAGTAGGTGCATGATTAAGTTGGCTCGGCTTTACCTTCCCTTAGCTTTGCGTGCTTAGCCTTACCTTCCGCATGCAGTTATACAAGCTATCAATAGTCATACAAGATTCAATGGTTTATCATAGGCCAAAAAGGAGTCCCCTAGGCTCAAAGGGTTCTTCCCCTACAAAAGGATGGACAGAAGAATATAATTGAATTAGTTGACTACACCGAGTAGATAAGAGTCTCCTTCCATACGAACTAAAGTCTCTATTTGCTATTACCTATCTTCATCATCGGGAGCTAAGCCTCTGATTCAATAATGACCAGCTCAGCTTCTTAATACGTACGATGAAAAGCAAATGATCAGCGTGTTTGTAAATACATAGCTTGGTTACCTTGAACTCGACTTTAGCACTGTGGATTCTGTTTCCACTTCTTCCTCGCCAGATACTTATTATTAAACCTCTCCCCCGATGTAGCATCTTATCGAACTTATTCTTATTCTTAAACCAGAACTGGAACTAGCAATTCATAAGCTTACTTTTTCACAGCTTAACCTCTTTTCTATGATTACCGATTTCTACGCTCAACGAGCTTCTCTCTACGCTTTCTTACCGAACAAGCTTACTTAGTCGCGGGGTATAATGGTATAATGTTGCGCTAACGGAACAGAGGAAATCCTCTTATAGATTAAACTGGAACGGGACATTCTCATATACAAGCAAGGTCAAGAACCGCCTTAGACACAAGCACTCTCACCTCTATCACAGACCTTTGCTCAAACTAGACTTGAAGAATCGATTGCTGCCCAGATGATCCTTATTCTGATCTGGAAACTGAGTAAGAGATTTGTTACTCACCCCAGAGACTGTTTCTTCTATATACTCCTAACCTAGAAAGTCATCATTGAATTCAACAAAAGGGGATTGAGCTCCATAAGCAGAAACTCTGTTAGCACCGAGTCGACCAGGAGATCTTAGCGCGGAAGCTTTCTCTGGAGTGGGAGCAGGAACAGTTGCTGTTTCATCCCTTGTGTGGAATCTTTCATTTCGCGGGAGTGTTGTTACTTTGATACATAATGTGTACAGTACTGGAATAATCTTCTTTCCAAATGGAGTTATTCAATAAGAATGAGATTAAGTAACTACACTCAAAAAGCAACGTACTAACTCCCTAAACATAGACCTGAGAGTCGAACGAACTGGGCGAACGGAACTTGTATGTACTTCAGGCAGGACAAATGCTGGTTCCGTCAAGCATATAAGATTACAATTTCAACTCCCGTTACATTCCTGTTAGCGCCTAAGCTTGTTTGTTAACCTTCCTCACTCTACTCTCATTGCACTGCGGATTCTCTGGATACTGCATCTTTTTGAGCCTTTGATTCTGATTACAGCTACGTGGCCAGTAGAGAAAAGAGATTCTATGGTGTAAACATTCCATTATTGATTTATTACACCTAGTTTACAAGGCGCTTAGGGAGCTTGAAGTTCCATGTAGGATTTTACTGGTTTACAAGGCGTCTGAAGACTAACTAAGGCGAGAACAAGTTCACAAGCTAAAGTAAATTAAAAGACTTCACCGCTTACGGAGTTGACCGCGATAGATTATAAATTAGGTAAGCAGAACACAGGACCAAAAGACGAGCAACTACTGTTAACTATAAGACTGGAACTAAAACCACTCTTACTCGTTCCCGAAGACCAGGAACTAAAACCACTCTTACTTCGTTCCCGAAGACTTTAACTTGACTTCGATCCCTATAGTAGGGGAACAGCGAGATACGAGACTGTAGACTTCCGGTTTTGGTGGGGGTGGAAGGAAAGTAAGAAAAAGAAAACACTGCTCGCGCACCTAACCCATAGAAAGGTATTGCTTGCCCAGCGCGCCCCAACCCAAAGCTTCTTTCTCTCTTTCCGGCATGGCATAATAAGATTGATCGGCATATACAAGAGTACTGACTTTCTTAGCGCCCTTCCTTTCCTTTCCTATACTCTCCTTCTAGCACGAAAGCATCCTTTCCATTCTTTTTCCTAGCGCCAATCCCAACGTCTGCCTCCGCAAGTAGTTCTGTTCCTGTTCGAGTTATAGTCTTCCTCCAGAGTAGCCAGAGAAGAGAGATTGGCTGTTGACAGAGGAGAGTTAGATGCAAAAGAGTTAGCCGACAGAAACCTATAGCTGATGCTTATTGTTGTTCGGAGTACGTTAGGTGCTTAGTGAGCTTTCCGGGGTGCAGTCCTGGGTGCAGATCTCATACTCTTCAGGAGAGTGAGTTTACGTCCTTACTTTCCGGAGTTGGAGTTTCATTAATACTTTTGTGTCCCTGTTTCCTACCTTTGAATTGAATTGAATCTTTATCTAGGTCTTATAGTACTGTTTCGAGTTTGAGTTTACCTAGGTCTTATAGTACTGGCCCTTAAGTTTATTGGTGTGAGTTTGACCCCTTGTTTCATATCCCCAGTTCCTGTTTACAGTGGAGAATTACCTGTTAACATTATAAGTGTTCTACCTAATGTAGTAGTGGTTTCATTCTTATGAACTATAGTAGCAAGAGGAGAGGTTTCGTTTTACCCTTCAGCAACCTGTTCTGATCCTGCTCCAACTACTGATGCCATAGAGCCTGGACCTGGACCTGGCAATACTTAGTGCTTCAGTCACTGGAACAGAAAGAGACTTTACTTTAGTGCACCTCGCTTCTTTGCCTTTACTTTACCCTGCCCCTATCCCAACATGTAAGTAAACTACCGGCCAAGTCAGTACTAATTCTGGAAAAGATTGAACCACCCTGCCCGAGTAACTGCATTCAACATTCCGCATTGTTACTGGCCTTAGCAACCTTTACTGAGTGAAATTAGAACTTGAAACCTTAGACTCCCTATTAGGTTAGTTACCGCTCTTTGCCCTTGTAGTATACGCTTGGCCCCGTGTTTTTTTTAAGCAATTCTTCACTTCTTTAATTATAGCTTCCTCGCCTGTATTTTAAGTACCAATTACTTGAGTTTACAGCCCCTGAAAGTAGTGGTACAGTCCAAGCATTAAAGTATCATAATGGTCCAGTCCAAGCAGACAGATTGAATCTCATCTAATTATAGTTGCAAGAGTTATAGGAGTTATGAGTTATGAGTTGAATTCTATACCGGCACCTAAGTTATGAGTGGAATTCTATACCTTAGCCGGCTCTTCCAGTTTAATCCGTAGTTTCATCTGTTGGTGTTGGCTAAAGTCAGCTGCTGTGAGAGTTGAAGACCTGATATCCCTATTCGGCTCTGGCTCTGTGAACTAAAACTCACTAGAAAGGATTTCTTTCCCAGTAAACTCCCTTTCCATACTTTAGAACTTGAAGATGAAACACCACTACCTAATAGCTTTAACTCGCACTGCTTCCTCACCTTTTCTTTCAACTTACACGAAACTTGTATACTGGAATGCAGAAGAGTTGTCATATTCAGTCCATTAATACTTGAGTTCGGCCCTTACTTATACTGCTTCCTTTCACTCCAGACTCCACTAGCAAGGGCACTCGCCAATTACTTAAGAGCACTTGAGAACATCACCACTTCCTGCTGACCACCTTGCCCCTATTGAGCTCCTTAAGCTAGTCAATTGAATGAAACAATAAATACATAATATCAGAATACTTAAATACCGAGGAAAGAATTAACTACATCTAGGGTGATTCCGAGTGTCTTGGCTGTAGTTTACTCTAAGCTAACGGTAAGGAATGTAGAGGTCGGGTCGGGTGGCGAAAGGAATCTTATCTTTATTATAAAGAAATCAATCCAGTGCAGGTTTCAAGTCATAGGGTTAAATAGGAAATCAATAAATCAATAAATCCATTAGCACAGAGGTTATCCAACTAAGAGGTATCGAGCAGGCCCTATACGTAATTGCTAGAGGAACATTCCAACGAGCATTCCTACTTTCTATCCATAGAAGAAACCCGAAGACAGGACTAAGACCAAACCGAGTACTCCTCTCTGCTAACTGAATGAGGTATACCTTTCCTCTCTTGCCAACTTAGTGTAGTGGTGCTCTCCCTCTCGCCAACACCAGTAATGGAACTTGCGCCAACAAAGACTGATTAAAGTCAAACTCCCGGTAGTTAAGTAAAGAATTGAAACTCAGTGCTTGGAATCTACATCTTCCAGCAAGTCAAGTATTCACCCTGGCAATTCAATCAGTGTTTAGGTAGGGATGGCTCCTATAGAAGTAGAACAAGCCAGCAAGATTAAATAGGTATAGAAACCCTTGCTCGAGTGCCAAAAAGAGTTGTTTCGAAAGATAGGTTCCAGTATAGCAAGATAGGTCCCATTGAAGTAGTAGCTAGGTACCATGTCAGCTCTAGGAATCTAATCAAATGTTCCAAAAAACCAAAGAAAGGGTGTCGCAAGGTAGGTACCATTGTAAGAGGGGAGTTAAAAGAACAAGAGCTATAGGAGCAACCACTTTCTTAGGAGCAGGCTATTCCCTTCCCGCTTCTTCGCTAAGGTATGTCCCGCTTGTCCTCTCTTTGTGTTTTTCTACTACTGTCAGTAGGCTCTTGCTCCTCTCTGGCTCCCGAGCAACCAAGACACTCAAGCCCGCCTCTCTTGCAGTACTCGTGGTTGTGCTTGTAGGGTTAAGGGCGGAATACAGATATGGCATAGCAGCTAAGCTAAGGGCATAAAATCGGATAGTACCGCGCAGGAAAGTATTAAAGCTAGGGAAAACAAGCAATGGAAAAAGCTACGACTAATCTTGCATAAACGTAAAGACTTGATAACAGCTCTAACTGCTGACCCTGCTAAAACACCTTTGGAATCCCTTGTTTCGTCAAAGCTGGCTAATTCTTCTCCGCAGTACTATCGGTATTCAACACTAGATTCTTAGACCTCAATACTGAGTGAAATTCCCTTATGAGCATTATTACGCATTGGCAGAAAGAAAGTCAGAATGAAAGCAAGTTAGCCATTAGCGGGTATCTCGGGTATAGAAGAGAAGGCCCTAATACTTAATAGCTAGCACATATAGTAGAAGAGAGGCATTAGGGAAGAAAGATATGATTGAACTCGTTATTCCACCAACTACTTAAGGGCTGGAAATCAATCGTATAAAGAATAGAATCGAAGGACAGCTTTCCTGGCAATAAGAGTAAACTAACAATAACAGCTCTTTCCTCTAGTATTGTAGCCATCAGGGTGAAATTCATTGTATCCATAGGTATTGTTGCGCGGTAGGAGCTCTGTTATTAAATAGTGCATTTGAAACCCCTAGCTTGACGGTTCCCTCCCCAGCGCACCCAAATCAAATATACAATACAGCCCCTACTTACTTAAGCTTTATCGAAAACACCCCCCTCTATCAACCTACCCTAGTGCTAGTACTGTGTCTCTCTCACCAACCCATGAGCTCTGTCAAAGTAGGTATTCTTAGGCAAAGTAGGTATTCTTACCGCAATAGCACATTTAGTAAGATGGAATGAGGTCTTGGCGAGTTAGCTGGATACTAGAGTCTCTTTGAGGGCGAGTATAGTCTAGTGATTCTGCTGATCTACCTGTGGCTTCAACTAAATTCTGAGTGTTTCCCCTCTGGCTAGGCAGATAAACCATAAAGCTAAGTTTGGAAGTAGGGTTAAGGCTTGTTAAATTCAATTTACTACTTAGTTCATTTCTTACTTTACTACTTGAGAGGAGAGAGAGTCCTTTTTAAACTGATCTCGTCGATTTCACTAGAACTGGACAACTCCACTACAGCAACCGCTAAGTCAGCATCTACAGAGCAGAGTCTGCATTCTTTTCTTAAAGGAAGGAGCACGAGCACGAGGGAACAAGCAACTTACTTATTCTAAAAGTTTGTACGCTAGATGTAGTGCTTTAAGAGTGGAATGATTTGTTGACTTCAGATCAACTGGCGCCTAGTAGGGGAATTAGAAAAGTGTAGTTCCAGGGCTCTAGTTCTTGTGAGCAGGATAATCTTTAGTTGAAGTTGCTTGGTTGGTGTGGTACCTAGCCTAGCCTGAGGCTGGTAGAGATTCAATGACTTTAGTTTCGAGTGCAAGAGATGAGATTCCTTTCTGGTTGGTAACACCTCTGCTCTTGTTCATCTCTGCCAACTTCTTTCTTATCCGTATACCTATGTCAAAAGCCAAGCAACATTTCATCTTTCATAACAGAATTAGGCTCATCTACTTCGTTGACTACTGGCACTGAGAAGAAAGAGTGGAATTGTCACCGAGAAGAAAGAGTGGAACTGTAACCGAGGAAACTACTTTGTTTGATTTGAAGAAACCTTGATTTGACGAAACCCAGGCACTGGGCTCCCAAAAACTTGACTTGGTAAGCTATCACTGGAAACACCGGAGTCAGAATAAAACTCAGTAGTAAAAGAATGAAGTAAAGAATAAACCTAGTGAGTTACAGACTGAAGCTAAGGAGTTACAGGCTCTAGCTAGGTAGCCTAAGGTATATAACCATTAAATAAAAAACTTCAAATTGGGGGCCCCATCTAAGAAAGAAACCAGTAATTCACAGAACGAAACTAAGTAAAGTAGACTCGGAATGGAAACCCTCCCCAGTAGTTATCAGAATGAAACCTGGGGCCAAGTCACTCAGGTATTAATTCTAAGAAGGTAGTTTCTAAGGTATTAATTCTCCTCTGTCAACAACTCCCGCTTCGATTGCTGCTGAGACTTTATACTTTCTCGCTCCGTGGGCAGTTGAGAACGGCAATACGTGTTACTTCCTTTAAGAATTGAGCTTAAGTATTGCGAGCGTTAGAAGCCCCTTACCAATTTCAGAATTAGAATTGAACTACAACTCGGAGCCAGGTTTTTGCCTTTGCCAGAGAAGAATGGGATGAGCCCGAGTGGGACATAATAATAACTTGCTAGCGCATCGGGTATCAAACTCAAAATTATACCACTGCATTAGGACAGGGAACTGTCGCCAACAAACACGGATGAAACTCTCCCGCGAACAGGCTATTCTACAGCTTACATAGGTTCCTTATGAGCGAGTTCCGACCTATCTCCTGGTATTTAAGTTTAGAATTTCATTAGTGTTTACTTAGCTGCCTGGGAATTAGTTTACTTAGCTGCCCCAGTACTATCTTCTTACCTTTATCTAGCTTCTTTTTCTTCAATCTCTCTCCACCTTGCTTCCTTGCCACATGACCACTTTAATTCTATCTGTGCAGTGCTTTCCCAAGTAGTGGTAGGCCTTCCCTTTGCTTGTTCCGTTGAGATACCTCCAACTTTCTTTCAAAACAAGAATATCTCCAAACAACAATAATATCTCTTTCTGCTCGAGTAGTACGACTTTATGTCAACTAACCACTCCTTTTACTTTTGTCTGAAACCACATCTATTATTATGATATATTAATTATTGGAATTGACACCCGCACCGCTCGTCGTCAACAACTTAAACTTTCCTTTCTACTCTATCGACCCAGTAGTTCCTTGTCAGGCGAGAGATAGATCAAATTTATTCTTTAACGAAACACATGGGTCCCATATCTCCCTTAGCACAGAGGTTCTCCAACTAGTTGAAAGCCCCTCCGACTTACTTTAATTCTATCTTGATTAAATAATAGAACTACTTAAACTCGCTAACCTTAGCAACTACGACTGATCTTGAAACTACTTCTTCTGTTGGGCCAGCCAATACAGAAAATCATCTAACTCCACATATCACATAAATAAAGGTCACCTAGCTCCTTACTTGAGCGGGTGCCTTAGCCGACATCCTTCTTATACTGTAGAGGTTAGTAAAGTAAAAACACTGTCTTGCTTCAATGAAAAGAAATTAGTAAAAGCACTGTCCCCGGGGTATAAATGGAAATAGACGATACCTGACTTAGATACCGCTTGCTTCAAAACAAACACTATACTTTATACTTGAAACTTAGTCTCGCTCGCTATACTTGTAACTTGAAACTTCGTGTCAAAGCTTGTGCCATACCAATTGATTACTGAGATCCACTGGACTTGATTTGAATACTATTACTTGCGCCTTAAACGCACTCGCACCGCTAACACTTATTGAAGTTTATTAGGAGTTTTCTTTGCCTGTTGCGCTAACGAGAAGGGTTCAGATGCTGGCATTCATGATTAAAGGAAAGTGCGAAAGCAAGGGAACAGCGCACAAGGGCTTCTAGTACTTAAACGCCTGATAGATTCCATTCAATTCTTCAAGCACCTAAGGAGGCCTATATAATAAGTAGCGGGTAAGAAGATAGTAGTACTGGTCGAGGAACAAGCAGAAGAGAAATCATTATAAAGATAAGAGGCCGGGTTTCTTCAAACAACAGATTAAACTCGGCACCCTGGCCTGGAAAGGCTAAACTATTCTTTTTATAGGTGTATAGCTGATAGATTAAAGTTTATAGTCTTGGTAGGTGCCTCAATCCATTCTTCCCCAGGGTTCAGCCTCTTGCTCTACTTTCTTTATTTCTTGATTTATGTCTTTATTATATAACCTTCTATAAGGTGGAATTCCAGTGGATAAATACATGAGACTATTTCATAGAGTTGGACTACCTGGTGAAGAACATGTAAAGTGTTGGCGACTCGAGAGGCTCTTAGCACTGTTACTTATTAAGCCTGGCTTAGATCTTTTCCTAGTTGACCCTAAGCTATAAACATGGTTCCTTCTCCTTATGAACAAGTCCACCAAGCAACATAGTTAGACCAACAAGCTTAGTAGTTAGTTGAATCCCCTGTTCCAGTTCTTAAGGCAGAATTAAACCAGTAAGTATAAGGCTTCAAGCCCCAAGTAGTAGCTTGTCCCTTTTGTAAATCATAAAGTAGAGACCAAACCACAGCTCTAAGACAACTAACATAGATTTGAGTCGAACTCCCCTTTTCACAGAACTTACAGCTTGAGTCGAACTCCCCTTTTCCAGAACTTACAGCTTCTGAAGCACCAACAGAGTTAGCCATAGGTATAAGCGAGGTCAGTGACTCTTATTGGAATACCGATCCTGTTCTTGTTATGGTGGAATTCTTTATTTGTTGTATGAGTTTCCCTTAGATTAAGTAGGTATAGCTCTTTCAAGAAGTATTTGTAGCCAGAGTAGAGGCAAGCAGACAACTAGTGGAATGATTTGGTCAGCGAGCCCAGCCCAGTGGAATCTGTCTTTTGACCCCTAGTTTCATCGTATCTAGAGGAAGTGAGAAAGTAAGGTGTGTTGGTGCTCTAGCTCTAGTTGTTGCTCTAGCTCTCATAATTGTCTAGTGGTTGTTTCTTGGCGATTATTGACTTCGCCTTTCCTGTACCTATACTCAAGAATACGAGTTCAAGTTGGAGTGTTGGAGAATACGAGTTAAAGTTTTTATACTATATTAATTCTGTATTATGATGAGGTGCACGCTAGATTCCATTCAACAATTCCACTATTCATCGATTCATTCGGCTTAAAGTAAATTCCACCTCTTTTTATGCGCTGCGCTCGACATCCATACAGTAGAAAGCAGGGTTACGACATCCATATGTTATATTCAAACAGTGAGTTGTAGAAGCAAAGCCTTAAGTGAGTCAGGAAAGAGTTAGGAGTGAACAAGCTATGCTCTGTAATGTTCATATCATATATCATATGCTAGTGAGATGATTTAGTGAGATGATTTTCCATTCATATAGAAGTGCTAGATTCCATTCAGTATTAGTTTAACAAGCAATTACTGGGCTTGCGTGTTAGCGAGTGAAACACTCTCCCTACAGCTAGGTGAATCCGCTCGACTCGAAGTAGCAAATAGAAACAACGATTTCGGGTCCATAGGTGTATGTCATAAATATGTACTCTGAGGGGCTCTTTATAGTTCTGCCTCAACTTGTTCTTAAAGGAAGAAAGCAACAACGGGTAGATCTAAAGCCCTAGTCCAACAAGGAAACCATGCAGTGTAATTTACTGAACTGAAGCGTTGCTCTCTTTTGCTAATCTCCTTTCTTTAGGAAAATCATAACTTATAAGCTATGCTAGAAAGATTCCATTAATTATTAGTTTACTCGGAAAAAGGGTATATTCCGGTGTCTCCTTAGCTAAAGGGAAAGCCTCAGGTATCTCTGTTAAGCGAGTGAGAGTGAAAGCTTCAGCAGGTAAAGAATAGTCTCAAGCATAGGCGGTCTCACAGGCGCAAGCATAAACTGGATCAGATGAACCATCAATTAGTTAATAAAGTCTAGTGGAGTTCGGGGAAACCGAAGAAATAGAATCACCAGTAGCAGGTCTAGGCCCCAAACCAGAATACTCCGTGCGCGAACGAGAATATAGTGGAGTTGTTTCAAATCATCTATTCTATAATATAAGGCGATAAATCAAGCCATATTTCAATTCCTGAGTTGCACTAGGCTAAAGGGCAGTTGGAGCAACAATACTTAGTGTGTCAGCAACAAGCGGGTAATCATGAATTACTACTTCCGGTGTTGAGTATGAGTATACAAAGTCAGGGTAGTGTTGGCTACTCTAATTTCCTTATTTACAGCTTCCTTTACGCGAAGGGGCACCCTTCTGGAGGCCGAAAGTCAGGGCAATAATGAGTTTTTTTTGTCTTGGGCCTATGATTCCTGTAGGGTTTCATTGTAGGCGGAAGCGAGTTCTTAGTTGGCTCCTTTCTTTATAGGTTACTTGAGTCTCCGCCAGTCCTTTTATTCTTGCTCGAGCCGTTGAAACACAGACCTAATTACTTGCTATCCTTGCTCAAACAAAACTTATTGTCCAAAAGCCGTAGACAGTTCAATTAATCTGCTAGGAAGGGAGGTTACCGCGATAGGTGTAGGTGTATTCATAAGATATATATATGCACAAGAGATAGATAGATTCTTTTTCCATGTTTTACCCTTCAACAAGACGTGGTGCGCTAACAAGAGTTGTTGACAGAAGATCAACTGTTACTTCATTTCTTATTAGTCTGGAAAATGACCCCAAGAAGTAAGCTAACGGGGCGAACTGAATAAAGCGACTTGACTGGGAATGGACCTCTACTCGGGAAAGCCAATCACCGAACGAACCTAGACTTAACTTAATAAGCGCTTCCAGATACGATGAACTAAAGCCAGCCTACAGGAATGAACGAGCTGATCTCCTTTCTTTTGACACTCGACCTGAAGGAGACTCCCATATTGCTGCTTACTTGCGTATGCCTTTTATTTAGCCGTTGCCTGTTTCATTGGGCTTCTTTCTCGCTCACTTTATACTTAATCGGGCATGAGAACTTTTACTTTGCTTCGGCTTCTTTATAATACTTTCCTCTCCTTTAGTCGAGCTTCAGTTTGTTTCCTCGAACTTAAGATTCTGCTTAGACCAGCTTATTCAGTTGCTTGAAGAACGGCGCCTTTTCACCGTTGATCCATTCGATTCTCGTCAACAAACAAAACTCACTTCTACTACTTTGACAGCACCAACACAAGAACTGAAGGTGCTGAAAGCCTGCTTTGCTTACCGCAACACAAGCCCTTCCCTTCCACTTAAGGAATATGCTAAAAACTACCCGCTATAAAGAGGGACAGGCTAATAGTAAAGGTAGTCTTAATCGTATTCCGTAGATCAAAGATCCGGATCCCTTGGTTATAGCCTCCAGTGCTGTAGCGAAAGCCTTGTTTTCTGTAGTGCCTTTCTCATTTGTTTGAATTGCATTCTCAATAGGCCAACGTTCTATTCTTTCCTGTAGTTGGTTCAGCCCAAGAAGTATGCGTTGGATCCCCACCCCGGTGTCGAGTGTCAGTTTTCAACGGTGGAGTAGTAGCGGCTCATAGGCACATGGAGTAAAGGAAGCCTTGGGTTCATTGGTTTCATAACTAGATAAGTGTTATAAAGGACTTCTTCAATAGTCCCCGGGGAAGGAGGAGGCTCAAATAAATACTTTCAAGCAAGCCTTAGATGAAGTAGTAGCAGACCTATAGTTAAGAGCGGAAGAGCTAAAGAAAGGATAGGTGGGGCACTAGACAGAACTAGCCTTCAAGGGCGGGAGGTTAGAACTAAAAAGTATGGTTATAGACCCTTAGCTAAAGAACAAGAGCGAGGGGTTTGAGTTTAAAAGCAAGTAAAGCAAAACTAAAGGCAAAGAAAGGCAGCCTTATTGGTAACAAAGCAAGGTTTGGTGTCAGTAAGGGGAAGGGACAAGTACCAATACGATAATCAGAGTCAGTATAGTAAGGCCGGGTAACAAGAGCGTAAGAGTTCAAGCAAGGGCAGGGGAGTCAAAGAGTAGAGGTATGGATTTTGAATGAAAGGCAAGGTGTGGGCTCGGGCTATTGAGTTTAATACGATCCCACGTTACTTATTCTTATTTACTACTAAAAAGAAATACATTATTGAGTTTATTGCGTGCATTTGTGCTCGAGTTACTTGCCGGAATGTCACTATTGATAACAAAGAATCGAGTTACTTACTATCCGAATTGAACTAGTACTAACTTGACTTACCCTGCAAACCCAGCCCTGCCACTAAGGACTTAAGCCTTGTTCTACTGCATCTCGGCCCTTGTCCCCTAGCTTTTATAGCCCTACTTTACTGACACCTAAAGCGGACTTACCTTACCTGCAAACTTTCTCCCTTGACTCACCAAGCAACTAAAAAAAGGCAACTGTCAGAAAAGAGCTCATATCATACATTATTTGTAGTTACTACTTCTGATGTGTTTATGGCGGTAGCGAGTAATTCTGCTTTTGTATAGGCCTTAAATGCATTATCCACTATATTAGGCTTATCCCACATGTATTTTCCCATCAAACCCAATAAGAGCTGTTATAGTTCGTTTTTCACTAATCTGTTTATAGGGAAAGATTGGAACCACTACCAACAAGGCTTTATGACACTACCCAATAGATCGAACAGAAAGCTATAGCACGACACCTTTACTTAAAGTCTAAATTGAGCTTTGAGTTCTTATACTCCTTCCTGACATCCTTGCTTCCTGCCCACTGGCTTTTACTTATTACTTACTCATTATTTGGATTAACTAGCGTATAACAAGGCGGTTAACTACTGACTATAAGGTGACTATAAGGACTTTAGCTCAAAAGATAGAATCGAACGGGTAAATCAAAGAAGAGAACTCGGGATAACAAGGTGGATGCTCGGAACAGGGAATCGACACTAAACTAGGAAATCCAATACTTAGAACCACTTATCAGAATCCTGTTAGGAAATAGGAGGCACGCAGACAAGACGACAAGACGGCAAGCAATTACTTAAGAATTTCATGGAATTTGTTTACTTACCCCAATTTGTACACTGGTACCTGAGTAAGGAGTTCAACTTGTCTATACTCCGCTTGGCCAGTGTTAGGATCCGGATTGTAAGTTTAAGTCGAAGATCATGCCTACCCGAGAATCAGAGGGGGCCAATTAATGAAGTTCCGCTAAGCTAGAAACAAGTGTGTCAGGCAAAGTTGAAGAATTCTTTTTTTACTGCTCGACGAAACCAGTCCTTGTTGAATGAAATATTGGTGTTTACCTGTTATAGAATAGATTTTGTAACTCAACTTCTTGGCCAAGCCAGACTTATGCGTCAACTGATTGTCCCGAAGAAGAATAAGGATCTTCAGCTGTGAAAAAGTAAGCTGCAAAGGCAGAGTAAAGAGCTGGATCAGAGTAGAAAGCTTAAGCAGGTAAAGAATAAGGAGACAGATCAGAAGAAGGTTCATCAGCTGGAAAGTAGAAAGATAAGAAAAACGATAAGAGGCAGGGTGAGTAAAGGAAAGTTAAGGTGCTAAGTCGAAGAGATCAGATGCTATATAAAGTTCCGGGTCAGTGAGCAGCTCCATTCCTGCTTTATATAGACTCCATTCCTGCTTTATATATATTGAATTCCTGCTTTATATATATGGATAGTCGGGTGAGAGAGATTCCATATTCGATTAGAATTCTTGGATTTGGTTGAAAGCCCTACAACTCGGTTTATAAGAAGCCAGAGAAGAATCCTTATACAGCTCTGCTGACTGCTGAAGATCTGGATCCAGCTGATGATCGAGTCTACTTCTTAATATGGTTAAATTCATGAACCTAGCTATCATAGCATCTAAGAACCTAAGGATTACCAATCCATTTCTATACAAAATAAAGGAGCTTCTTCTCGGCCAGTACCTCCTCTTTGATTCTCTCATCGCCAACTACAACAGATAAAACTAGGAGATGAAACTGAAACAAGGGTCGATTACATTGAGCTATCACTTGGAATTGTTCCTGTTCTTTCTGATGGAGCTCTGAGGATCTCCTTGCCAGGGACTTGCTTGTCGAGGGCAAGGATCAAGTCATATTTCAAGCAGGACAGGAAGCGCATCGCCAGCGAAGGTAAATAAATCCTTAGACATTTCTTGTTCTTGAGCAGTCTCTAACCTCTTTTGGTTGTCTCATCTCTAATCTCTCAAAGTGGGTCTAACTTATTGATTGTTGGTCTAACTTATTGATTGATTGGCACTAACCCTATATTCTTCCCTTTTGAGAAATGAATCAATCCTTTCTTTCTGCTCGAGCTCCATCATGTACTATAAACCTAAGACAAAGTACTATACCTACAGACAATGAATTCTCAATAATATAGAAGATCGGTCTTACATTATAAGAGAAGATAGATCGGCTAAGTCTAAGTCTTACATTATAAGAGAAGATAGATCGGCTAAGTCTTACATTCTCCTTATTACCCTCGATTCCCCAGAATAGAAATTATTGTATATTGAAGTAACCGCGGAGATGCATTTTTATTAGCCTTATTGACTCGTTATTACCTTGACTTTGATTCACTTATTGACTCGTTATTACCTTTACGTGAGTAAGGAAAGGAGGTAAATGACTTTATTCTATAATGGGTGCACTCAATTAAAAAAAGCACTCACTGACGCTATAGGGCTCATACGAAACTTGTATAACGGTGTCTATGCCACTGCCTCTGTCCTAACCTAATTCATAGTTAAGGATTAAGCTGTCTATGTCCTTTAGTTTTTAAAAGCAAATCAAATAAGCTTTTCTAATCAAAAGAAAATATCTCCTTAAAAGAAAAAGATCAGATAGATAAACAAAAGAAGGAAGTGAGCAAGCGCTGTAACCGAGAAAAGAGTGCATGCTCATTAGGCCCCGACCGCCCCTAGCTTTCGTAACCCGTGCTTGATGGCAAAGTTTGATACGTCGCCACCACTTCGACCCGGCACAGGCAAACAGTAGCTTCCCTTAACTAAAGCATGGAACCTCATACACCATAAGATTTTCTAAATAACATATTATCATTGTGAGGAAATCTGTTTCGACGACAGTAACAAAGTAGGAATGCTGACCCCGACTAACAAGACAGAAGGTAAATAATCGATCAATTAGATTTAAGTCCTTTTATTGAGTATTTGTTTTTGAATATGCTTGGCTTCCATTGCATCACACCTACGATAAAGAAAGGCGGGGAAGGCTTTATTAAAGAGTAAAAACCAATTGATGCAGGTCAGAGTAAAAACAAATTGATGCAGGCGCCACATAAATAGAAAGCATGTAAATAGAAAATGTGCACACTTAGTGAGAAAAGGAAAAAGCATGAAAACAGATCCAAACTATGAGTAAGGAACTGACTTACAGCTTGGCCCACTAAGGGTTACAGAGGAGGATGCAGTTTAGGGATGATTGCAGGAAGATGTAGTTTAGGGATGATTGCTCTTTAATCCGTCCCTTCCTTACTTCACAAAATAACTGATTCCCTAACTCTTGAGAAAGCGAGTCTTGTCTTCTTGCTTAGCTCTTCCAGAATCCATTCGGGTGGGCCAAACTAGGAAGGCCGTGGATACACCACGGAATCGGTCGGGCAGAGAGGTGGTAACCGTTAAACTCCTTTTTTTGAATCAAAAGGGATGGTCTTACTTGTTCAAGACAGAGAGCAATTCCATTTAAACCATTTACTGTCTTAAAAAACGAAGTGCTATTCTTTCTTCTCCAGCCCCTCAGGTAAAGAGCAACTATGTTATTAGGCTCAAATGCATCAGAAGCACCATTTATTCGTGAAAACTCATATGTTACAAGTATATTATAGATAGTACTAAAGTATTATAGATAGTACTACTGAAAACCACCCATGTGAAACAGAGCTAATGGCCTGCCTGCTTTTAAGCTTGACAGATAAGGACTTCTTGAAGAGGAAGAGGCATTGCAAATCAATCTTACTGTGTACCGGCCCATTAAGGATCGTTGAGTTAGACTGCATTGGTTGCCGGTTGCAGATGAGATGATGTTGTTGACCCGGGAAAGAGGCACTTCTACACCTTAAGCAGCCTTTCTCTTAACCACAGGTTCGGGATGACATTCTAATAGGGCCTATGTCATTTGTAAGCTACAGCGTGAAATAATGTTGTTGTAGATAACTGGGCCGCTATGAATGATTCAATGAAGATGTTGAATGTGTAGGTTATTAACAGAAATGAATGGAATGTGTAGGTTATTAACAGAAATGAGGATGTTGAATGTGTAGGTTATTAACCATTATCTCATATGTATCTCGTCCATTATAATAAAAGGGTACCGGTACCTACAGATAAGAAAGAATGGGGGCACAAAAAAACCATATAGTATTCAATTCTCATAAGATTAGGTAGTCCTGGCCAAGCGTATACTAGTTTCATCATGAAGTTAATAGGAAGGAGCCAGCTGCTTGTTGAAAGAAGTATTAGTTTACTCTGGTAGATGAGCAATAACAGTATTAGTAGCCAGAGTTTAGCCTGTAGTTGGCGAGTAACGTCTAGGTTCCCTCCATCCGTAGTTAAGTCCTATCATCCTATATAAAGAGGAAAGCCTATATCCTTTGTTCACCGGTGTTAGTATGAGTTAGAAAAGTCGGGGAGCCTCCCCTTGGTATAAGTTTCAATTCTCATATAAGAATAAATTAAGAGTAAGGGAGTTGTGGCAAGAAAATAAGAGAGCCTCATTCTGTTAATAGCTGCCAGAGGTAGAGGAAAAGAACTCACTATAATAAATAAGAGATAAAGAATCAAGGCCGAATGAAGGGATCAAAGAAATAGAGTTAGATTAGCCGAATTAAGTTAGCAGAGAGGAGTTTCATCCAGGTGTTACTAAAATGACTGTGACTCAAATATACCACATGTAACTTATTTAGAAAAGAGCTGTACTGGGTTGGCTAGAGGGAGAACTAGAATAGAGTATCAGAGTAGTAGCTTGTCCGCTTGGCCAGTCCTTTTCAGCGCTAACAGAGCCACTTATATATCTGCCGAGTCTACTTTTAGGGAGCTCCGCGGGCAGTTGAGAAAAGACATTTCAAATAAATTCCCCTTTCTTTATATACTTTTTGGATGCAACAAGGGATTCACCTGGAACAGTAACTGGCCCGGACTCATTTCATTCATAACTAAATAACTGTTTGGTGCTCTAGCTCCTTAAAGAACTGTTTGGTGCTCTAGCTCCTAGTAGTAGTGTTTAGTAGATAACTTATTCCCTACGCGGAACCCCCTATAGCTAGACAAAGACACTCTCGACAAAGAATTAAACTAAGTAGTAGACCCGGATACTAACGCCAATAAACAGTTATTACCAAGTCCTAATTCCGCCTGTGTTCGGGTGCTTCAAGCCTCCCTATAACTGATCTTGAGTCTGCTCCTTATTATGATAATTCTTCTCTTGAAACTGGTGATTCTCTCTCGCTCGTACACTTTCCTTCTTCTGCTTCAAATACAGCCTCAGATCC
Organism: Musa schizocarpa; assembly: GCA_900464855.2. NCBI lineage: Eukaryota > Viridiplantae > Streptophyta > Magnoliopsida > Zingiberales > Musaceae > Musa > Musa schizocarpa. The sequence continues at coordinate 741,461 of LR890030.1, forward strand.
TTATTATGCTGATTCTGGAGTAGACTGAAACTGTAAACCGTACTCTAGGCAAAGGCAAAGGTCAAAAGTAAAAGGAGAGTTGTTTTAGTTGTATAGTAATAGTCGCCCTTTCGAAAAGCCCCCGTGCTAAGGCTTAGTCTCGAGGTGCCTATCTCAGTGATTAATCCAAATAAGCAGGTAGAGCAGAAAACAAAGGTGTTTTGAAAGCAAAGGATAAGTCCACTTTTGCACTAACACCATAAACTTATTCTAGAGGCACGCTTGCACCTGCGACAGAAGGAGTGCTTTCTTCGTAGTAATCGGGAGCTCACACTGCTTAAGATCCTGTTTCAGATCAATATCCCCTTGCTTGCTTTAAGAAACTATACTGACTTCAGTGGATAAGCCCTCAGTGGATTCAGTTGCTGGTTGAATTGAATTAGCGGATGATTCTTCTCTCTACGACTTAACTCGCACAGCTCATTCAGACCCGCTTGCAGCTTGCTTTGGCACTTAACCTTGATACCGCAGCACAGCGATGCTTACTCCTGTTTTCGGGAACAGAACTGCCTTACTTAACGCTTCAAACTATTCATTTAAATTCACAGCAGAATGGGAACTGTCACCAACTCTCACTTACGACTTCACTGCTCAATCTCTTCTTCCAGCTTATTCAGTTGAAACAGTTTCTTCTCCGGATCTTTCTACTGCAATAGATACAGATCCTTAGGATTCTCCATCTTCGGTTTCTTATCCTGCTGATTTATAGTATAAGCTTGGTAATCAGAAATCGATTCTTTTCTTAACTTCAAGGAGAGGTCGTGGACAGTGCTGGACGAATAAACCTTTGCTTTAAGAGCTGGGGCTGGACTTGTCATCTTTGCTTTTTGCCACGGAGTATATTCTAGCTTGGGTCCCCAGGAAACTCATATAGATCCTTTCTTGCGCTTTTGTCAAATCATTCATTTATTACTCAGGATACTTACGCCGATGTACTTGTTCTTGTTAGGACAGTTTAGTAACTTACTATATGGGGCAAGTAAACAAATATGGAATGGAATGTATCTCTTCTCTTGCCTTACGCGCAACAAAGACGGATGAAACCCCACCTCTCCTTCCCGCTTCTAATCCTGCTTATAATTATTCTTATGATCTCTACCCATAACCTGTACTTCATTCTGGAACTCTACTCGTATACAAAGAAAGCATTCTGGACTGGAACTATACTCGTATACAAAGAAAGCCCCAAGAGGCCGGCATATACACTCTTTGATACTATACGGAGTTTCCCTTTAACTGTTGACTTTAGCGCCAGGCACATACACACCGAGATATCCCACTGCTTATCCTAATTCCTCACTCACCTGCTCTTGAAACTCATGAACTTAGCGCATAAGAAGCACCCCTCTAAACTATAAAGTCAGATTTAGATGAAATTGAATTGAGTGATCGGTATAGAGACAGGTCATATTCTTTACTTCTATACTCTGGGCTCACTAACGCTAATGACGAAGAAAGGACTGCGCCCGACCTCTCCCCTTTTTGTTTAGTTTCTTCCCGCTTCAGATCCAGCTTCATATCTGTCTTCCAATCCTGCTTATGCCCCAAATTATACGAGCGGTCAGACGCTAAGCAATTTCCGCTAATAGACCGATCCAATTTACTTATTTCTGTTTGATTCGGGCAATCTTCTGCATTAAAATATGTTCCTCTGCCATAAGTTCCATTCCAGGTGTTGACGAAAGTCAGAGGTCTTGAGCAAGTGGTTCTTCAAGTTACCTGTCGAGAGAAATAAAGAAAAATAGAAAGAAAGGGCTGGGCGCTAAGGAAGGCAATTATAAAGGTGTTGCTTAAGGGCACGAAACTAGAACTATATCTTGTTCTGTCGTTATATAAGTGATTACAAATAATAACGATATATATGACTATAGCTTGTGTCTTCTCGTTGTTTCATCTTTCTCGTTGTTTAACGGCTTGTTAACTCATCAAATTGCTAATAACTTATGGAATAACCTTTTCGGCTTTATACTTGATTGGAGTGGAGCCTAATCTCTTGGTTTTTGAGCTTGCTTGTGTTAGGAGCCCTTAGGCCGTTGCTTGTTATTGAGACAAGGTATAGCTAAATATTAGATCAAAAAGAGAAATATACGGCTTCTGATCTCGTTGACTTAACCATTAACTTAAGGGCTGCTGCTTACACTCGAACTTTCACTTATCCCTGCATCTTATCTGTCTCTATCGACATAGCTCCTTCCTTTAAGAATGGAGTTTGGGAGAACGGATTCCTAGTAGTTGCTCGGCGGTTATAACAGAGTTAGGTTAGTATTGACTGGTAAGAAGAGAAGAGATGAGCCATAGGTATTATATAAGAATTAAGGTAGAAAAGAAATACTCGACACTGATTGAATTGCAGATGAAACAAACTGACTTGATACCCTGACTTTATACCCGAACTTTATACCCGGACCTGATACCCTGACTTTATACCCGCCTTACCCGCTCACTTTCATTCTTTCTTTCTATCTACGCAATGACAACACTGATTGACTTACTGCTTACTTTATACTTACCGCTTACTTTATACTTAACCGCTGACTTTATACTTACTTCACTTTTATGCTTGCACATTGACGACTTGGAAAGCGAAAGCGCCTGCATCCTCACTTCACTTTTATGCTCTGGGACTACAACTCGGTGTTGCCTATAAGCTGTCTCGTATACAACAAGGAAGCAGTGTTTTTACAAGATTCTATATTAGGTTCTCTGGGGCTAGCTTGATTCTTCTCTTTCTCCCCCTGATCCAGTAAATAGCGTTAGCGAGTTCTTTAGTGCTTACGGAGTTAAGTTACGTGGGCATACTAGTTTGTTTCATCCATTAATAGTCGATAATTAACTGTGCTAATTTCATCCATTAATAGTCGATAACAGTGCGTGCCGCCTTGCTAAATTAATAAATCAAGGTAGTTTCAATAAGCGGAAAGTAAAAACACTTCTTTTATCTCGAGGTTCATTGCCTGACTTCGAGCTGCACTCTGCTGGTAACCGGTGAAGACGACACTTGAGCCTTGCTTGGTACGGCGAGTATGAGACAAATCGGATTGCTGCTCATCATATGCCCCAGTGGTCAATGTAAAAAGCAATGCAATAGAGAATAACGCTTGGAAGATGATTGCATAAAACAGAATCCAAGCATCTGAACAAATACTCTAAATGTATTTATTAACTGGCTGTTTTTCTTTGATGCAGTAGTTTTGGCTCTTTCCTCTTTTCTGCTTAGATTAGCTAGCAGGGTATGCTCCAAGTAGTTTCGGGCGCACTACCAGTGGTTTTTCTTTGATGCTGTAGTTGCTAGCAGGGCGCACTATAGGAAAGATGCCTCCGTTTGTTTTCAGGGTGGGGGAGAAGCAAGCCGAACCTCTGCCCTGACTTTAATTCCGACCCGGACACGTCCCCAATTCTCGTTGTGTTGGATAAAGACGAGATTCTGTAAGTAATGTCAGTGAGTGCTTTCTTTTTAAGTCATTCAGTTAGTAGGTGGTTTCTTTTAAGGAGGGGTTTTTGCTTTGAATAATAAAATGAAATACGAACAACTGTGCTGGTCGTAATAGATCGACTTGAATATTGGAGCAAGAAGAAGCATTCCCGTTCCATTTTCAAGGAAGGAGCTGAAAGCGTACCATGATACTTTCTGTTTCGTCGAGCCTTGCTTTGGTCTCCGGTTTGATGGTTGTACGTGCTAAAAATCCGGTACATTCCGTTTCGTTTCCCATCCCAGTCTTTCGCAACACTTCTGGGTTACTCATATTGTTAGGTCTCGACTTCTCCGCTATGATCTTCCCAGTAGTTTATATAGGAGCTATTGCCGTTTCATTCCTATTCGTGGTAATGATGTTCAATATTCAAATAGCTGAGATTCACGAAGAAGTCTTGCGCTATTTACCAGTCAGTGGTATTATTGGACTGATCCTTTGGTGGGAAATGTTCTTTATTTTAGATAATGAAACCATTCAATTACTACCAACCTACAGAAATACGACCTCTCTGAGATATACGGTTCATGCCGGAAAGGTACATTGTTGTACTAATTTGGAAACATTGGGCAATTTACTTTATACCAACTATTCCGTATGGTTTTTGGTTCCTAGTCTTATTCTATTAGTAGCCATGATTGGGGCTATAGTATTGACTATGCATAGGACTAAAAAGGTGAAAAGACAGGATGTATTCCAACGAAATGCATTGGATTCTAGGAGGACTATAATTAGGAGGACGACAGACCTTTATCAGACCACGATCGACTAACTGGGAAGTAGTGGTTCGAATCCACGTCGTGGTTAAGCCTGCAATGTTAGAACTGAAGGGCACGCTCACGCCTCCCGATCGGCCCAGTTTGCCACCAGGGGAGGCCGGTAGGAATGGGGAGCCTTCGCTATGGCTCACATTACTTGTATTGTAGTCTCCGTAGTAGGGTAGTCCTGCCTACTTCATTCGTTAAGCAGTAGCTTCAGCCTAAAGACGTTAAGCTTCCCTTACAACCTATATAGACCTTTTAAAACAGCTAAAGGCCTGCGGATCGTCAAGGTTAAAACAAAACTCTATCATTACTCTTTTGCGCCTTATGTAAGAAGAAAAGCTGATTCTATGCTCTTTCGAAGATAGGGGAACATTGTGTTTTGTCTTTCAATGATTGATGTTAAGCGCTTTACTGAATAGCTTTACCTTACAACAGAGCAAGCCGGTCCATAGAGAAAGGTAAACCGAGAGAGCAGAGCATACGTAATAAGGAGAATGCCTGAGCCAGGGGTTTTATAAGCACTGAGCAAGAGGTCGGGACGACCGGGCCGGATGGATTATAGTAGGAAAAAAAGGAGGCATAGCCACAACAGGAAACCAAAACAAGAACATTAGAACTACAAAACAAGAACATTAGAACAAATATAGTATTGAGTAAGAATAGATGGGAGAGATCCGTTTTAGTTAAGAGTTTATAGTATGGAGTAAGAATAGATGGGAGAGATAAGTGTTTAGTTAAGAGTTTATTACATCGTTCGCACAACACAAGTAAAGCTTCGATCCCATCCCTGCTCCCCTTTGTCGATGTGGTTTGCCCACTTCATTGAGTAACAAGGGTTGATGACCTAGCAATGAGCGTCCGGTGCTGATGCTTAGCTTGTTGTGAGCTAAGTAGATCTTCCTCCCTACCATCTCTATATAGAATCTTCTTTGGATCAAAACGACAAAACACATAAGGTTGTGTTGGTAAAGGGACTTCCCTGGACGCGAAAAGGTCTTAGTAGCAGTAAGTAGCTCTGGAGGTGGATAATCCGTTGGTTGGAAGGCTAGCGGAAGGGATCAATGTAATAACTCCTGTCATCCTGCTGGATGAGCCATACTATATACCACGAGCTACAAAAGTTATGTCCACTTTAAAAGTGGCATTCTGATACTACTTAGTTGCATTCTGAGTTTTCAGTGTAGAGCTCACCTTTTGAATTCCATAATTGCTAAAAGAATATTAATTGGCAGTTGGCAGTCGAACCCTATACTCTGGTGAGAGTCCAGGACTTGGCAATGAAAACAGGAACGAAAACTGTTTAAGCGCCTGATGCCTTCAATCTACCCGTTGCTATAATCAAATCATATTTACGATTACTCTATTTTATACGATATACTTGCCTTAGAGCTGTAGGGCTAGTAGGACCAAGAGCAAGTCCTTTTGATTAGGCATAAAATGAACCAGAAGAACCGATAGTGTGGCTTACATAAGCATACAACATAATACCTCTGCTCCACTTAGAGAAAGAAGGGTTCCGGGTTTACAGCCCCTTTACATACTTAAGTATAGCCTCCTTCTGTCAGTTCTAGTATAAAGTAGGTCGAGTTTCGGGTTTTGTTGGTTCAACACTTAAAGTAGAGTAAACTTGAATGGAGCTTTCGAAGGCAGGCGTACATCAGAAGCTCTCTTTCGAAGGCAGGCGTACATCCGAATTTAGGCTTTTATTCCTAACTAGAGTAACATCCGAATTTAGGCTTTTATTCCTAACTATAGTAATATATAAATACCAAAAATCCAGAAAGATAGATATGGGTAAATACCAAAAATCCAGAAAGATAGATATGGGTTCAACGGTAGCCCTCTCCCTAAACAAAAGGATAAATGTTACTGTTACAAGGAATAAGAGTCAGTTCCCAGTGGTTCGGAAGGATTAGGCTTGAGTTTCATGTTAGGGTAAGGATGGAATATGGCTTAGAGTTACTCATCTTTAGTAATATAGGGAAAAATGACTTCTTTTCTTTTCTTGGACTTCTTGGATTTCGGAGTTAAGAAGAGTTATTGCAGAGGCCTAAGGCACAGATAGCATTTCATACAGATAGACATATATTACTAGTACTAGATATTTAACTAGCACCAGTTCTTTTCTTTACCTATAGCAATAAGCGGGGGAAGCGGAAGCTAGATCTGTCACGCATGAAGGAAAGAAGGACGTTAGCGAACAGCTGACTATATCCCTTAATCGAAAGCTGACTATATCCCCTTAATCGAAAGCTGACTATATTCCCCCTTAATCAAGTATTAGGTCTAGGATACCAGTGAGGATAGCCCGAATCCTCTTTTTTATTAGCCTTTTTCGATAGATTCAAATCAACATGGAGACGTCAAGCCAGAATCGCAACTTTGTAAGAGGCCCTCTCTCCATTCAATAGGTGGAGTCGTGTCAATACATCCCACTGTGCTTTCTTGTTCGCCGATGAAAGATCAAGATGAAGCGGGAGGAAAGGGAAGGAAATAAACGGGAAAGCTAGAGTATTTGCTATGCCAATGTAAGTAAGCGACTCTTTATGTTGTGCCATGGGAAAGCTAGAGTATTTGCTATGCCAATGCTAAGTAAGCGACTCTTTATGTTGTGCCAGCTAAGGAAGAAGGGACTAAACTTCCTTACGAAGTAGGAGCGGAAGCCGAAAGGCTAGATAAAATCAAGGTGCTGAACTTTAGAGCTTGGCACGTTGTCGGAATAGGCAGTGATGGCAGATAGTTCAGAAAGAAGGGGAGCGTATTAAGCTCCTGCTACCTTACCTGGTTTTTAATTGGTCTTCTTTCAGGGCAGCTCGGGACTCGAGGATGGGGGTCCGGTCACTCATAGGTAGCAGTGAATGAGAATGGTAAGCTGAGAGATGATATTTAATTCTATGAACTCCTAGTTATCCTAGTGAATAGATGGGGGATAAAAGAGGATCCAGGACTCATCGGATCAGAGGGGAAACCAGAATGAATGGCCTGAATTTAACGATTCGTATGTCGCTCACTGTCTTCGATGAGAAAGGGCCATGTGATAAGCGAAGAAGCAAGTGGGCACTCTATTAATTTGCCTGAGTGCTTTTCCATATATATTATCATAGTATATAGATTCTCATAGTTTCCTAACCCAGTAACTCAAATAGTTCCAGAAAAGGATAGTCCAACAGATAGAATAACGAGCAGCCAATACAAAGAATGGAATTGGATAATAACTTAGAGGTTTCCCAGAGGTAAAATAAAAAGAATGGAATTGGATAATAACTTAGAGGTTACCAGTGGAATTAGTAATAACTTCGTTAGAACAACTTATTGACTTACTATTCATACGAAGTTCCGTATAGCCCGCTTAAGCTTAAAGAGGGGTGGCATTCTCCTTAGCAAAAGCGCATCTTGCACTAATTGAACTAATAGATCTCTGCTTCCAGGGGTTCGGATCGGACCGGCCTACTTTCTTCGGGTACCAGACGTACTCTTTACCTTACCATTCTAAGGATACATTAAGAATCGTCAAAATGGTGTTTTCTCGATGCAAATGGCTTTGCTCCTTTCGCCAATAAATCACATAGTGGAGGGACAGATGTGACAATAGAGAAGAGGGTGGGAGTTTCTACTGGTCAGATATAGGAACTTTCCTGGCTCTATCCCAGAAGCTTCACCCATAGAAATTGATCAAGGGAAGTAGGGTTTAGTATATGGATCCCCGCTCCGTCTTTATGAACCATGGGTTCCTGCGGTTCTGTTCCCTAGTATTCCCGGTCAGGTTATGAAAGAAAGGGACTGAGCATGAATCAAGGAAGTCAACGACCTTGCTCACAGTCAATGAAGAAAGTTGAGTGCCTTGTCCATCGAAGAGATACAATTACTCCCACTACTGAACCAGCTCCTCTTGTTGGCGGTCAACACTTACACCCCTAGGTTGAGAGATTATTTCCTTGTAGCATCGGATACAGTTATAAGAGTAGGAGCTCAACCAGGAGTCATAGCCGGAATTTGATAGCTACTCTTGTTGAGGAGGGTTGTTACTAACAGTTTAGCTCTAGGGTTGTTACTCAACTTCTAATTGATTAGCTGGGAATCCTCTTGCTTAGCTCTCCAGGTAGCGAAGGCAGTTACTGATTCCAGTTTCTCGTAGGGGCAGGCTCATGGCGCTAGGTTATTCTAGTTTGAGTCTATATAAGCTCTAGGTCTAAGTATACTGAATGAGTCTGGTAAAGTTCCTGTGGCTAGCGGGGAAGCAGTTTACTATATTAATAAGGTCTAGTGGAAAACAATACTATATTAATAAGGTCTAGTGGAAAACAAGGTGAAAGTCGATTCCGTAAAAGCTAACAACCATTTTCAAGCCCGGCCAAGCGGGCAAGCAACTCACTGTTACCTTGCATTCAATAGCTGCTCCTTCTGTCCTCACTGTGTCCCTTTAACGTGCACGTGGATATCGTTCACTATGGATCGGACTGGAAGCTGGCTTAATTCCTATCGCAAGAGCGAGTCAGGATCCAAGGCAAGGTGACGAAGGTAATAGGGAAAGTGCGTCGACCGCGCCATCTAGCGAGATCAAAGGACTTATCGCCTTTCTTTTTTCCCATGGTCAACAATCGGCTTAACTCGTTGATTGCCACAGATAAGCTTGGACTATGCATATGGAAAACCTGATGACATAGAGACGTGGAATACCTTCCAAATCCAAGACAAGAGCCTTACTTCCTTTAGGTCAAACAAGGGATGCAAGCAAAGCAAGGAAATCCGTCCCTCGCACTCGATAAGAAGAATGGTATATAGCCTTTCAAACCAATTACCGTGTGTTGTGACATCAATACCATAAGCCCTTATTTTTTGTTAATAAGTTCCTTTACATACTAGGAATCGCGTCTCTAAAGTTAGATGAGAAGGATTAGATATTTGGCATTGCCTTCCCTTACTTACTAATGGTAAATCAATCAGTCAAACCTTTTCTTATTCACGTAGCGCGCCTTTATAGTTGCCTATTCTTTGTGCGTGGGTGGGGATATCTTCTACTATTGATTAACTTGCCCTCTCGTAAATAAGGGGGAAGGAAACTAGCCATACTGCCGAAAATAAGTCCCTCCCGAACAGCCGGATTCGGATTAGTTCAAATCTAACTAGCTAGATTCTCTTGCTCTAGGCCTATTCTTTTACTATTCCTATTCCCTGCTCTACTTAATGTGCGAGGAGGAATAGAGATCGACAAGCAAGAGTAAGGCCTCTTTCTTTCCTTATTAGCTAATAGTGCCTAACTTTCCTTCGGGCATCTTTATCAGACAAGAAATAAGAGAAAATAGAATCCGATTGCAGACATTAAAGAGTCGTAAAGCATCGAAGCAAATAGCTCTTAAAAGGATACCTATCGAATAGGCTTTGGCACGTCGAGGAAGAGAATAAGCTCTTTGATACTGCGCTAGCAGAGTAAAGGGACGGATAGACAGCTTACTTAACCTTGATGAAATGAGTCGAGGGGGCTGACTCAAGCTAGTAAAATGAGCCTCTTACGAAAGCCTTCTTTCTATGCCTGTGCCCCCAAATTGGGCTAGGTAAGAAAAAGGGTAAACACTAGTAGCTGCGAGCCTAAGATCAAAGCAAGTTCCATCGTGCCGATTACCTTGGCTTCTGTATCATGATACATAGAAGAAGCACTCTTTACTCTTGTCGCGAGTCGACCGTTCAGAGCTTAGAACAAAAGAAAGAAGATAACCCTTCTGTCGGCTTATTAAAACCTATTATTGGAAATAAGAGCAACCCACTAAAATAAGGTATTCTTTATATAATATAATGAACTATTCCCTTATTAACTTGCTAACTACCTATAACGCGAATATAAGGAAGTCAGCTGCTTCGATTCCCTCTCTTGCAAGTGTTCCAGTCCTAAACATATACATAATAGCTAATTATTTCCTACAGTTAAAGATTCTAACAACCTGCTATAGACTGTTTTGATCTTATAAAGAACGGAGCGGAGAGGAAAGAGAGAGAGATAGCAATTATTCACTGGTTATAGCTTTACCTACGGAAAGTTGAGCTACGAAGATCCGCTGGTCGTAGAAGAGGAAACCCTTAAAAGTGAGGCCGAGGACGACAACTAAAAGGACCTGCCATTGAAAGCAATTGAAAGCTGCTGCAAGCTAAAGCAACTCCCACTTCGTCATAGTAAATTCTACCCGTATGGATCTGGATCGGTATCAATTTAAAAGGATGTCCTAACTTGTCGCTGCCAGTAATTTCATAATGTAAGTGCGCCTATACGTAAGCCGGATCCCAGGCTCCAGGGCCCATCTCTGTCATATTGGCAAGCCAAAGAAGATAGAAAGCCTGCTTCACCTTTACTTCCTTACGTACCGGATTCAGAGTCTGCTCTAAAAGAAGCCAGTGAGTCGATGTCTTATGGAGTTCAATCAGTATCGGGTCATTCAAAGGTTTCAGCTCTGGTTCCAATTGTATCTGTGGTATATCTCTTCTCTCTTGTTCCCTTTCCGGGGATAAGAGATCCTGTTCTTTCCCATCGAGTTCTATCCCTTGCTCTCTCTTTTTCACGGGGGAACACAAGGATTCTCAGCTCTAGGCGCACGCAATCATAACAATAACTTAGTTTAGGCATGTGATGTTTGGACCCGGATACATCCGCTTATCTCCAGGCGAGCTAACTTCGATGCTTGACTACTTTAATGCCTTTCCAATTAGCTGCCAGCCAAGGCTTTTAGTATTTTCCTTTCCCCAATCCATCCCCTCTTCCTTCTCTGAGATAGCCATAGCCTTTTAGAGGAGAAAGATCCATTCTTGATAGCCGTTACGAAAGCTTTTCAAAGAAATGAAAGGTGCTGAAAGCCTAAAGTTGGAAAGACTTAGAGTTATTCTAAGCTCCAAAGGTTTATTGACCGTTCCCATCGTTACCCAGTTCCTTTGTTTGCTTGTTTGCTTCTTTCCTATTCTAAATTGGAGGTGAAAGAGAGACGAGATAGAGGTTTAGAACTGAATGGCAAGCAAGGGGATTCCTATAGGCCGCCTATTTATATTATACGGTCAAAAAGGGCATTTTCGAAATCGGGTCCTTCCATATATAATAATAAATGCGAATTAATACTCTTCCAATTGGGCTTTTTTCCATAATTGATATTTTCTAACTTGAAATTCTAAAATAGGCTTTCACACCAGAGTTTCATTCACCAAGCAACTACTAATGGAAATCTTTTCTTTGCGTTTTACCGGGTTTTTTCAATGCACATGATAGGCAGTTGCCTCCGTTTCTTCCCTTGGAGTGTAATTAATACAAAGCCCCTGTTTCGAGGGAGAGTTTCTTTATTTCTGTCTTTATTATATAAGCTTATATAAGATGGAAAAGAAATCAAATCAATTGACCCAACACCGAGATTCTATTCTTTTGAAACCACTCCACTACTTGACTCTCCTCTGAGAATGAAGCAGGCCCTATACGTAATTGCTAGTACCCAATTGCTAAAGTTCAAAAGTTCAGTTTACTATTAGTTTGTTTGCTTTAGAAGGCTAGGTATAATGTTATTAAGAAGAAATGCACTATTTTTAGCCCCTACCGCCCTTAATACAGGTTCACTCAGGACAGGGTCGGTGAGTAACGAAGAAGTAGTTCGAAAGCTAGAAATATCTGAACTTTGTCAATTCTTATAACTTATTGCCTAAATGCGGAATATTTGTAATAGTAAACATCCCTTTCTGATAGGCTTAATCCAATACTATACTTTGGAAAGTCAGCTCGAAATAAAGCTTAGGCGCAAAGATCATAGAAGCAACTACTAGACGTACATGCTCTCTCTACTGTAAGCAAATTAAGTAGAGGCCGAACTCAATTCAAGACTTAAGTAGCAAACACCAAACACGGATTAAACAAGGGATTCCACAAGAACAAGAACAGTCAATGAACTTACCCGCTTCATAAGTTTCCAGTTGAAGGAGAAGCATCGGAAGTAACCAACCCCGGAACTCTCCTTGAAGACCCGCTTGCCACCTATCCGGACTTACCTAGCTCGAGCTCTAGACCTATCCTTATCAATGTTAGCAATTGCCTTGAAAGCAGGGTTAAATTAATTGTAGCCCGAGTGGGGTATATCGAATCAATCTATTAGGGGCAGGGACAGAAAGAGACTCGTCCGTCTGAAAGAGTAGCAAACAGCGAAATCCCCTTATTTGTAGTTGCTTGCCGGGATGCAAATAGGTAGTTTTTACATAAATACTAGAATACACAGCTTACCTTGCCTTGGGCTAAGAGCAACAAGTAGAAATCAGTCCTACCTCTTTTCCTTGGTTACTTGTTTCTATTATACATGGCTCCAGCCTCTTATTAGGTTGACGACTTTCGAGTTTCATTCTGACTTTCAATTCCTCTACTAAGAGCACTAGGTAACAAGCTTCCACTAGAAGGGAAGCAGTGAATCGAGGTGTACTAAAGTCAAGTCTCTTTCCGTTCTTGTGTCGGTTAAGTAGCCACTTGTTGAATACCGAGTGGAGTCTAGGTTCCTTCCATCCTAACTAAAGTCCTTACTTGTTGAATGAACCAAGCAACTACGTCAGGCCAAGACACTCGGCCAAGTAACTACTAACGACCAATTTCAATACTATTGAAGCGTCAAAAGCATGATGAAGAGACTCAAAATCTTCTGTTAGCTAACAATAAGAAAGAGGAGCGTAGCAGCTCGAACGAGGAGAAGAAAGAGGAGCGTAGCAGCTCGAAGGAGGAGCGAAAGCAGTTCGACATCAAGGATAAGAGTAAAGCTAAGAAAGAATCCGAATATGTTCAGACTATTGCTAGTCGTCTTCAGTGATATATTGAAAAACAGCGTTCAGAGATATTCAATCGATGTCTTCTTATAAGCTTCCTGAGGAATAAGTTAGAAGCACTCTGACTAAATAATCAATGGTACCCCAACCTATTCTGGGCAATAACCCTAACAAGACTCACAAAGGTAAGAAGAACAGAAACCTAACAAAAAACAGAAAGTGCAAAAAGAAAGAATAAGAAAAAAACTAAAGATGAAGCTATCCACCTAAGACGAGCCTACTAAGAAAAGAAGCTATCAACCTAAGACGAGCCTACTAAGAAAAGAAAGAAGACTCAAAAGAAAAGGTCCAGGTGCCAAGAAAGTAACCTGCTCAATAGAATCCTGCCTATCCCGATCATGACGTAGTAAAAAAAGAGAGAAGAGTGAGAATACTTGATTTATTTCCCACAACACCTATACCTCTGTCAACTAATTAAATTCCTTTCTAAAGAATTCCGCTATCAACTAGCTTGGCCTGGTCTCTGTTTCTGTCCGGAAGGTAGAAAACGTTCAATTCGTTACTGCCCCAGAGTCAAATTCTGTACTACCCTATAGTAGAGTATAGTCAGTCATAGTAGTAATTGTCTGTTTCTCAGCTTCTCCTCTGTCACCAACTAATAAAGAATGAGACTCTGCTGTATGAAGGTAAGAAACTGGGTAAGAAGAAAAGAAAAGGAGAATTTCTATCTCTTGCGCCTGGCATAGAAAAGAGTCAACATCCATAGCCCTGCCCTCTCTTGAAACAGCTTCATCTAGCTTTAGATCTTTCTTCCATCGCCCTTGTGCTTGAAGATACTCTCTACTTCTTATGGAAACACTAAGCCTTTACCGGATCTAGCTTATGTTTTTGCCTCTCTTTATAAGATGAAACTCGGGGCCAAGCAACGTAGCTAATGGTAATAACCCTGATTATGATCCGGATGCAAAAGAGTCTGGGCCTGGACACTTTTACTTGATTCTGCGGAATATCTGGATTCTTCTTCCTAAACCCAACTATACTATCTTATTCTACGACCTCAACTCCCTTTTGAGAACCGTTTGCATTGACTTTGTCTCCGGGCAAAGTTAGTGAGCTGGAAGGAAAGTGCTGTTCCTGATCCAAATCCATAGCCAAGATCCTATGTTTCCCTGCCTTCCAATCTTTTCCTGCAAGAAGTAAGTTTCGGCGGATTCTCTGTCTTGTCTTGCGCCTGCATCCGAGAAAGAACCATAACTGTACTACGAACCATAACTGTACTACGAGCTTAACTACATCCTTTTACACCAGAACCTGAACTGTAGCAGGGCATTCTAATTGCACAGTGGAGCAGGGCATTCTAATTCCGCTGCAGCCTTAGCGGTTGCTGCTGACAATGAAACAGACACTAATGTACTTGTTATTGTTGGGCCGAGTAAAACATTAATGGATTATCGAGCACCAGCACCGGTTATAGATTTTAGTAAAGACATAGCTTACCCTTCATTTAAATCTTCCTCGTTTTTTCAAGTGTATTGAGTTTTGTTATTCCTTATTCTTTACCATAACGTGACTCATAAGTATGATTCCTACCTTGCCAACCTCTTCGCTTAGCGCTTCAATTTATTTATTACTTGGGATCTTCAAGCTACCTATATCTAGGGTTACCTCATTCTAGAAAAGAAACCCCGTATCTTGAGACTACCTTTATACTTACTATATTTGATACTTGACCTCCCGAAGGAATGTAGACCAAAACAAAGGGGTCAAAGTGGGAAGCCGACGGGCCAAGCTACTGCTCCTGTTAGAAATACTAATTGACTTTGTTTAAGTGCTTGTATTAATTGTCTCCCGAACCGACCTCTCCTCTTGCAAACCAATCCTTATTTCTTTCTTTCTAACCAAGTACTAGACTTCTTTCAACAAGCCCCGCTGTCCACTAATAACAGAATGAGGCTCCTCTCCTATATTCCTATATAATACCTCTGCTCTGTCAACAATTCTTAATTATTATTTATTGCTAGAGTACTGTTTCTTTACTACCTTCTCTGAGTTATAGGATATAGGATGAAACTCCACAACTACTGGCTCGGCTCTGTCACCTAATTCCATTCCATTCCTCTGTAGTTACCTGGCGTCTACTTGGCCCGGATTCTATATTTCACTAACCAATAATGGGAGTCCAACTCGTAAGTAAGAGACTCAAAAAACCCTGCTAGTGCCCTCTACTTTTAAAGCCTGTAACTCAATGGTTTGGTTCTCATTGGTGTCTGTTACATCCTATGCCTTGCTAGCTCTCCTGTATGACCTATACTGACTAGCTGCCCCCTCGCTTTAAGGCTGTTACTCACCCGTTTGATTCTGACCTTCCCCGCTCCCTTCCTAGGCAACGCACAAGCAGTAGTAAAATACCCAGCATCACTGTCTTGCTACCCTGACTCTCAGTCGCGCTTCTAGATTGAATTCTTGGACTCCTTAGGGGCATTCTGTAACTCCCAGCTGAAGTCTGAGTCCCCGCCGAGTTAATTATAACTTGACGAATAGCTCACCTAGCCCAATAGCTCCACTCTGCCACTCCTTGGCCTTCCGGTCCGGGCGAGACAGCTTGAGGCGAGCGACGTTGCTGCTAGGCTGCTAAGGTTAAAGAGCTACTTCCGGCCGGGCTAGCTCCTCATGTCAGTAGTTCTGGTTTCACTCTTAGCCTTGGACTACCTCCTCTCATTCTCGCTTTCCGGCTTGGACTCCCCTGTTTCACTCACCAAGCAACTACTACAAACTCTACTTCAACTTTGAGCAAAGGGGGGCGATTTTCTTCTTCCTTTCAATTGCCTCGTAGCCTCCTACTTACCGGTTTGCTTCTTTGACTACTTTGTTTTATTCTGATGCTGACTCGTTGCATTCCGAGTTTCACTAGCTCCCCCCGCTATCCCTTGCTAGCTGTGACTACTGAGTTGAATTCTGTAAATTTACTATCGAGCAGCTTTCTCATCTACAACTTACTATAAGGGCTCTGGCGGATTATAATAAGGGGTGAAATTCGGATCTAGTCCCCACAGGCATCAGGCTTGTTGTTACTGCTTTGGTTTCAGGCTTATACTTACTGGGGTAAGGCCTATACCTGCTAGTTCCATTCTGAGTTTAATACTTGCCTTACTATAAGAGCCTCTCCTCTCAGTGAAGCTTACTCCTACTGTTGCTACTATATCATAATCTTCTCACTCAGATAGTTTAGTATAGATCCCATTGCCCCAACTCTACTACTCGGTGAAGCCTCATTGCCTGGAACTTACTATAAGGATTCTTTACTACTAGTATACTTGTTCTATTACTATATGCGGTTTGCTGGTCATAGGTCTAATTCTGATCTTAGTACTAGGTCATCTGGGAATAGGTCTAATTCTGATCGCCGTACTATAGCTGCTACTGGCTTACTCTCTAGTCTCTCGGGCAAGACTTACTAAGTAGGGACTTACTCTATGGGCTTACTCTACTGCCCCTGTTCGGGTTCTTGACCAAGTCCAGTGTTCGCCTTAGCTACCAATACAAATACTTTAGCTAAACAGCATCAGTCTGAGTACCCATACCGAGCAGCCACAACATCAGGCTTAGCAGCCACCCCCGTATCCCCATACTGTAACTGCCTAGAGTCAGGCTTACTAGCAATCAGACCTAGCAGGCACCACATAAGGCTTGGACTACTTAGCTACAGTCTCCGTGGTACCGGTCGAAGTCTTGTTGTTACTACCTATAGGCTTGCTAACCTTATACCGTAACGCTGAACCATCCAGCACCAGTCTTAGATGCGCTGCTTTCAGACTGGATGTGTCACTGGTGAAGGCTTAGACACCAGGAGCTCATTCTCAGTGGACCTACTTACCGCACGTCACTCCTTAACATCAGCCTAGCAATACCCAACATCAGGGCCTTACACTCGTTAGAGACCCGAGCTACAGGAGCTCATTCCGAGTGGCACTGGGTAGAGACCTTAGCTACTGAGTTGAAGCCTGAGCAGCTACCCCCATATACCTAGCATGTTGGTGTATTAGTGAAGCCTTAGATATACTGGGGCAATTCTGGAACGAAGCCTTGCTCGCCCTAACTAGATTCTGTTATTCCTTAGCTACAGTCTTAGATGCACTGATTTAAACCTGATTGTTAGGTGCCTTAGTTCAGCAGGCAAAGAATGGAACGCTGGGGAGCTTTTAGCTCTTCATTCTATCCCTACCCAGCAGCAGTCCCATACTACTTGCTGTACCTGTCAGGCTGAGTAGGAGTCGTTTGAGTCTGAGATGCGGTTGGTTGCCTTAGCCCCAGTCATGCTAGCTCCACTCTGTTACTTACTGGCTGAAGCCTTACACCTGGATAGCTGCATTCTCATACATACTGGTTTAAGTCTGAGTTGAACTAGTTTCATCCCTTGTTTGATCAGTTATCCTATATGAAGAGAAAGAAAATTCTCTACTATTTTTCCCTTCTAAACAAGTACTGAGGTTAGTACTAGATAAATATGAGTTTTTTTCTTCAACTAGCGGCACTGCCGCGTAACACGAACACAGGACTTGTTTATAACTTGTTAATGACTACCTATTTGTCCCACTGACGCACAACGGCGTAGCCGTTGCTTGTCTATCCGTTACTTGGCTATGATTTGATGGTTTTGGTGATTTATTGGATTTTGATTCATCCCATGCGATTATGATTGTCTTTCCCGACCGAAACTCCTTATTTAAGATTCCACCTTGCGTACCTCCACTCTCGCTAACCTGACCTGGCTAACTTCAATTCTCTCTCTTGCTAAGAGGACCGAGTCAAACGGACAAGGAACTACTAGACAAGTAGGCAAGCAGACAAGAAACTACTAAACAAGCAAGGGCGACAGGGCAAGTCACTGCTACAAACACATAGAGCCAAGCAACTGGGCAAGAGAACCAGCTAAGTTTCATCAACCCCTGGTACGAAGACAGGACTCGTTACTAACAGCTAGAGCAGAGAGAGTTAGCTTCGACTCTGTAAACCAGCTAGAGCAGAGAGAGTTAGCTTCGACTCTGTAAACAAATCCTGTTATGGCTCCCGTCCCGAGCACATAGTAAGTCAGAAGCCAAGCCACTCGGAATCACCCTAAAGTATGAGTGAAATACCTGAGTCCAAATTGAGTCTGTTTCTTCCGACCCGAACTCTTACCTAAGTAAACTATACCTCTGATCTTGCTCTTAACCAACCCTTAACCTATAATAAGTCCCCGAGCTAAACTCTTGCTACTAAATACAGTCTCTTCTCTTGCTCCAAAGAAGCTCTTAACTACGAAACTAGTTGCTACCCGGGCAAGCTACAGCCCTATAGGGGGCCAAGTCACGACTACAAACACAGACGATACAGGGGATGAAACAAGGGATGAAACTATAGCACCGAACTCTACTCTGGCAACTGACACTCGGTATTCCACTGGCAGCTGTCAACTAAGTCAGTAATTCCCACTTTCCTACTAGCTCATCTAGCCTACCAGCTCCCCTCTTTGACCACCCGGTTGAAGCCAACAAGCAACTACTAGACAAGAAGATTGGTCGTACTAGAAGTACTTAGTCTTTACCATTTCATTCTGATCTTACCCCTTGCTAGCTCCATTCTTTCCCTTAGCAACCCAGCAGCAGCTACCGAGCCCAGCAGCACTTAGCAGTTGTATTCTTTGATTTATATGAGTTTCAGTCTAAGACTAATGAGTTTTATTCTAACCCTCTTAATACCTATTCTAGCCTTGAGTCTGATCGGTGTTTAGTAGTCTGAGAGATCCCCCCCACTGTTCGATTCTTGTTGTTACTCGTTTAAGTCAGTACTTCTTCGGTTGTTAGTTATGAGTTTCAGTCCGAGTTTAGGGAGCTCCTTTCTTGGACTACCGAGTTAAATTCTTAGACTCCTTAGGGCCATAGATCGGGCTCCATAGTTCCATAGATAAGAATAAGTGGGAAGGGGCTATTTTCAGTAACTATCTAGCTAGCTCACCAATGAGTTTAATTCTGAGCCTTCTACTTAGCTACCAGGCATAGAGGACAACAACACAAGAAGAAGACCAGTAGGCCTTGTCTCGTTTGAGTTCAATTCTTGGATTTACTTGTTTCGGTCTATGTCTGTTTTCACTTGATTTTCCTGGCCCGATCCATTTGCATTCTGATCTTAGTACTGGTTTCACCCTGAGTTGTTGAACAGAGCTAGCCTTGCCAGCCCTAGCCATATTCTGGGACCTACTCGTTAAATTCTGTGCCTTACTGGTTTAATTCAGTTACTCGGGTGGGTTGGTTCCATAAAGTACTGGCTTTTAAGTTAGGTGGGGAGCTAGTAAGTGGTCAAGAGCAAGTCCTTTTGGGGGAGCTGAGCTAGCAAGTGCAGTTTCTTCATAAAGTGGTGCTCTGGGAGATTGTTTCATTCTAATACTGACTGGTTTAATTCTGAAATGACTTATTCCTAGTTGCTAGTCTCAGTTACTTACTAGTTTGATTCTTCTCCTCTGTTTTCTACCATCATTCTGATCCTATAACTCCTGCTCTCATCTCTTTGACCTGAAACAATACTTTCTTTCTTTCTCACTCCTTTTGCTCCTCTATTCTCTTGCTCATCTACCTTCCTTCCCGCCCTTCGTTTACTGCTAATGACTTGACTTAACTGCAACACACACCTATGATTCTCTTGTAACTGCTTCATCTCGGCACAGCGGAGTCTCTTGTCGATGTTTACTTTTTTCAATCACCTCTCTCACATTCCGTACTTACCGCGCACACCTGGATACCAGACTCCAGATTCTTATGCCTCCACCGATCCAGCTGATGCTGATTCTCTCGTTGACAACTTTATAACTGTAGATTCACTCTCTGGTCAACAAACAGATTGAAACTCGCCAAGTAACCACTAGTTATAACCGGACAAGCTGCTTTAATATAGTAAGGGCAAGCTACGGAGTCAACCACTTTTATAGCAAGGGCAAAATAACCAGTATAAGAATAAAGATGCCGGAGCCTACAGAACCTGTTTCCTGTTTGATCCCGCCAAGCAACTAGACAAGCAACTGAATATTCAATAGAAACTCCAAATATACTAATAATATATACCTATGGCAACTGGCAACTATGAAACGAGTTATGAGCAAGGGAGTTATTAGTTTCATTCAATACCGGAGTAGTAACTTGGCTGCGTGGCCCCTAAGGTTTAATTCCCTATTCTAATACTTATCTAAAAGTAGTGCTCTTAATTCTGAAATTCCCCACTCTGTCATTATTACTTGTGCAGGTAAGGAAGCAGTTAACAGATCTGTATCCGGAGTAGGAACTAAAGAATAAGTTGTATCCCCGGAGTAGGTGAAGAAACAGGTACGCGCGGTAGGGGTGTAATAGAAGACATAGGAATGAGTAGTGACGGCGTAGTTACTTGGCCATTAGTAATTGCGGCGTTAACTTGGGCTTTTTGTTCGAGCATTGTCTGCATCTGCAAGAGAAGTAATTGTTTCACTGACATTAGCATTAGATAGGATATAGGTAACCAAATAGAGAGGTAGCTGAACCTGCGAGCTCTAGCGCTTCTTTCCGTCCTGCCTGAAGTAAATACAAGTTCCTGCCCTTAAGTCAATTGAAGTTACAAGATCAGAAGCTAGAGGTGAAGGTGTTAGTATTCCGGCTTTAGCTCTTAGTAGTATAGTATGGTTTCATGTTGTCTTGGGTCAACAAGTCTTGATTCCGGTGTTAGATAAGTTGGTGTTTCCAATTTCCGTTATAACTCACTGCCGCTCGACGAAAGCTGAAATAGCGAATGAAGACTTCACTCTTAATTACTCATACTCACTCCTTACTTAGTGGCTAAGTAGTTGCTCGTCCTATTTCCTACCTCCGCTAGATCAGGAGAAGCAACAGAAGTAGGATGGACAAAAAGCAGGATCGAGATAGATTCCCTTTTTTGTTGTTGGTTAGGCGAAAGAAAAGTAAGGAGAGAAAGAATTAAACGAACAAGTCAGAATGAAAACTTTATTGACCTAAAGAGGAAGAAGCGGGAACCAAAAGATAAGATACTGTGTGAGTGAGTCAAGTCTCTCGACACAGGCGCTATAGATAGATTCTATTCTAACTTGAAATTAAGAGAACTAGGCACTAGGCGTTAACCTGATTGCCTGGGCGCTAGGCAAGAAACAAGTCCTGTTGTCGATTGTGCAAGTGCTTTCTTCGTCGACGCTCTAAGGATACATAAAGATAAGGATCAGACTCAAGATCGGGATCATCAGCAACAGAAGATACCGAAGAAGTCTTGTTCTCAAAACTAGGAATAAGTCTTGTTTGTTTGTTATTGTTTTTCATCTATAAGATCAGAAACAGCAGGGACAGTTAAGGCGACCAGAGAAAGAATCAGCAAATGCGCGGGATCATCAGAAGGAGTTGTGGAAAGATCAGAAGCCAGCCGGCGGAAGTAAAGTGGAAAGTGGTTCTTAAAGTAGAAAGTAAAGAGCAAGCGGTGTTGTTTGAGTTTCATCCGTTTGTTGACTCTCAATCTAGCGTTAAAGCACTGCCCTATTTCCCCCTACTTCTAAAGCTAGGTTAAGTATAGTTCTATAAGCCGAACGAATCCCCTATTTCGCCTGCGCTGGTTAAAGTTTGTCTGATTGTCCCCATGTAGTCACTAAAGAAGATAAGGTTTGTGCAATATGTTATAGAATGAAGTAACAAAAGAGCATAGGTAGCGAGTTGTTGGTAACCACAGATATAGTTAAGAGTTTCCCTTAGCCCAAGTTGTCAACGAGATCTTAAGCCTGATAAGAAGTAGCGTTAGTCGAGTTTTTTGCTTTAATAAGAATTGAAGTAGCACATGATAGAAGTGAGTAAACAACCATCATTGCTAGCTTTAATATACTCAACTTAATTCAGTACATCCCCGAGTAGTGAGTCGGTTCTATCTTATCAGTCTAGTAAAGGTGCTCTTGGCTTTCTTTATGTTTAGGGGTTTGTTTTGAGTCGGCCTATGATTCCGGGAGGGCGCAAGCAAATTCACGAGTTTAGTAGTTTAATAAGTTCCGGAGTATGGTTCCTATCTTGGAGTCTGGACTCAGTTTAAAGATGAGATGCTGGATCAGAGGCTAGAACAATAGAAGGAGTAGGAACAACTTAATCTGTTGTATTCCTTACTTCTTGCCCTTCCTTGCTTCTTAAAGTGTAGTTCGGGTCGATAACACCTCTGCTATGGAACGGAATTATAACACGTCATTGATTGCCTTGACGGGGATTCTTCTCTGGACTTAAGTAGTGCTTGACTTGAATCCGTTTATCTACTTTGATCCTATATAGAAGCTAGAAGCAGGTGCAATTAAATTCTTTTGGACTATAATGCTATATTAATAGAAGATTCTATAAGATCCATAGAAACTGCTTAGGTTTAGTCTCAAGGTTCAGAAGCCTGTTGTGAGTATACTCAAGGGAAATAAGCTAGTTGGTAAGTAAAAAAGATGAAATGTTGCAATGCAAGCCGTTTTTATACAATAGAGAGATTAAATTCGCGTTGACTCGAAGCTATCAATCAGGCGTGAAAGCGGAGTGAATCAGTTGTTTTGTTGGCGCAAGAACAAATAAGCTTAAGGTGGGCGCCTAAGGGAACATAGTTTATAGGTGCATTTCTATTATATGGATAAGATAATATATGGCATCCATCAATTCTGAAATGTCTCTTTGATTGAGTAGCCGCTAGTTCTATCACTTTGACTGCCCGGTAACAACTCTACCACTTACAGCCCGGCACACAAGCACTTTGTAGGTCAAGTTAAGAAATATTCGAAAGAAGACTAATATAGAACACCATGTAAACAACCACAGAAACTCACGCTATAGTCTAGTCTGGAGCTCGATAAGACACCCCGCGTGTAGTGGGTAAATAAGCGCTAAGCTAATGCGCGTTGCTTGTCTCATTGAGTGCAAAACGAATCTAATCACAAAACCGGACTTCTAATCAAGTAACCTGACTGTTGTAACTCACTCTATGCTTTCCCTAGCACAAAACAGCTGACTGCACTGAATGATAGCGTGGACACATATGGAAGCACAGTAACCTAAAACCAACCCCGCCCCGAACTCAATAAGAGCTAATGTGCGTTGCGCCAGAGGTAGTACTGGAGAGTGTGCCGCCCGCTCTAGCTCCTTGTCTACAAGATAGAGTTTTAGTAAAGATAGGTGATTTCTACTAGATAGGTTTCGTAGATAGAGTTTTAGTCAAGATAGGTGATTTTCTCTAATCAATTATTAATATAAGGTTAACATACGTATTCTATAATTTATGAAAAACACTCCTGACCCGTGGTTTCTTTCACTTCGATTGAAATGAAGCCCTTCTGTTTGTTTCAGCTTCGGCGAGAGATCAAAGAAAAGTCCCTGAGTAAGCTTCTTTCTCTATAAACCATGGCGAGCTCTTCTTTGTCCCGGCCCATTAACGGATATAAATAAGGAAAAGGGGGGGTTCTTCTTTTTCTGTGGAAGAAAGATATATCTCTGAGCCAAACCCCGGTAAAAAATCTAAGTCTCCTTCAGGAAGAGCAAAAGCCAAATATGAAGTCAATTTGTAGTTACTTGGCCGATGGAATTCGAGAGATAAGGCTTTCCCGCGGCACTGCTGTTCTTCCTCTTGTCAAAAGCACATTAATAATAAATACCAGAATATTCGAAGGATTAGTAAACCAGAATATTCGAAGGATTAGTAAATATAAAGGAATATGATAAGTATAAGTTATCCGAAAATGAGGATTGATTCTCTTCATCAAGTCTAAAATATTTACTTGTAGCATAAATAAACCGGAAAAAGATGGATTGCTTTGTAAAAGAATCTATGGGTCCCATACACTATAGAATTGGAAGGAGAGAGTAGGTCTCCCTTTTTGGACTAATCAAGACACGGTTGACCGGGGAACCCTTACTTATTACATGAAAAGGCCTGCTCAAGTCCGATTGAATGAGTTGATAAAGGTGCTTGTTTTATATCTCTCTCGAAAAGTGAATAGAAGGTCACGCGCTCTCTTTTATGTATTCTATGTTAGTGAACCAGAAACCAATAACTGGCCAAGCTGCCAAGAAGAAATGTAAAGAACGAGAGTTGTTGATAAACCCATTTAAAAGACCAGCGACCCATCTTGACTGAAGTCAGGCGCCTCAAATGCATTTTACACCGCGTAAACTTGATTAGTTTCTTGCTATGAAGCATAAGATCTTGAAACTGATCTTGAAACTGAAACGTTACTGGATACTTGACCTCGAACAGGCAATTCAGCTACTGCTCCTTGGTACAATCTCTTGACTTTGATTATTGCCCCCCCAACTAAAGAAATGTACTCGGTTAAAGCTGTAAACCAAACTAGTAACTACTTAAGAAGAGCTCGAGTCGACAACAAACACTCGCACTGTTTATTAGCCAGCTCCCTTCAGCATATCCTTCATCATATCCTGTTTATTCTTGAGCCTTAGTATTATTGAGCATCTTATGATCCCTGCTCGCCGAACCTGTATTTAAAATACCAGACTTGAAACGTTACTTACAGCTCCTAGTAAGTAGGAATTCAATCAGTGTCTTGTGTTAAAGTCGAAGTAGACTTAAGTGCTAGTATTGTCGGTGAAGAAAGTAGAGGTAGGGTGTAATCCTAGAGGCCCTTATAGTAAGTTGCAGAGTCCTGTGACCTTCATTAATGCCATAAAACTAAGTTAGAAAGTCAGGTTAAGGCGAAAGGTGCTATTCAAGTATAGGTTGTAAATGAATCAATTCTATCCTCAGCACGGGTGGAGTCTCATCTCATGGAACAGTAGAATCAGAAGAGGGGCAGTGTATTGGTCTAAAGTGGGCAGTAGGTAAAGAGAATCAGCTTTAAAAGAAGCTCGTTAAGTATCATATGGAAGTTGGTAATTAGGAGTAATAAGAGGCTTTGCTCCCTATATCCCTAAAACAGGAACTTTATACCCAGGTTCCTAAGCATATTCAGAAGAAAGGATTGCAGGAGAAGATTTGAGCGCAGAAGAGAACTAGAAATAAAAGATATTAGACGGAAATGCATTTGAAGGCCAGAAGAATCGGGAAAGAAATAAGGATCATCCGATGGAGCAGGAAAGTCCACATTCGAACCTCTACGTCACTGGGGCGGGTTGCCCTCTGAAGCCTCTGTTAATGCCATTGAAAGCAGGTTGGATCTGATCTATTCATAGCTGATTGACCATAAAACAGAAGAAGTTATGAAATAGTGAATTTAGTGCCTATAAAACAGGGGTAACCAAAGGACTAATGAGTCTATTTCCCTAGTTCAATCCGGAACTATATAAATGGAGGAATTGGAATGAAAACAGGAACTACAGCAGTTGAAAGAGCGGAAGCAGAGAAACAGGCAATTAAATTACTAGTTAGGCAAAGGCAAAGCTAGTATAAGAATAAGTTTAAAGAGGGGAAGATGGAAGCAACGGAAGCAACAGAACAATGAGAGTTCCCCACTCGCTGCAACAGAGCAATTCTTGTTCCCCAGGCTCGGCAGCATCAGATCTGACTTACTTTATTACTTGTTAGTGGAATTCCCTTCTTACGCAAGAGTACCTTGTTTAGTAGTACCATGTTTAGTATATACTTTCAGTTGTGGGCTAGTTTAGTCTAGTAGTCCGGGGGGTAAGTAAACTATATTCATTATCAGAGCACTACCACCAAGCGTATACTAGGAGCCAGAGGATAAGTATAGGGGAGGAGCCAGCAAGCTCAGCGGGAAGTCTCGTTTAAGTGAGCAACAGTAGGAGTGAGTTCTCAAGTCCAGTTCCGGGGCAGGGGAAGGAAAAGATAGATCTTACGCCGTTAAAAGAGCCAGAGCAGAGGTAGGCAAGGGAACCAGTTTCATCTGTATTAGTTTGCATAGGTGGATGAGCAATAACAGTATTATAAGAATTCCACAAGCCTACCCGAGCCTCGTATAGGACCCAAGTAAGTAAACCTGCCTAGCTGAGTTCCCAAACAGCCAAGAGAAGGTGTTTCAAATTTATTTATAGGTTCCTCAGTGGGTATGCAATGTCATATTTGCTATAAAATAGAAGAATTAATCACATCCTTAACTGCTTCCCTAACTTACTATAGGGGCAGGTTCTATTGATTGCCCCGCCCCTCTTGGGCTCTAACTAACCTTTCTCTGATTCTTTGTAAAGTTACCGTTCTCCAGGTATGCCTGCTGGGCCCCTACTAAACAAGACTTTCTCATATTATTTATTAATGCCACTAAGATGCTTGGTTGAAATGAATTCGTTGGACAGTTTCCTAGTTGAAATGAAGAGATTTCCTATAAGACTAAATAAGTGACCAAGACACTGCACCTGCGAACTTAATATAATAAGGGTCGCGGTAGGGAGCTAAAACTAGTTAATTGACGCCTAACATCCTTGTGGGTTCCACATACATGCTCCTTCTTTACCAAACCTCCCCTCGTATTGGAATGAAACACCTAAACCCAAAGAAACTTACTCGTATGATTGACAACACCCTCCCTTTCTACTTAACTTACTTTCTGTTAGTTGCAGGTGGTTACTAAACTAGGGGTAAACTTACTATAAGGGCCTCTTTTCCTTGGTCACTACTTGGCCCACCTCTGCAGATATATAAGTATTCCGTCTATGCGCCCCGGTCATTAGCTACTTTATTGATTTCCTCCCCACGCCTGAACCTGACTTTATATCTGAAGTTTTCTACCTTCCCTTCCTTAGTACCTTCCAGTGGGTGCGGCCTATTATTAGTTTAGGGCTTTTACTGATAGCAACCATGGTTTGAGATCACCTAGAAATGAAATCACAGAAATATTCATCAAAGTTATAAACAAGTGAGATAAGCCAAGCAACTGCTACAAACGGCCAAGCAACGGTAAAAAACGATGCAAATGTATAATATCTCCTCTGATCTTGCTCCTCTCTGGCAACAATGAACTTCATTAAACAAGTAAGTTAGAAAACCGGGAAGGGATAGAAATATCATAATTCTTTTTTACCAAGCCTTCCCTGATACCGAGTAGAGTCAAATGGCCTTTTCCTGTTACTGAGGGTATGACCAATCGACATACAGTACTTTTTATGGGTAGGCTCGGGAGACAATAAGGCTTCACCGAGTAGTGGTTAGCTGTGTACTTACTGATATCTATTCTATACCATAACCATAAGTGACTTTCGAGTTTAGGTGGGAACTCGCTCACAAGGAACCTATAGACTAAACTAGCCCCCCTTAAAGTAGTAGTCCAATCGAGACCGGCACCCCTCGTAGTAGTTGTTACTTGTATGCTTCGTGGATCAAGACTCACTTCCCTTGCCTAACGAAAGGCAGAATGAAACTAACACTTCTTTCAACAAGCAGCTGGCATTAACGGAATTAGGCTAATCTACCTCTGACCTCTGTAAACTAACAAATACTGATGAAACACAGAATGAAACTAGCAACTATCAACTACTGGGTATGACTTAGTAAAATACCTGAG
Source organism: Musa schizocarpa (assembly GCA_900464855.2). NCBI lineage: Eukaryota > Viridiplantae > Streptophyta > Magnoliopsida > Zingiberales > Musaceae > Musa > Musa schizocarpa. Next base: position 768,973 of record LR890030.1, read on the forward strand.
TTCCAATTCAGTAATTCGCCAACTATAAGATTGAAGCACAGAAGTAAGAAATCAACTCATAGGTCCAATAGAGCAGAACAAAACTCGAAATAAAGAAGTGAACTTACTTGTTTGAGTCTGTCCTTCCTCGCTTTCTTTCTTTAACTAATGCCTATGAGCCTGACCCAAAACCTTGCTTTGCTGTGTCTTTGCCTTTGCCCACTTGCTTTCAAACTGACACCGCTCCACTTCATCATGTATTGGTAGGGGTAGTTTTAGGGCTAGACCTTTCTGGAAGTCCTATTTTATATTAGTAGGAAAACATACTATCAATAGAAACCATATTATCATAAGTCAATAAACTAAGTCAGAAGTAAAGACAGCAATGTCCGTTTTATACAATAGAATAGTAATTAGGTGTTCGCCCTATAGGCAGGAAAGTAAGCCCCGTCAGTAGTAGCGAGATTCCTTATTTCTAGATTGATTCTTTTACAGATTAGCTCAATATTTTATTCCCTGTTGATAACTTACTGGTGCATAACATTATTCAGTGGAGAACCCAATTATGAAATGTATATTCTGCAATTCCACTATCCACAACCGACGTAAACAATAGTAAAAACGAGAGTCCAGCTACTACTGACAATAATGCAAATACTAACTATGAACCCACCCTTGCTTAGTTTCAGGCTTAACCTAATAGCTTCAATTATATGACTACTAACTATAGGTCTCCCATTCCCTTCCCTTCTTTCACTCTTAAATGATTGGCCTTAATACTTTATTTCACCTTTGCTTCTTCTATAACTAACTATAGGCCTGCTACTTTACTTTGAGTCTGTAGTTACTTGCTTTGAAGCTGACGACACATATCTCAATACATATCTACTGCTCCGTATTACGCAACTGACCTAAATTAAAGAGTGCGAGCGGTAGTCCACCACCCCTTTCTGTGATTCTGGGTTTCGCCACTATAACCTTCCATGCGTGAAAAACCCCTATTGATTTAAACCCTAGTATGGCACACCCTAGTATAATAAAGCAAAGGGCGACACAGAGGTCTTTCTTGTCAAGGTCTAGTCGAAACTTAGGGTAGGTGGTAGTGGATCATTCACCATCACCATCGTGTACGTGCATCGTGGATGCGATCAACGTTCATGCATCACAAGTACCTCGACCATGAAACCGTTCTTCAAGTTCCACCTTTGAGGAGCATCGCACAGTCTATGAGCTGCCGGGGACTAATTACTTTAGCTGCGTTGGACTCATTCTTTTAGCTAAGTTCTCCGTGGATCATCTCTTATTCATAGTAGGACCATCGTTCATGGAGGACATCATAGTAGGACCTAAGTTCATTCATCGCGAACGGCCTAGGCAAGGGAATCATTATGAAAGTCACTTCACCTATTCTGCGAACGATCATCGGACCCGGACCCCGAGGCACAATTCCATCATTCATTCATAGGTAGGTCGTCCACACACTCGTTCTTTGCTCTGGTCCAGCAACTACGTCTTCGTTCGTTCGTTCATCGATGGTCCCGGGGCATATAAAGTACTTCGCTCGTTCATGCATCTTGGGTGCGATCAACGTTAACAAATGTGTGTTCGGGAACTGCTAAGTTAATAAGAATAATGGGTGTGTTGTCGATGAAAGAGATGGATCAGGGGTCCTAAGATCATAGGTTTTGTAGTTGAAAGCCGGTGTGAAAGCCAACAACTCTACCTGGGAACTTTTCCTCTGTATAGTTGAAAATAGCCAGCCTTTTTTCTATGATTGATATACCAATAAGAATAGAGGGCCCGCACTACGTCCATGATTGATAGAATCACTACACTAGTATTTTGGGGTCCATCCCACCTATACAAACATAGATAAAACATATAGAAAAGATAAAAATATAGGAAATGGAAATATAAGATACCTTTTTTCTAATACATTTCCTTCATAGAATAGGGGATAATATTATATACATGAACTGAATCATCAATATGAGATGAGGTAATGGTAATGCCAGGCCCAACTACAAGGATTAGACCAGGGAATGTAAGGCAGTTGACCTAAAGCGAGAGCCAGGAAAGCAATACTTTGGTTACGGCGCAAGGGGATGGGTTTCTAGCTTATGTGTTTAGTTCTTGATTCTGATTTGAATTGGCGTAGTTCAGTAGCGCCCGTAGTAGTAATGAGTGACGCAATACATAGGAAGAGGGACGGACAGTTCCTACTGAGACTTAAAGGAACACGGGGAAGGCTGAGTAGCCGAACACACAATCACAAAAATAGGATCCCCGGATCAGTAGTTCGATTACCGGTTATGAGTTAAAGTCCCATTTACAGTGGTTTCATTCAAGTAGTCGTAAGTTATAGTCTTGTTAACGATGGTTTGATCCCTTAGGGAATACATATGTTAGATCAGTAGGGGCAGAGTGAAAACAAGTAAGGACAAGCTCATAGCAAGTAAAGCAATACCTTATACCGAGGTAGGTGTTTGGACCTCTAAGGCATTAGTTTAAGGACCCGGATCAGTGTTTAGAGAGTTAGATCGAGGGGCGGGGGACTGATAAAACGAAACACAGTTATGGGCTTGGGAAGCTAGTGAGTTAGGCTTGAAGAAAGGACATTTAGATCTGTAGCTAAGGACTAAAAGCAGTAGTCGATGCTAGTTTAGATGGGGCTTGTTTATGCCTGCCTATACGAACCACAAAGATAAGCCCTCTCTCCCCTAGTTACTTGGTCTAAGCCTTCTTCTCCTGGCTTTCATTCTCCTATGTATGAGTCAGAGTCTGCCTTTCCTGCCTAAAATGCCTTTCTTTGTGCGAGTCGAAGTCTAATTCATACTAACTTGTTTGATTCCCTGGCATAAAACCTAGGTCTTCCGCCCAGAGCTCCCAAACCACCACTGTCTTCTTGAAGTTTGTCCCCGAGGCCGCCAGGATTAAAGTCTATAGCTATTAATCATAAGTCTGACTACCTTCCTTGACTTGCTCCTTTCATCCTGTATATGACATTGGATCCTTACTTACCTACAACGCTATTATTCTGATACCTATATATGCCTATTAGGAGACCCCGTACGCCGCATACCTGGAATACTATGTTTGTAATAGATCTTAGTCTCATAGCCTATTGTCCAAGAATTAGATAAAGGAAGGGTGACGTTAGTAGTAAGCTCGAGCCTTGTTGTTGCTAGCCCAATTCTGATTTGTATTGGTGTAAATTCCTATTTTGCAGTTAAGGTATTGGTAGCGCAACAGCACTATTCTCAGATACCACAAGCCTAATCAGATACTAGTGAATTCTAATAAATAATGCAGTAGTTCGATCGCCTATTTCTACATTGACTCTTCTACCTAGTAGTTGGGTGCCCTTCTGGAAGTTCAAGTAAGAGGAGCCCAAAGAAAAACAAGTCTTAGAAATTTTATAGACTGTAAGCCTCAAAGTCCGCGGAGCAGGGATCAGTGCCCAGTGTTAAAGAAAGAAAGAAGGGATAGTCAGACTGTGAGTCAGCAGTGGGCTCTATAAAGTAATAAGTCTGATTGGCTACCCTACGAGTAAGGCTCGGCTGCTTCCCAGTTATTCTACAATTGGTTTATTATCCCTTCCCCATATGTGCTAGATCGTAAAGCCCGAGGTCTATTCTTTAGGGTAGTTATATCAATCCCCTATCAGCTGTTAGAGAAAGAAAGTAAACATCGACGAGATCCAAAGCAAGGATCAGGTCAGGTGATTTGTGCCAGATGAAAGTATTGTTTCAGTTACAGCAGTGGAATCACGACCAGAAAGGGTACGTTCGGATGGAATCTTATAGATCAGAGTTCTTGGCTATAAGTCTGTAGAGACAGGTTATTGTGTTGAAGCAAAAGAAAAAGAGTAATGAACAGTTCCTGGTTAATCGTTTTAAGAAGAATAGGTTAAGCAGTGCCCAGATGAAGCATAAAGCGAACGAAGCGGTTCTTCAAGTCGAGGTCAATCAGTATACGGGTGCGGGTACCGATATATTCAGTAGGAGTTCGGAGGGACTCTATTATAGAGAGAGCAGAATGCAACTCAATTCATAAGACGAATAAGGGTAGCTTAAAACTTGCCCAACTTTTTTAGTTAATGCTATATGGGTTATGTAAAAAGAAAGCAGTAAGTCTGGTTTTTGAACCCCTAAAAAAAGGACTTGCTTCCGAAGCGAGGTTAAGTAGAGAAAGTTTCGATGCCACTTAATCATTTCGGTTCTGTTCTGCTAAGTTGAGTTCTTGTCGGGGAATCAGAAAGTACTCTGGTGTGCGAACAGGAGTTATTTAAATGAAATAAGCTTGTGACAGTAGGAAGTAGGCTTGTTTACTAGATAATATATACTCGAGCAATTCAAAGAGCTAACTACACAAATCAGGCTTGAACTACACTAGCTCGCTGACGCTACACTTTGGGGGGTATGATTAATTCCACAGAGACGAAGTCTTTTCGATAGTAGATAAACTCTCTTATTGTTGGGGATGGTTCAATTCTTCCTATCGGTCTTAATGGTCTCGTAGCATGGTCTTGTATTGTAGACCAGTATTCTCACTTGCATTACTCCTTCTTTGCTGTAGGCTTCTACTCCTTTGTCTTAGTCTGTCCTTCCCACCCATTATTACTATACCTTTGATTATGATTTGTTATATAAAAGCTGGATCTTTCCTCTACATTTCCTATAGGCGTCACACATAGGTTATACTATACCATAATGGAATTATGATTTGTCATATAGAAACTAGATCCTTCCGCCACGTATACATGCGTTAACACACAGGATATATTACTCGAATAGAAAGCTTATTTACTCCAGGTACACTTGACTTGGTGGCTCCCAGAGAGAAAATGGGTATTTGTTTCCCGTTATATAAGTTGCTGAAGGGAAGAGATAGATCCAATCAATTCTGAGTTGACTCGGCAAAAGAAACAAACGGGAGTAGTTGAAGAAACCGAATAGCTGTAAGGGAAGTACTCGTTCCGGGCTATAACCTTATTATCAGAGGAATCAGGTTGAGATTAAGTACTATTGGACTTATATACGCGGCAAGCACAGAGCTATATGACCCAGGGCATACAGAATAGGCTGTAACTAAAGGATAATCGGCCTGGAACTACAACTTATGATAATCAACACAAAGACAAGGAACTCCACTAGTGTAAAGATGACTCCACCTATTACTATTGGAACTCCTATACAAGTGTGGAAAGAAGTTCACTGCGCCTTAGAATACTTTATACTTATGATAGGGAATTGGACGACTGATTTCACTTCTCATAATGTAATACAGCACACAAGAATATAACTGCTCCTTCTTATAATTAAATCGCTGTAAAAAAGACTTCCTTTAGGGCCAACAATGCTTTCACCTAGAATCCCCTACTTATAGCAATGTACTTCCTACCTATTGATTCCAACTTCACCGACTTAACTTGGATTCTTCAAATACTGGAATGGAAACTAGCTCTACCGTACCTCAGCCTGCCCTTGTTAGCTTAAGAGCATTATTCTACTAAAAGCGCTACAGTAATCCCGGAATTATTAATGAAACTTCTGCTTTGGTTAGGATACTGGTCTCCACTACGCTACAACAGACCTATAAGACTAATAGCTTTATAAATAAGAAGGAGAGTAAGCACCCATGTTTGGGGTAGAGGCTGGCTTTCCTAGCTATCAAATACTAGCATTAGAATACCAACCACTTATACAAAGGCCTTATATCCACTGACTCGGATCATGACTTGACCCTGCCTATGTGTCTTTATTCCCTGGCTTTTAGGCTATATCTGCTTGGTTCATTGTCTATAGCTCCTCTGTACTTTAAAAACATATCTCTGCTTTGATTCTTCTACTTTCGACTCATATCTTCACTTTTTTCATTTCATTCCAATAGTCATTGCAGTTTGGAAGCTAGCAAGGGTAGGCTAGCGCTGGAGTATAGGCTTTTTCCTTCCTTTTGAGTCCTTTTGGGGGGTAAAGTAAGGCTCAGAAGCTATCAGTTCATTCTCTTAGGGGCACCCAAGGGTTCGTTCTCATATCCCATGTAAACACTTATTCTTTATTATATTAGTAGGTGCGCTAAACCATACCTGTGAGTTTACTTCTTCTTATTAGGTGAGTTTCATCCTAGTGCTTAACTTACTACTCTTAGTGCTATTCTTGTTAGCAGATAAGGTAGTACTTGTCTCTTCCTTTAACAATAAAGAGATTATTTTCAAATTAACTAAACCATCACTTATTGGTTTGGATAGCTAATCCACCATGTAATATGCCAAAGAGAGCTTTTAATGCATTGTATGCCGATACAACATCGGTTGAAAAGTTAAAGGGAAGGTTCGGGCCAAGAGAAAGAAAGGTAAGAGTTAACCACAGAAGTAAGGATCTAAATCCGCAGTGAAAGTAGCATTAGTACTTGTTGTTGGGAGCTTACACTTTGTTCGTGTTGCGCGTTAGAGTGAGTTGGTCTCCTACTTGCCCACCTCCAAAACTGGTTCTCTTGCATCTCTCTCCTCTGGACTAGCTTGCCCACCTCTCTGATTAATTAATCTCTTTTCCCTTGCCCACCTCCTATAACTATGGCACCACTACTTATAGGGTGAGACTTTAGACCCGGCTAGCAACCACTAGACAAGAAGAAAGGAGCCCAGTTGCCCAGAACTACTACTTGTAAGTAAACTCGATTCTGGAATTCTACCTTAGGCTCGGCTCTGTCAACTACCGACTTAATATAAGGGCCACTAATTCTGATTTATTACTATTACTCCGATACAGGGAGGACCCCGCAGGAATTGGTACTTTGTTTTTTGATAGCCATGATTCACTGAAAGTCGAGTGGCTAACTCAGGTGCCTCCGATCATCTAACTTAATTCTTAAAACACATTAAAGTAGTCAACTGGTTCTCTTTCTTTCCTTACCTAGCAACGACTCCCCATTAGACCATTAGAAGTGCAGGTCACCAAAGACAGATTAAACTTCCACAAGGTCTTCCACTCTAACTCTAACAGGATCGGTATGAAACTAGAGCAGAAATTGAGTTGACTCGGCTCGGAAGGGAAACAAATACTTCTTTTCTTTCTATTTTAAGTAGTAGTCCAAGTAGTTGTAGTCCAGTTGACAGGTAAGGTAGTTTACAAATACAGGATGAAACAAAGAATTCCACTATAAACTCACAACTAGTAGCTTGGCTCTCGCCCCCCGATTGCCTGAAGTAAGTAAGCTAACTACTGTGGAAAAGAAAGAAACTACTAGCTTGCCCCCACCCTTAAGTAATTGGTCGCTAAAGGGCCGCTAGTTCCCGAAAAAGAACTGGAATTTATAATGTACCTACTCAGTAGACAAACAGTAGGGGGTAGCGAGCTAAAAGAGCTAAAGTGAGTTTATGCGGCTACTTAGGGCACGACTACAGATTGTTCCGCCCTAATTCCTCGTACTGAATAAGGGTTCTGTTCACCCAGTTGAACTTAACAAGATTCTATACCATGTGTGCAAGAACCGCGAGTCCTGTTTTCATGAGTTGCATTGCACTAGCGGGAGTTGTTGAAACGACGGGTCGGGTGCTTAACTTTACGCAAGTTTAAAGCTAGTGAACAGCCATGAGTTTTTAGAGTTAATCAGTTCGGGCATAGTCTGGAAGATAAGTTCGAGTTTCACTGACATTATATAGATCTAGGTAACAAAGGGGAGGATATAGCATTCAGAGTGGTCCAAGCATCAATTCCTAAATGAGTTTGACTTGAAGTTTTAGCCGAGAATCCAGCAATGTGGTATCAAGGTTCAGTATAAAGTAAGGAAAGGATAAAGAGTATATATAATATGGTTAGTTGCAGTGCTGTTTCAAGGTCAGCAGTTAGAGCAGATACATGAGTTAGTTCGGGTCTGTCTGGTCTTCAAGGGTAGTTTACTTAGACTAATTTGGAAGAAAGATCGGATGTGCCTACCTCAGTACTATTAGGGAGTGCAGTGCAGAAGTCAGTTGTAAGGGACGAAGCGGGAAGTCAGGGTTGAGATAAGAATGAAAGCTATCAGGCCAGGCAAGCAGAAAACTCACTACTAGTTGTTGCCCCCCTCGGCTAATGATTCTGTTTATTCTAAGAACCACTTGCTTCAGAAGGAATTTCCCCTGGAAGAAGGAATTGACCCGGACCTTGCCCACTAGCGGTTAAGAAGAAAGGAAGCATAAGAAGCTAGATCTCTGGCTTTGAAGCAGTAAGTAGAGAATTGTAGCCTGTTGACAGAGCCAGAGCTTGTAGGTAGTTGGTGAAGGTGAGGAAGCAGTTTCTCTAGGGTGTAGTAGTCCTGCTCGAGTTCTTGTTGAATCCCAGTAGTTGTAGTCCTGAATTCCACCAGTCAGTAGGTTGAGAGTAGCTAGTTTCAATCTGATTTTTATTGGTTTCATTCCTACTTTGCCTATTCCTAGTTGTGAGTTCAAAGAGAATTGCCTGTTCCTGTTCATAAGTAAGGAAAGGAAGCAGCCCTTATATTAAGTTGCCGAGCCTGTTGTTTAGAGTTGAATACCAACACACGTAGTAGTCTAGTCCCCCAACCAGTAGAGTAGTCCAGAGCCATAACTTTACTAACTATAGTCTCCTTGTGTGCTCGAGAAGGCAAGGGTCTATGTTATTAATAATAAATTAACTAGAACAGCTGTGAAACACCCATTATGGGAAATACTGAGAAAGACATATATCGAAGCGAAATAATACATTTCAAGCCTATATCTTGAGGTTCGGTAACTACCCTTATTTTGCCAGTGCTCTCAATACGTAAAGTTAGAATAAAACTAGTAAGTCCAAGAATGAAGCTAAAGGCGGAGGCCGTGGAGGTAGCCTCGGGATACAATTCCATACCAGAGGAGAGGTCAGCAAGGGAAGCTATTCAAGGTGTTAGTGCAAGTCCGGGTAGTTGTCTAGTTCTGGTTTCATCCCTTGTTTGATCAGTTATCCTATATGAGGAAAGTTCAAATTATACTCTATTTGTTCCCTTCCTAATCTGACTCTGATCCTTCTCTTGCTTCAGTATCAAAGCTAGTACTTTATTCATTTCAAACCTACACTCTAACAGCAGCTGACACTTTAACTTGAACTCGGGATTCTACTAGGGATGAAACTACCTCTCCTCTTAAGTAGGAAAGTAAGACAACTAAAACTAGGATTAAAGTCAGAATGCAAGTTAGCCAGGTCAGGTTAGCCAGGATGCTTTGCCGGGTATTGAGATAGAAGCCGGGAGTTCAGGTGTTGGTAACGAGATAGTTGATTGTGTTGGTGCGAGGGTGCTTTAGAGGTCGGGCAAGACGAACAAGTAAGTTAATTTCTAGGTCAGTCAATTCTCACTTTATTTCTTCCCTTCCTGCTTCAAAGCCTCCAACTAAGTCCTTTGTTCGGCACTACTGAGTTAAATTCTGAGTCTTATACTTATACTAGGCACAACTAAGTACTTCTGGACCACTTAGAGAACTATGAAATCCAGTAAGAATAGAGTTTACTTACCACAATTTGTACACTACAATGGTACCATAATTAGGAGTTCCACTTGTCTAGTATATGCTTGGCCCTGGCTGTAAACCTGGACTTGGGTTTATTCCTTTAATCACTAGTTTCACTCTTTGGTCAGCGAGCCCAGCCCTGTAGTTGTAGAATTATTTTCCTACGGAGTTAAATCCAACAAGCTCGATCTCATCCCTCTATGGCTCTGTGCAGCTAGGGCAACTCAGTAGTTCAAGGAATAATTTAACCCCTTTAGCATAATCCGTTTCATTCTGATATCTTAGTACAAGTTAGCTTCATTCTGGTCTTAGTACTACTGATATGAGTGAGTTACAGGGTTGCATTCCTATACTTATTAGTGTAGTGGCATGGATTCCTATTCTGACTTATGAGTTAGTAAGTGGGGAGCTCCCTTCTCATTCTTCTTTCACCCCCCAACACTCCGAGCCTTACTATTAAGCTTCCAACTCGGTATTCCACTGGCAGCTGGCAACTAAGTCAGTAATTCGAACTTTCCTACTAGCTCACACACCCGGTTCATTCTTAGTAGGACCGGTTACATTCAGTAACTTATTTGTTCAATTCTTTAACTACAGGGGATCTCTCTGATCTACAACCCTATAAGCACTGGTGCTGGTGGAATTCTTATCCCTGCCCTCCAGGGCTTCAGGCTGCTGCTACTGGCTTCTATTCTTGAACTACAGAGTGGAATTCTTGGCGTAGAGGTTTAGACTTTAACTACTGACTTCCATTCTAACTTGCCTACTTGAGAGAAAGAGCACCCCGTTGCTTGGCCCTTTACTCACTAGTTTAAGTCTGAGTTTAGTCAGCTCCCTTCAATAATACATGTCGGTGTTACTGACTAGCTACCTGGTAGAACTTTCAAGGCTTGGTAGCACTGGTGTAAGTCTGAGTTGAACTAGTTCCATTCTTACCTCCGCTCCCCACTTGTCCATTCCGAGTCGAATTATGCTAAGGGGTGCAATTCCTCCATGCCGTATTCATAGGCTTAGTTCTACCCCCGCTCCCTTCCTAGGCAACAGTACTTTTCATCACTTGTTGAGTTCTGAGCCCTTATAGTAAGTTGGTAAGCAGTTAGAACAGAGTTAGTAAGTTGGTAAGCAGTTAGAACAGAGCTTAAGTGACAAAGCGGGAAGTCAACTAGGTTAGTAGAAGATGTACTAATTGTGGTAACTAAGATAAGAATAAATAGGAGTAGTTTGAGCCTGAATATACCTAGCATTAGCCTGTAACACCTTAGGTCTTGAGGCGTGGGGGGTGGTTCTGGAATCTCCTACCGACTTCTTAAAGTTAGTATCAATGGTTTGATTCTGAGGAGCACCAAAAGCAGTCTGGTCAGTACCGGTTGGAGCCTGCAACTCCGACAGTTGCTTCAGAGAGGGAGAACACCGTATCAGGCTTTCACTCTTCTACATCAGTCTGATTGGTATTGGTTCTATCCCTTATCTACCCAGCATCAGCCTTAGTTTTATTTCGGGTTCTGTGACTGCTGATTGGTAGGCTTACTTCTGAGTGCAATTCTTGTTGACACTACCTTGAGTCTTGTGTAGTTACTGTACTAAGCCTGCAAGTGTTGGAGTTCATACAGGTTGGGCACAGTTTTTTCTTTTCTTTAACTCCCTCGTTGAAGGCTTGGTAGTTGTGGTTTGAGTCCGATACTCCTTAGGGCTGGCTGAGTAAGAGGAGTCTCCTCCGAGCCTACCCGGTATCAGTCTTAAGCACTAGCATCTGTTACTAGACACCATCAGTCCGATACCCCTCAGCTCTATTCTCATACATACTCGTTCCATTCTGATCGGTGTGGGTTGAAGGCTTAGTGGCATGGGTTCCATTCCGCTCCGTGTTAGTTTCAGGCACCAAGTAACTACTAAGGTAGGAGCTTTTGGATCTAGTTGAAGTCTTGATAGTCGGGGAGGTTGGTTATTGCACTCCCCCTGTTTGGTTCTTAGTAGCTGTTGTCTCGGTCTGTAACTCCCTAGGTTGATTCTTGAACTGCCTTGGCGCATTCTCAGTGGCATTGGTACTAGACCTTAGCTACCGGTATCAGCCTTGTTGGTACTGCTTTCAGTCTGTAACTCTTAAAACATAAGCTTAAATTGCTTTTGGTCTGTCACTCCCTTGTTTGGGTCTTGCTGACACTAGTATCAGGCTTGGATTGTTAACAAGGGTTCTGGTTTTTTTGGTGCCTCGGTCCTGTTAGCAGTGAGTGAAGCCTGTAACTCGGGTCGTATAGCCTGTTGGGGCGGAGAAAGGGGGACACATTCTGAGTGGTACCGGGTGAAGTCTTGATGTTAGTGCTATCAGGTTCGCTGTCACTGGTTTTAGCCTTAGTCTGTAGGGGGTTATAGCCTTAGATTGCGTTGGGGTCTGCCGACTGAAGCTATAGTCTCAGTCTGAGCGGACAGTAGTGTCAAGCCTTAGATGCTGTTGTCTTAGTCCTGTTAGCACAGTGGTTTCAGGCTTGGATTCATTGGTTGGAGACCTTAGCTACCCGGCTGCATTCTTTTGAGTGGTATTGTTGGCTTCCAAGGCCCCTCCTAGGGGTTAAGTCTCGTAAGTAGCAGCTCCATTCTTGTTAGTTGCAATTAAAGTACTTATTTCAAGCTACCATGTTAGAAACAGTAGTGAAGCCTGTGTTCTGTGGTTAAGTCTCTTAGTGCACTGTTGAGTTTTTGAGTATATACCTTTTTGTCCATTCTTTGACTAATGAGTTGTTCATTCTGTCTACAGAGAGTGTCGGTGCTCTAGTAGTTTAATCCAATTCCGGGTAGAGGTGTCGGTGCTGTAACTCCAATCCGTTGCTTGTCAAGTGCAATTCCTATGGATGAGGTGAAGTCCTATTGATGAGGTGAAGTCGTTAGTGGGCCTACTTAATCTTAGTTCTGTATGTATTCTGAGTTAAAGTATTATAGCTCCATATTTGTATTGGTAGCGGAACCCCGTTCTCTAGTTAGTCGTTTAGTTCCTTTTTCGTAGGGGTATGGTTAGTGGGGCAGGTCTTATAAGCACTATTACAAGTCCGAGAAGCACTGGTTGATTTCCTTATTCTAAGAAGAACAATGTTTGGAAGCACTAATTCTGTTCTATTGGTACAGTGCTACAGAACAAAAGCTAGCAGTATAAATGTAGCTAACAGGCGTAGGGCTGATAAACCGGAGATATAAGACTGAGCCCGTTAAGTTTCAGAAAGAGAAGCAGGACAGTTAGAATCAAAGGCGGTGAAGCAAGACCCGAGGTTAGTAGTAAAGGCGGATTTCAGTGTTTTGCGCCTATCCCTATATAGAGCGGTAAGAGAGATATTCCATTCCAGTAGTTGGCGATAAGGGAGAAAGATATGAATTGCCAGTTAGTAGGAGCAGGTCACTTTTCTAAATCCAATATGCATTTGTCGAACCAATAGGTACCTAACAAAATTATGCCTATTTTCTTAGTTGACCCTGACCCCCCTTATATACAAGTGAACAGGACTCGTTAATGACTGCTATACATACATATTAATAAATTCATTAGGTAGTCATAGTTGCTTGTCGGATTATTCCCTAACTTCTGCTTCAGATACATCTGTTGCCTCAGATCTTGAAACTTATTGTTCTGTTGCAGATGATCTTGTAACTAAAGATTCCAGAGTGGACTTTCCAAGCACAGCATTAGCTTCCGCAGATGAGCATTCGGTTTCTTCAACTACTCCCGTCCCTTTAGCCTCCTCGTAATAACGCCCATTAATTAAGGGCACCAAAAACAGGACATAGAAAACTGGCTTCTTACAGTGAAACTTACTCTCTTCAATGGCATGAGGGAAGGATTAAACTGTGGGAAAGATCATATATAGGAAAAAGCAAAACACTTATAAGAATGCCTATGAATTAAAAGAATAAGTGCTTTAGAGAAATCAATAGAATTATTCATACGGAGCATGCGGATCAAAGTAGAATCGTACTATTACTTATAGTTTTTTTACCTTACTCCTTCTCTTGCTGTGGCTGAGACTATACTACTGCTATGAGGTCTTTCCTTAGTTTTCCTTCTTTCTCTGTTTTCTTACCGAGGTTGTAAGTTCAGTTACTTTCTCCTTCCCTGTCTATTAGCTTATTGAGTTGAGGAAGAGACTTACTGACTGCCTTTCTTTATTTGTTTGTTAGTTTGTATTAGACTAACTCCCTATTTTTCCAAGAATCAGAGGGCTACGCTAAAGAGATTGCGGCATTCATTCACCCAGACTTTATAATGGAACCCTTGTCCTGCAAGCCCCTTAGCAGACTATAAAGATCAAGTTGAGTAAACCCAAAAGACAAGAAAGAGTCAGCGCACCCCCGGACCTCTTGTTTGGTATCTTTCGATACTCTCCCTCTTCCGAGGCTAGCCTCAATAAAACCCCTCCCTCTCCTGTTGGTCGAGCTAGCCCCATCCTCTTAGCCATTTCTTCCTCTGTCAAAGATTAGCATTCATCTTGTCTTTGAATTATTCTCTTTCTTATCTTTATTGATTTCTGTGAATCATTCTCTTTCTTATCTTTATTGATTTTGATTATAGTATGATATGATCCAATGATTATAGTATGATATGATCCAATGATTACTTTATTTATTTTGATTATAGTATGATCCAATGATGATTCCTCCCGGTGTATGAAGGAAGATGATAATCCTTTGTTGAGTTGGAGTTAGGAGCTCTGCCTTGGTTCTTTTTTCTTGCTTGCCAACTTGATTCTGTCTTCTCATTGAGCTTAGTAGATACAACTCGTCTGGCACTTTCTGACCGGTCCGTTGGGCAAAGAGCACTTTTAACCCTTAACTCCCCTTTCAAGAGTAAGCCGAGGGGAACCTTCTTGATCTTAATCAAATACATTCCCTTCTCTTTCTTTATTGATTGATTTCTTTCTTAATACATTCCCTTCTCTTTCTTTATTGATTGATTTCCTAGTTTCTTTCATTATGGATTTCTATCCTAGTTTCTTTCTTTGAGTGGAACTCTCTTTCTCCGGGGTAGCTGAATAATATCTAATTTATAGTACCGGTTTACTGAAAAGGGCAAAGACGCTTATTGCGATCATCATACTTTTCTTTTAGGCTAAGGAGACGGGGTGTTGGCATACTATTTCTTTCTGGGGCCGTGTTGGAGGCTTCCATAGAATGCTATTGCTTGATAGCAAAGGCAACTAGCGGAGCCAATGGTAGTATCGGTGTCATTCCGTAGCTTTAATAGCGAGGTTCGGAGTCTCAACTACCACATAACTACTATTAGCACTACTATATGACTACTATTAGCACTACTACATAAGTTGATTATTACCACTAGCACTACTCCATGAGTTTATTCTTTTTCCAAGTATACGGAGACAGTCTTTGATATCAATCGCATTCTATGATACTTTCTTTTCTATTAATAGCATTCTTCTCCTATGATACTTTCTTTTCTATTAATAGCATTCTTTTCCTATGATACTTTCTTTTCTATTAATAGCATTCTTCTCCAAAGTAGCATATATCTTCTTTCTTTTTTCATTCTCATTTCATTTTTCTTTTTTCATTCTCATTTCATCTTTCTTCATTCTCATTTCATTTCCCCGATACACAATAGAGGGTAAGTTAGTAGTACGATCGATTGGATTTCCCCTATATACATAAATAAGTAGTACGTCCGGTTCACCAGGTTCTACCACAGCAGAGCCCAATCATAGTCCAAATCTGAGTTTGATCCTGGCTCAGAAGGAACGCTAGCGACATGCTTAACACATGCTAGTCTAACTTCGTTTTCCGGTAGCTGGGCAGAAGGAAAAGAGGCACCTCGCAAAGCCCTGCTTCAAAAGGGCGCGCGCAATGGCTTAGATATTTCGCTTTAGTTAGCTTCATCTTCC